>CM033799.1:36568580-37006967 GCA_019656835.1 Rhododendron ovatum
CGGAAACTGAACGGGGAACCGACAGGCATGCAGGATCCATTCAGTTTTTAAAAAAATATTATTGTACAGCTCAGATCATCCGTACAGGCCCCGGAGTGGGCCCAGCCACGGTGGCCATCGGTTCCCCTCGTCGGTTTTCTTAAATTTTCGATGGTGATTATATTTTGTTTTATCAACTCAAGTATCAGTTTTATTGGCCCTGCCAAAAGAAAGTAGTAGCAATTTTACCAAAAATGATAGGAGCATAAACTACATATTCATACAACGTAAAATCAATACTGAATTTATAACAACGGATGATGCTAAAAAAATATTAAATTTGTGTAATACCATACCAGTTAGAGTACCAATTTTTCTATTAGTACAGTAAGGATTGGCACCGGTGGTATCGTTTCAAACTTATTGTTATTAGTGTTATTTTTTCACATCAAATAATTTTTTTTTGTATAATTGGGGCTTTAGGGTTTGGGTTGGCCCTTTTAGGCCTTGCCTTTGTTTTGGGTTGGATTGTAAATCTGGGCTTTAGGCCTTTGGGCTTTGAGCTTAGTTGTTTAAATCTGGGTATCTTAAGGCCCATAGGGTGTCTTGGGCTTAATCCCAACAGGGATATTTCCATCTAACTTTTTGTTGAATTCTCCTTTTCTAAATTGATGTACTCCTTGTTAAGTTTCTTATAAAACTTTTGCTACCTATAAAAAAATACACATTTTGTCGTGGGGAATATATCATTTCATTTTGTTAGTTGGATTTGGGTTAAGAAATATGAAAAACTAAGCTTAGGTTCAGTGAACAATATTAAAATTAAAAGAGCAATAAATTTAATCCAAATTCGGCAGATAATAAATTCACCGAATTGGATGAAAAACTAGTAGTACTATGTATTAAGAAAAAGTCTATCCACACATCTTTTACTTACATTCATCTATTCTTGTAGTCTTGTACCAGAGAGAATTCTACACGGCCCCTCCGTTTAGAATGAGTTGAGCGGCAAAGTGATGAAGAATTGACATGTGGCAATTTGAAAGCAATTGTTTCATCCTTGTTTTTGTGCGCTCTTTTTTAGTATCCTGTAGAACAGATACTTGATTATGTGAGTGCTAGAAACAAAAAATAAATTATGACCATTTAGAATAATGATAAAAAAATAAAATATTTGCCACTTGTTCAAACAGATTGAAAGTTAGAGTACTTAATTTTTTTACCATATTTTTTACTACATAAACAGTCTAAAAAATTAATGTGTTCCAATTTTTAATATGTTTGAATCGGTATGAAGATCTTATTTTTCTGGTCATATTATTCTCTACGGTCATAGTTAATTTTGGTTTCCAAGACTCTCATATATAATTAAGTATCTGCTCTGCATTATCCCAAAAAAAGAGAAAATACTTAATTATGAGAGCCTTATAGACAAAAATTAATTATGATCATTTAAAATTAAATAACCAAAAAAATAAGATTTCCGCATCGATTCAAACAGATTAAAAATTGGAGCACTTAATTTTGTAGACTGTTTATATATTAAAAAATATGGTGAAAAAATTAAATTCTCCAATTTTCAAATCGTTTGAACTGATGCGAATATCTTATTTTTTGATTATTTTATCATAAATGGTCATCTTTATTTTTTGTCTCCAGGGATCTCATAATTAAATATTTGTTCTTTCTTTGGGATCCTGTAAAACAGATACTTAGTTATGAGAATCTTGGAGAAAAAAATTAACTATGACCCTAGAGAATAATATGATTAAAAAAATAAAATCTTCACACTGGTTCAAATAGATTGAAAATTAGAACACTTTACTTTTTTAGACTACTTGTATATTAAAAAATATCCAACTTTCAATCTATTTGAATCGGTGCGAATATTTTATTTATTTTTATGATTTTATCATAAAGGATCATAATTTATTTTTTATCTCTAACACTCTCATAATCAAGTATTTGTTCTACAATGTACCAAAAGAGAACGCGCATCAACAAGGATGAAACAATTGCTTTCAAATTGGCCACATGTCAATCATTCATCACTTTGCCGCTCAACTTATTCTTCACGGAGGGGCCGTGTAGAATTTTCTCTCCTTGTACTAATATCAAGTCTATGTTCTTTACAATTTTTTCTTCCTTAAGAGTTGTGCGCTTGTTCTGGCATTCTCCTCTGCTTTTCTCCCCCATCTCTTTCTTTCCTAAGTACAAGAGTATCTGGTTTGCTAAGAAATACGAGCACTTCTAAGGAGGCGGCGTGCATGACATTCGTCTAAACACGTCTTACTAATTCATCATCATTTATTGGAATTGGACACTCTTTGGTTATTTGGGACGCTCATGTGAGTCAAGTCCATTATTTAGACATGCATGAAGCACATTGGTAGCTGTTAGAAATAGATCTGCTCTATCTATGGTTGAGTTATTTAGTAGATTCTCAAGGATACATGGACTGTTTGTTTTTGAGTTCTACGGCGAGGTTGACTAGAAAATGAATGATGACTTTATCTTTTGGTGAACATGTTTTTTTGAAGCTTGACAAAATTTATATATCATTACGTACCTTCTGAACAACAAAATTTCTAATGCCGGTCTAGTTAGTTCGTATTGGCTTTATCGATAAATTACCATGGAATTCTATGCCGCTTTCACTTGTGTCTGTTTTCTGGGGGCTTGGTAGACATCTTTTGCCTGTTGCTACAGCTTCCAAAAGCAAGTTGAGTGGAATCTGTTTTTTTCGCCAATCTTGCTGGTGTTTTTATTGAAACACCAGTGAAGCAAGACACAGAAACAATGCACAAACACAAATGCCCATCGTATTATTTACTTTAATCATCACAACATCATTACATCTTAGCAGTCGTCGTTTAATTATTTGCTCCGCATATATTATATCTTTGCATAGAGCAAATTAAGCCAGTAATACGTTCAATGAGGCATTTTCAGGAATTCTTTGGCTATTTTTCCATTTCCTCCGAGAGGGTAGAACCCACCGGGCAAATGCTCACTGCCAGTGTTATACACGACCCTCAGTATCTCCCCCGGAGTTCTCTCATAAGAGATGGAGTAGGAATTCGCTGATAACACGTTGGTCTCTGTACGATTTTCCGCTCCTAGCTGAGGTGGGACTATGATGCCTTTATCCTTGATGCCGCACATCGCTAACTTATTTCTGAGCTCTGAAATGCGGATGGTAAACTCGGCCACCGTGTGGTTATATGGATGCACAAGTTCTTCAGCTCGCTCGTAGAGGTACATTCGTATAACCGCGTCTTGGCCGGATTCAACTCCCAAGAGTCCTGCCAAGAGCTGTGCAAAACAGATAAAAAGGGGAAAAAAGAAAACTTACGTAACCAACAAGTTCATTGCAGCCCCTTTCCGAGAGATTACCAAATAGAATGGACGATTTGTGCAAAAAATGGACAATGAAAGCTATTCTGTTAGGAATTAATTACCCGCTTAGTCTGGTAGCCGTTGATAAGAGGATTTGCTCCAACGTAACCAACAAGTCCCATGTATGGAATCACGTAGCAACTCAACATGTAATTGAGGCTATCACCATACGGGTCGAATGGAGGATCGAGTTCATACCCGAATGCTTCATCAAACAGTTTTGCAAAGTTTTTCGGGCTCACATCCAATAGAGGCCTTGGAAACAAACCTACTGTTTTTTCAAGCGCCCTGCAAAAAATTGGTTTATTCACGTATTAGCCAGATAGAAATTGCGTGTAATATTGATTGTAACAGGACAAGAAGATGAACCTGAGATGACCGACTTCTTGATACGCAAATTCCGTAATGATATTCCTCGTAAGGGAATCAAGTTTGGCTTTTTGGGTGCCAATAGGTGGGGGCCCGCCCAGAACTAACTGCGGCGCAAAGTGGTCGAGTCCGTACCCGAGTGCTGCCCACAAGAAGTATTCAGCTTCCAAAAACTCAAGGTTCACTGCAAATTGCAATGTATCCACGTCTTCTTCATATACCGGGATAGCGTGGGAAGGATATGGTGACTCGCAAATAGGGTTGGATGAAGAGATGGAGATGCAGTTGCTCATGATTGACATCCATATTATTAACCTAATCAAGGAGAAAGTGGAGGCTAAGAGAACCCCCATTATTGCTGTGTTTGTATGTGTGTGTGTGTGTGAGGGAGAGAGAGAGAGGGGGGGTATGAGATGAAATACATGAGAGAGTTTAATGGAATTTATAGTGAGGCTAAGTCCATGGAAGAGTAGCTTTCGCTTGTAGGATAATTCATACTCCTATTTCAAATGACCAAATTAAATTTTGTAATATTTATTATCAACGAGTAGGATTACTTTATTTCGGAAAACACACACACTACTCCTCTTGCGTGTTTAGGAAAACAAGCACAAATCAGATTTCAAGGAAGAGTTTCTGACTTTTACCCCATAAACTAGAGTTAATTTGGACCACGCGATTAATGCATGTCTGAGCATTTACTTGATCACACAAGCCAACCCTGCTACGATTACCGCACGCCGTGTGGGACGCATCCCGGATCTCACAATAATACAAAAAAAATATGTATAATTTCTAAAATAATTATTTTTGGGCCCGGTAAAATATCAATTTCAACGGATATCAATAGATATATTTTTTAAATTTGTACAAGCAAAATTGCTCGCCCCTACGAATTCAGAAAGCATACCTATTGATATCCATTGGAGCTGATTTTTTTCTGGGCCCCATAAATAATTTTTTAAAATATATAGATATTTTCTTTATTTTTGTGGAGCTCAGAGTGGGCCCCACCCCGCATGCGGTGGCCCATACGGTGGTCCTAGACTTTCTCTAATGTTTACCAAAAAAAAATTATTTGGCTATTTTGGGGACCCCCACGTGATATCCGACCAACACTTTTATTCATCAAACGTTTTTTTGGGTTTCAGTGCTTTGGCCCCATTTCTACTAAATACAAGTTATAGACTACAATCCCTTTTTTTTGTCTTTATTCATTTTTTTTTACATTTGTTAGTCTTGCGCTAATTTTTTATGTATTATTATTTTGTGTCGATGAAAGGATCCGGAGAAGTGAAAATTTGACTTTTACTCTAATTTTGTAAGAAATATCCAAGAGCATTCCTGACAGGCGGTGACAAGATAGATAAAGTAAGAGGAAAATGTGCCATTGCTTCTTTGTATCAGACCCTTTTTTTTCTCTCCCTCTCTCTTTTCTTCTTTCTTGTGTGTATATAGGTGCACCAGCCACCAAGGAAAAACGTAATTATCTGTCCTCAATGGAGAAGACTTAATTTTACTTCCATTTAAACATATATATTTATTCAAATTTTGTGGGACTCAGAATAGTCAAATAACTCGTGCCTATTGAGGAATGGTCCAATGTTGGTGGTCTCTGTGTCTTTTGATGTCTGTTTTGGGACTGGTGGTTTGGTGGTGTTGTTGGGGTTGGTGGTGGTCCGGTGGTATTTGTTTTGGGCTACGCAACAGTTTCGGCCAGAAGAAGACTGGTCTTTGGTCGCCGTGGTCTGGTGGTGTTCAATGCTCATCCTGTTCAGGCTGGTGCCCTGTGTGGTTTGTCCATGAGACCTGTTAGATTTTAGTTGATTTGTTGTTGTTTTGTCTTCAGATTTCAGAGATGCTTATTTGTTTAGGGTTTGAGCTGTGAATATCTTTAGATCCTCTGCTATCTAGACCAAGATTGGCTCTTATGTACCGGCGTTATCACAGGACCTGCTTTGGCAGTAGCTGCTTGAGATCGACGTTTAGGTTACTTTGATTCTTTCCTGTATCTATTCTGGAATCTGTTTGCCCGATGGGCTGGTGTTGAATGAATGACTCTTTTCAAAAAAAAAAGAGAGGTTCAATATTGAATATTTCATGACAAATATACGAAGGGGGTAATTTCAATGGAAGGTTACGATAATTTCTAATGGAATCAAATATTAACGGCACAAGTTCTTTAATTCAAAGGGGGTAATTTCAATGGTTTCAGATTCTCAATTTCTAGGTAGAGTTATTTTCTAGATTCATGTTTGTAGTCTGTTGTCAGCTACAGTAATTCTTAATTAATTAAACTATTTTTAATTAAAGTAATCCTAATTAAGGACCATAATCCACATGGATCTATCAATACAGCTTCCTTTTGGTTAAGCAATCTTTCTCTAAGAGTCAAGACTCGCTAAACAAAGAGAACGAAGTACGGAGTATCGTGTATGTATCAGTTACCTTTACACGGGGGTTCGCACCATTAATTAATTTGAAAGTCTACACACACAGCACACATTTCGTTATGGAGTTTATTACGGGTCTCAGACAAATCGTTCGAGCCGTTCATTAAATGTAAAATATTGTTTCAAGAGTCCTCATTAAAAATAAACTCAATCCAATACTTATAGTGCTCGATCTAATCATATAACTTTTCATTATCCGAAAATCTGAATGAAAAGTTAGATGGTTGGATGAAGCACCTATAGGTATTGGATTGAGTTTATTTTTTACGGGAACCCTTGAAAAAATATTTTACATTTAATGAATGACTCGAATGATTTGTGTGGGACTCGTGGTGGGCCCCACAACGAAATCTGTGTACAAATTTGCTATGTGTAGCAGGACTCCTTATCTAAGTACTAGTGGATGCCCGTGCCTTCAACATATTCTTAACTCAAAAGTGAATAGAATTTGAGAAAATAGAAAAGTAATACATCACAATAGGTACCCCATTTTGTTAAATTTCAAGTGAGCCCGTCTACGTTAGAGCACAATCGAAGTCCAAGAAAAATCAAGCTCAACGTAATAATTTATTAACTCCAACACGTGCAATAAGATCACATGCGCGCCCCTGAACGTTTTATAGGCACAACATAAACAATGATACCAAAAGCCCCAAAATTATCTTGGCAGAGAGGAGAGGAGAGTTGAGTAACCCATAGCAGCTATATCAACTACAACTTCACGACAATCATCAATAAAGTAACATATTCATATCATCAGATTGTTGGGGCTAACATATTCATATCTCTTTGAGGCATTGTTGGTGTTGAGTACTCTCTGCAACTCCCTGCAAGTGGCGATGGAGCCCCCAGGACTAGTTGAGACGCGCGAAAATTGGTATAGATATCTAAGTTATCAAAAAGGAAGTACATGAAATGAAAATAAAAATATTTTTTTTTTCTTTCACCCAGTAACAAATAACGTCTTGGAATACAAAAAAAACTTCAGGTCTTTACCCTTGAATCCTTAAGGATTGACCGAAACCAACACTGGGTCAGAATTATAATCAGAACCTCAATTATATTTGTAACATCTCAATTCGGGTCAATACAATATTGATCATAATTTGGTGAATCAAAATCTGAGTGAAAACCGGTCTCACAAATTCCTAATCCCACAATTAACTCATAATAAGTAGTAAAGCTTTCATTGTGGATAAGCAAGATTTGTATTAACAAAGAACAGGAAGACATGTATAATTACGCAGGTCATACACCAAGCCATACACATTTAGGAATATAAAAATCAATATCATCGCAAACCAAACCACTAATTCAATTAACACAAATACTGTCATGACCATAGAAAAGCTCCAAAAACAGTATCGTGGATTTCGTGATTGTCCATGCGTAAATGTACGACACAATACGCCGATCAAAAAAAAAAGGCGCGACATAACATTTTTATTACAACTTAAAAAAAAATATCTATTGAGAGAAACAGTGTACTACTCTAGACAACATGACACGAAATTGCGTCAAAATATCTAACCTAGAGAGAGGTAGAGAATGTGTAGAAACATTAGAATAAAGAAAAAATAAAAAGATTTGATTATCTCTTATTCTGGCAAAGTAGAAGTAATGACCCTCTCTCTTTCTCCAATCAAGGTAGGAAGGAAGCTGATTTCTTCTTTTCTTGGAAAAGCTTATGAATTAGATTATTAAGGAAAACGTAGATTCATTGTTGAAAAAAAACGTATGTACATACTACTCCGTTTTAAGGAAACAACGTAATTATCAACTTTAAAAAACAAAGAATGTTTCCTTTTAGTATATGAATCAAAAAAGGTTTGTTTCGTTTTTGAATGTTAAAAAATCAACGTAAAAGAAAATTATTGAGTTGGATGCAGGAAAATTAAATAGGAAAACATTCTTAAGGAAATAACGTAAAAGTAATTAATTGAAAGGATTTATCGGTCATAAGGTTAGGGGAGTTTGTATTAGGAAGTACTCTCTCGATCAAACGGCTACAACTAACATGAAATATTGATCGAACGGTTGTAGAGGGTGCTGGATTTATATGTATAGACAAAAACCGCTCTGTTTTATAATATAGATGTATAGTAGAGTTGCTATGAAAATCGAACAAGGAACCGCCGGCATGCAGGACCCACTCGATAAACAAAGAGAACGAAGTACGGAGTATGTATCGGGGGTGTTCTAGGTAGGTTTCTTTTTTTAAAATTTCTTTTTCTTCAATTTTCAAATTCAAATATAATGAAAATGAAAAATGATTTTTTGATTTTTCTTGCACCGTATAAAAGATCTTAATGAAATCTATCAAACAAGATCCATATTGGTAGAAAAATTATTTGTGTAAATGCATAATTTTTAGGCTTAAAATTACCTTCTTTTTTCTAAAATCTTATTTTTTCTTAGTTGGAACACTACCTCAGTTACCTTTACACGGGGGTTTGCACCATTAATTAATCAGAAAGTCTACACACAAAGCAGATCTGTGCACAGATTGTGCACAGATTTCGTTATGGGGCCCATCACGGGTCCCACACAAATCATCCAAGCCGTTCATTAAATATAAACATTTTTTCAAAAGTCCCCGTAAAAAATAAGCTCAATCCGATACCTATAAATGCTCGATCCAATCATATAACTTTGCATTATCCGAAAATCTGAATGAAAAGTTAGATGGTTGGATAAAACATCTATAGGCATTGGATTGAGCTTATTTTTTGCGAGAACCCTTGAAAAAATATTTTACATTTAATGAATGGCTCGGATGATTTGTGTGGTAATCGTGGTGGGCCCACAACAAAATCTGTGCACAATCTGTGCACAGATCTGCTGTGTGTGCAGCAGGACTCTTAATTAATACTGTAATGTCCTATGACGTTAATTGAATATAGCTAAAACAATACTTATTATAGTACTCCTTCGTTTCTGATCTATGTATAGTCATTGTAAAGCGGCTGCGGAAACTGAACGGGGAACCGAATGGCATGTAGGACTCATTTAGTTTTTAAAAACATATCATTGTACAGCTCAAATCATCTGTAAAGAACCCGGAGTGGGCCCGGCCACCATGGCTATCAGTTCCCCTTGTCAGTTTCCTTAACTTTTTCGATGGTGATTGCATTTTGTTTTATCAACTCAAGTATCAATTCTATCGGCCCTGCGAAAAGAAGGTGGAATCAACTTTACTGGTAAAATGATAAGAGCAGAAACAACATATTCATACAAAGTAAAATCAATACTGAATTAACAGCAACGGAGTATGCTAAAAAATATTAAATTTGTATAATATCGTACCAGTTAGAGTTCCAATTTTTCTACTAGTATGGTAAGGATCGGTACCGGTGAGATATTAGGAATCGTTTCAAATTTATTGTCATTAGTGTTATTTTTCCACATCAAATAATTTTTTCTGTATAATTGGGGCTTTAGGGTTAGGTTTTACCCTTTTAGGCCTAGCCTTTGTTTTGGGTTGGATTGTAAATCTGGGCTTTAGGCCTTTGGGATTTGAGTTTTATTGTTTAAATTTCGGTATCTTTGAGGTCCATAGGGTGTTTTGGGCTTAATCCCAACAGGTGTTTTCATTTAATTTTTTGTTGGATTCTACTCTCCCAACTTGATGTACTCTTTGTCAAATTTCTTAATAAATCAACGGCTTAGATTTTATTTTCGTTTGGGAGTCTACTTTTTGGTTTTTCATTTTCAACAGTTTTGGTTTTTGATTTTTTAAAATATGGTCAGAATAAATTTTGAATCTGGTAGAGTGTTTGGATGATATGTCCGTAATACATTTTGCAACAGGAGTAGTTTTTGAAAGATACGTGATAAAAATAAATTATAAATTGATTTTTTAGCAAAACCCTTAATTATTTAATGGAAAAGAAAAGGACCTCCGACGTTACCTACTTCCTTTGTGATTCCTTTTCCCTTCTTCTTTTCCATTGTTTTCTCGCACTATAGTGAGAAAGCAGAAATAGAAATTGCAAATCATGGGCCAAGGCCACATAATTCCCTTCCAAGCTCTATCCCTCCAACTAGAACAAAGAGGATTCAACATAATCTTTCTCAACACCCCACTCAGCTTTCGTCTGCTTCTCTTAGACTCTCTCTCTCTCTCTCTCTCTCTCTCTCTTCAACAGTGGAAGAACAGATTTGGAATAGAGGAGGAGATAACGTTCAAAGGGTTTTTTAGAATTATTCCAAAACAGAGAGGGTAGGGATGTATTTTGGCGTGTCTCGAAAACAAAAATGGGAAAAAGAGAATCGGAAAAACTCCTATGGACCTCTTTCTCACTTCTCTTCTTCTTTCTTCAAATCTAAAAAACCATTCTCGGAGAATGAGTTCTCTAGTTTTCAACCAAATAGCCAAAATGAAAAAAAGGAGAAACAGAAAATGTGAAAATGAGGCTGCCAAATGGGCAATCCATATACTCCGATATTTTATTGACTTCGAGTGGTTTCGTGGGAGAATTTTTCATAAATTTACTATAGCACTTTCCAAATCCATCTAGTTCACTTCTAAATTTCATAACCTACTAAGTCCACTAATAATTTTAATAACAAAAATACCCCAGCTAAGAAACAAGGACCTTATTTGGCTAATATGAAAATATATATTTTTTATTTTTTTATTTTTGTTGCAATCAAGCCGCCGCCGCCGCCGCCGTCGGTGCTGGCATCACGCCACATATAACGTTATATGTGTCACAAAAAACGTATTTTTTCATTTTTCTCGATTTTTTTGTTGAACCCGCTACAACATTTAACGTTATATATGTGACAAATTTCTCTTTTTGTTTTTTCCTATTTTTCTTGTATTGATTTTTTAATGTTATATGAGTAATAAAAATTTCCTAACATACAAAATTATATGTGTGGCAAAATTTTTCTAACATGCAACATTTCTTTTTGGTTTTTTTTTCATTTTTCGTCTTTAACGTTATATGCTGGTCCATACAAAATATATAATATTATAAGTGAGTATTTGAATATCTAAATATCGCAATATATATATATATATATATATATTTGAGTTTCTGCAACTCTGAATCTCACAAAAAAAAAATAACAGAACATATAACATTATATGTTCACATATGTGAGTTTTTGTAGTTCTAAATCTCATAGAAAAACAGAATATCTAACATTATATCTGAGCTTGTGTAGCTCTAAGTCTCACAAAATATGATATATAAAATTATTTGTTTTCAAAACAATATCATATCTTTCAAACAATATTATATATCTCAAAAAGTAACACTATATATTCACATATCATGCCACCATTATCTTTCTAACTAAGAATGCTTTAAAAAAATGACATTAAATAACAACAAAAACACACAAAAATATATTTTTTGTGTGACATGAAAAACACACATATAACTTTATATATTTTTTCAAAAAACACAACATACTCCAACCTTATATGTCTAGCCCTAGAAAAAACACACATATAACCTTATATATTTATTCAAAAAACTCTAAATATATCAGAATCAAGTTGAAGAGGCTGCTGTGCAGACTAAATCAATAAGTGATTGATGAAAAGCACAAATATAACCTTATGTATTTATTCAAAAAAATTCAGATCTTTAACCCTAGGAAAAACACACATATAACCTTATGTATTTATTCAAAAACCTCCAAATCTGATGATAATTGGACACGGGACAAACAAAAGACCGGATCAACGTTCTTCACGAGCCTCAAGATTTCAAATACCACCACTATGCTCACCATCATTTCAAATACCACTACTAGAACAATACCACTAATCAAAATGGGAAGAAGAAGACAACAAACTACATAAAAGAGTTCACAGATCTACACCTGTACAAGTCAAACACAAACTCATTTTGTTTGAAAAAGAAAGAACACAAAATTGCATCTAAAAGGCCACTGTGCAAAACCAGAGGGGCTCCGGCCCGTCGTTGGGCAATAGACCCTGGTCTCTGGCCCGTCGTTGGGTTGGACCGAAATCGGGGGGTGCAAAACCAGAGGGGCTGGCCAGAACCAGGTGTGGTCGGTTTGGGTGCGACCCAGGAGGGAAAGGACCCGCTTGAATTTCGTCATGGCAATGTCGGCCACGGCTTTGCAGTTGGTGTTTAGTTCCATAGACGAATTTTGGTCAGAGTTCGGAGGAGGGATTTTGAACTGAGCTTTGATCTGTAGGTATCCATCACGAGCTCCATGGCCATGGCGGCAGCGGCATCAATCGAGAGAGAGAGAGGAGACTGTGCTCCAAATTTATTTTTGGTCTAGGGTTTCTGTCTATATGATAGCTTATATAGGAGGACATTTTTGTTTTGATTTAATTTCTTTTTTAAAAGAAATGGACTTAAGGCCTTACTAAACTATATTAGTGGACTAGAGAGGTTACAAATATTAGAAGTGAACTAATTGGGTTACAAGTTCTTTATAGTGGACCCTAAACCAATTTTTTATAGTTTAAATGTATATATACTTCGTATACACAGCTGTCAACAACAAATCAGGTGGTGTTTCACTTTAAAAAAAAGTACTTTTTTTTTAAACGAAGGTAATTTCAAACTCAAATATAATAAAAATGAAAAATATTTTTTTAATTTTTTTTGCACCGTTCAAAAGATTTTAATGAGATCTATCAAACAAGATCCATATTGGTAGAAAAATTATTTGCGTAAATTATTTTTGAGCTTGAAATTGCCTTCTTTTTCAAAAAATTCATTTTCGGAGAAACCGGAACACCCCCTCATTTTGTCTATCGTTACTGCTACTATCATCATCCTCGTCATCGTTATCGGCACGATTTTTTGAGGGATTTTTAAGATCTATTTACTTAAGGATAATAGGGCATGTAGTCATTACATAGGTCAGGAATTTAATTAGTGAATAACATAAAGTTCCATCAGATCATTCAATGGATGGAAAAGTAAATTTGTGCGAGATTCATTATGATTTCTTTGTTTTTTAGCTTGTTGCCTTCTTATCTCCATTACGTTCTCTAGGTCAATATTGGTATGATTCAGAGGCCAAAGAAAATATACATATTTATGTGTTGGAACATTTTAGTAAAAATATGTGTTGGAACATTTTAGTAAAAATATACATATTAAATTCCTATTCCTCAAGTTTCACTTTAATTATTTTAACGTTACAAAATTAAGTGGATATTTAATTTCGGTTACAAAATAAAAGCAATTAATATTTATCCTTATGTATAAACACCTTCATTATTTTACTGTTACAAGATTAAGTGGATGTTAAACCAATTTTGGTTACAAAATAAAAGAAATTTACATTTATCATTATGTAAAAACATTATTGCAATCATGAGGCATTCTCCTATTACACCTATATATAGCTACAAGTGTTAGAACGAGAAAAGATAGACTACATAAGAGAGATATAAACATACGCATAAAACTATGAGGGGGCGGTTCTGCTCATATTCATTTTGACACCCGATAGTGTGAGAGATTTGAAAGTCTTTTCTGACAACTTCTCACAAAAATCAGAAGAATCTAGATTTTTCATTTCTTGAATTGATGAATTACAATTTGTGCTTTCTTGAGTACAATAGAAAGAAGAGAAAACAAGTATATAAAACCCCAGCACACTGACTTACAAACTTGCCAGCTCATCAAGCTTAACTAATACTCCATCCGTCCGTTTTTAAGTGTCCTGCTTCGTAACTCTAACTTATTAAAAAGACATCATCATTACACCTTTCACATCAACTTTTACCTCTACTTTTCCTACTTACCCATCATTATTACGCTTTTACTCACTAACTTTTCAAAATGAAATATACTTTTAGGGACAAAATAGACAATGCACTAACTTTTATCCCCCTAACTTTACAAAATGGACACTTATTAAGGGACAACCCAAAATAGAATACTGTACACAAAAAAAGGGACGGAGGGAGTAACAAACAAACTACTAACCAACTAGTTAATCTCTAGTTTAACTAATTAACCCCAATTTGACTAACTAACTCGTCTTGACTGGTTGACTGCCCCCCACAAACTGAGGCTGGAACAGGTTGCAGCTGAAGTTTGTCATGGAGGAGGAAAAAATGAGCCACAGTAAGTGGTTTGGTTAGAATATCTGCTACCTGATATTCAGAAGGAACATAACGAACACTGAGCTACTTAAGACCAATCTTTTCCCTAACAAAATGAAAGTCAACTTCAACGTGCTTAGTCCTAACATGAAACACCGGATTAGTAGCCAAAGACATGGCAGAAACATTGTCACACCACAAAATGGGAGGTGCGATCTGAGACTGTACAGTCAAGTCTTTAAACAATTGAAGCAACCATACAACCTCTGAAGCAACATTAGCTAGTGCCTTATACTCAGCTTCAGTGGAGGAACTGGCCACTGTTGCCTGCTTCTTGGCAGACCAAGAAAGTAGATTGGACCCAAGGAATACACAGTAGCCACCTGTTGAACATCTATCAATGGCACTATCGGCCCAATCAGCATCAGAGAATGTTGACAGAGCAAGAGAACTCTTGGAAAGGCAAGACCAAGATCCAATGTGCTCTTGACATATCGTAAAATGCGCTTAACTGCTGTGAAATGACACTCCAAAGGGTTGTGTATATGCTGACATACAGAGTTAACAGCAAAAGAAAGCTCAGGTCGAATGAGTGTTAGATATTGCAAGGAGCCAACTAAGGACCTGTAGAGTTCTGGATTGGACATTGGAGACATTTTCTGGAGATATAGGTTTTAGAGAGGAAGGAGAAGCATAGGGTCTACAATTTGTCATACCAGCTTTAGTCAGTAAAGAAAGAGCATACTTAGCTTGAGATAGAACAAGCCCAGTGGCTGTAGGTAGAACTTCAATACCCAGAAAGTAATGTAAGGACCCTAGATCTTTGAGAGCAAAAGAAGAACTAAGCTGAGCAATGATATGAGGAACCAAATCTGAACTTGACCCAATAACAAGAATATCATCCACATATACCAAAACATACACTAAATCAATGCCCTTATGAAGAACAAATAGTGAGGAGTCAGCAAGACTGTTCTGAAAACCAAGAGAAATCGGAGATTGGGAGAGCATGTCATACCATGCTCGTGGGGCCTGCTTGAGACCATGAAGAGCCTTATGAAGTTGACACACATGCTGAGGAAACTGACCACTAACATAGCCCTGTGGTTGCCGAAGATAAACTTTTTCCTGAAGATTCCCATGAAGAAAAGCATTGGATATATCCAGCTGCTTAATGAGCCAACCAAAATGCACGGCCAATGAAAGAACTACTCTGACTGTAGGTTGTTTTATAACAGGGCTAAAAGTCTCAGAATAATCCACCCCTGCAGTTTGTTGAAACCCTTGAGCAACTAATCTAGCTTTGTATCTTGCAACAGAACCATTTGGATTATGTTTTATTTTGAAAATCCATTTGCACCCTATAACTGGAGCACCAGGTGTTGAGACATTAAGGCTTTGTATTCGTCAGACATTGCGTGTCTCCACTTAGGAAAATTCATTGCTTCCTTAAAAGAATTAGGTTCAATAGAAGGTGGAATATGAACTAATAATGAAAAAGGAATCTTTGGAACTGAAATACCATTTTTTGACCTAGTAAGCATTGAATGACCTGGACAATGAGGAGGAGGAGGTTGAACAAAAGAAGAAAAAAGAGGAGTATGTGGAGAGGAGTTAGGTAGAGCAACAATAGTAGGAGAAATAGCAATAGTGGGAGAAATAGAAGCAGAAAGAGAAGATATGACAGAAGACACAGGAAGTGAAGTAGGAGTAGTAAAAACCATGGTAGACTAAGGTATGATGGGACAAGAAGGAGGTAGAATAAAACGTGGTGAGACTACAGGAGTAGGAGAGGAGGAAGATGGAGAAGAAGAAGAGATGAGATTTGGATAAGGGAAGTCATGTTCAATAAACTTGACATGTCTAGACACATAGACCTTGTTAGTAGTAGGGTCTAGGCACTTGTAACCTTTAGTGCCAGCACAACAACCCAGAAAGACACATAGGGTTGATCTTGGTTCAAGTTTGTTAGATGTATATGGTCTAAGCCAGGGAAAACAACAACAACCAAAAGGTTTGAGACTCGTGTAGTCAGGTGCAGCGTTATAAAGTTTATGAAAAGGGACATTAAACTGAATAGAGGAATGTGCCAACCTATTAATGAGATACAGAGCAGTAGAAATGGCCTCAAGCCAGAAAGTAATAGGAAGTCTAGCTTGTTGAAGGAGACCAATAGCTGTTTCAATGATATGAGCATGCTTCTTTTCAACAAGACCATTCTGTTGAGGAGTATGAGGGCAAGTTGTTTGATGACAAATACCAAACTGAGAGAAGAAATATGTCATTATTTTATTGAGGAATTCACCTCCACGATCAGACCTAAAAGTCTTAATGGAGTAGTTAAATTGATTTGAAACAAACACTTGAAATGCTTTAACATGAGTTGAAACATCACTCTTGAATCTTAAAGGAAACAACCAACAATATCTAGTGAAATCATCTATTAGCAACAAATAGTACCTGAAACCAGGAAAAGAAGCAATAGGGGAAGGGCCCCAAACATCCATATGAATGAGTTCAAAGGGTGTGGTTGTGTGAGTAGTGGAGATTGGAAAGGGTAGTTTATGGCTCTTGGCCTTATTACATGCATAGCAATCTAGACTAGGTACAGAATGAACAGGTAAACTGTATTTATTTGCCAAGTGCTGAAGCAAAGTGGAGTGAGGATGACCTAGACGCTTGTGCCATAATTCAACAGAAGGAGTGGTACTAATTAGGGCTGTGGCACCATGTGTGGCTTTAGAAGAAGGAAGAAGGGGATAGAGACCCTGGTGGCAAGGCCTTTGAAGTACCACTTGATTGGTCAACTTGTCCTAAACAATATATCCAGAAGAATCAAAAGTTATGCGACAGTGATTATCTAGAGCAAATTGATGGACTGACAATAGGTTATGAGAGATTTTGGGAACATATAATACATGATTAAGAATGAAAGACTGGTGATGTGTTGGAAGCAATCCTTTACCTGAGTTGGACACAGGCACTACCTGTCCATTTCCCACTATAACTGTAGTTGTAGAAGCACAAGATGGCACAAAAATCTGATTCACATCCCTGGTAACATGAGTGGTTGCACCAGAATCAAAGAACCAAGGCATACTGTTGGTGTTGGCTGTCTGTGTAGAGGTAGATGGAGTATAAGAGCAGGAAGGTGAGCAATAGGATACAAACCAGTAGGGGCATTGGAAGAACTACTATGCTGAAAAGGAGCAAAGTAAGGATTCTGCTGCAAATTTACAAAAGAGAACTGTGGTTGCTGTGGATAACCTTGATGGTAGGGATTAAAAGAATCAGAAGTGAGCATCAAAGCCTGTGGTCTTGGTGGTATAAACCCTAAAGCTTGTGGCATGCCATTCTGACCAAATTGAGATCCAAATGGAGAGCCAAACTATGAACCAATTTCAGGACTAAAATGCGGTGGTCTATACCCCAAATTCTGTCTGTAATAACAGCTGTAAGCTTGATGATTAGTTTTGCCACAAATCTGACAGCAGTCAAATGGAAAGGGGAAATCATTAGGAAAACTGTTTCTAGCAAACTGAGAACCTCTGAAACGATTTCCATTATAGGAATTCCTGTTATTCCTGTTTCCTCCATAATTGTTAGAAGCAAAACCAGACATCTGTGAATTTCCAGGCCCAAACTAAGGAGCTTGATTACCAAATTGAACAGGAAACTGGAACTGAGATGGTTGTGGAACAGAAGTAGATTGTATAACAGGTTGCATAGGTTGAATTTGCATAACAGGTTGTATAGGTTGCATTTGCATAACAGGTTGCAAAGGTTGCATGGGCATCAAACCAGAAGAGTTAGAAGATGATGATGCAGTAGTTGAAGAAACACCATTATGTTGAGCGACAAGTATGGTGGAAGTTTCTTCTTGTTCTGTATCCAAATACAAGTCTTCAGCAATTAACATAGAAACAAGACCACAGAATGTAAGGGGTGAGGTCGCAAGACGAGTTCTCACGACTTGTTTAAAGGATCGATATTCGCTATTAGGTAGCCCCCTTAGGGTATGGAAAACAAGCTCTTCATCATCCATGTGTGATCTTGAGGACTCTAGCCTTTGAATAAGGACTTTGATAGAATCAAGATACTGCTCCATAGATGTAGTCTTTTTCAGGCTATAGATTTGACATGTGAGATCATGAACATGAGTTCGCGATAGACTACTATATTTCTCTTCCAATTTAGACCAGACTTCACAAGTACGATGAGATCCAACGATATGTGGTAAAATAGAAGGGGTTACTGTAGCGATAATACAAGACATTAACATCCGATCTATGATTTCCCATCGCACATAAGTAGGATTAGTGATTCTGTTTCTAGAAGTATCTTGAATTTCAGACGAAGGAACTTGAATAGATCCATCAGCATAATCGAACAACGAATTAGAGCGCAAAGCATTCTCAATTTGAATTTTCCAAGCAAAATAGTTCGACGATTCTAATTTGATAGTAATGAATGACTGAAAATTTGCGATTAGAAATGAAAGAGATGGAGGTAAGTACTCAGTAGAAGAACTCGCAGAACTTGTAGAATTTGCAGAACTCGCCATTGTTGATCAAGCCAGTAATTGACGAAGAAGAATTGAAGAAGATGATGTAGACCTAGAAGCGGATTGGAACCAAAGCTTGGACTTACGTCTTGATAGGCTCTGATACCATGACAACTTCTCACAAAAATCAGAAGAATCTAGGTTTTTCATTTCTTGAATTGATGAATTACAGTTTGTGCTTTCTTGAGTACAATAGAAAGAAGAGAAAACAAGTATATAAAGCCCTAGCACACCGACTTACAAACTTGCCTGCTCATCAAGCTTAAATAATACTCCCTCCGTTCCTTTTTAAATGTCCTACTTCGTAACTCCAACTTATTAAAAAAATATCATCATTATACCTTTCACATCAACTTTTTCCTCCACTTTCCCTACTTACCCATCATCATTACACTTTTTACTCACTAACTTTTCAAAATGGAATCTACTTTTAGGGACAAAATAGACAATGTACCAACTTTTACCCACTAACTTTACCAAAATGGACACTTATTAAGGGACAGCTCAAAATAGAATACTGGACTATAATAAAGGGACGGAGGGAGTAACAAACAAACTACTAACCAACTAGTTAATCTCTAGTTTAACTAATTAACCCCAGTTTGACTAACTAACTCGTCTTGACTGGTTGACATTTTCTATATACTATTATGTTCTATACCTTGGGCAACTCGGTTTGGGACTCGTTCAAACCTCCATATGGTCGTGAACATTAGATAAGGATTGCTTGTGAGCACTTGGGTTTAATCTTGGGTGAGTAATAGTCATAATTAATAACAACATGCGATTCCAAAACTATATATAGGTTTGAATAGTTTTGGTTCATTCCCTACTGGAAAAAGCAGTTATAGCAACAACAAAAAATTAGTCACAAATGTGAAAAATTACTTGTTCAGTGAATTACCTTTGTTCCCATTAGAACTACTCATCTTTTCTTCTTCACTTGCTGCAGGTAACCAGTTTTGGACATGTCGTCCTTTACATAATTTGAAGACCAGTTTCAATTCAACTTGTGTTTTAAGGTGCTACATTGAAGAGATTACAACTATATAATTGGATTTTTATTCAACGGAATGCCGATAACTTTTAATGTACCCATTTTGGAGAGATCACAACTATGTAATAGTAATTTTATTGTGGTATCCTAACAAATAAAGCCGCCCTACGAAAGTTAAATTATCTCCGAATCTGATCATTTGAATCATGTATGTAACGTTGGATATCTTTTTTTGTATGCATTGCATCCATCCTTCGTTTCTTTCTTTTTTGTTTGAGTAAGAAAATTGATAGAAATTAACCATGAAATAAAATATCCAAACTCCCATCATTACAAACCATGAAAAAGGGGTAACAAGGACTCAAAGTAAAAAACCAAGACCAAAGTGAAATCTAATCAGGATCGATGAACCATAGTAGTATACACTAGCTAGCCAGAATGTTGCTAATATTCCATCGGGGTAATCCACACGGCCGGAGGCTTTGTAGATCCAGAGTGTGTGGAGTAGAGAGGTTCAACGATGGAGTCCGCTATGTTGAAGACACCAATGTCATTACCCGAGCGTATATAGAGCTTGTGACTTCCAATATTATCATCTGTATAATAGATTCTATCTCCTTTGTAGCCCACTAGATTCGATTGTGTTAGCGCAAAGGATTGGTTCAAGCCAACGAATACTGCCCCACCTTCTAGATCTTTTACATCAATCCACTTTGGCTCTAAACCACTGCTCATGTCTAGCTTGAATACTTGAAAGTTGGTGGTTTGATCGATAATGTCGCCGTATTTCTATCAAAATTGTGGTCATAATCAAACTCATCATCTTCATTAGCATTATTTTGTTGGACTTCATCAGTATCCTCTTTGTCAGATTCAGCGAAATAGATTAGAATTTCTCTCAAAATTTGAAGTAATTCTCCGCCAAACTCCACCAAGTACCACTTTCGCACATAAGGAAGCAACCGTGGAGGGGATATGCCGAGTTCAGTCACTTTTGGGTGAGGTAAATTCACGTCCAAAATACAAATTCCTCCATAGTAATACATTATATAAAATACTTCCTTGTAGAATATAGCATCTATGTATCTCCATCGCTTCGGCCCCTCAATCGCTGTCCAAACTACATCTCCAACCTTACAATAAGCCATCTAATAAAATCCATAGAAAACCAAAACAAAGCAATTCACCGAGGACGAAGACAATGGAATCGCGGATAGAATTGCTTTCTTTACATACCACTTAGACATACGGGTATTTCCTCGTTTCAGCTTCGGGAGGGTAGTGACGGGAGGGAGGCTGATCCGGACACCCGAGATTGGGTTATAGATATACATGGTCATGTTTTTTTCCACAATAACAAGCCAACCACGGTGTGACCCGCGACAAAGACTCTCATGAGGGACAGATAGGACTGGCAAATCATGGTCGTCTAACTGGGTTATATCCTTACCCACGGGAAAAGCTAGGAAGCGGCGGGTTCGGGTGGCGGTGGTGGGCCCGCCGGGTATCATTAGACCTGGGACATTAGCAGGGAATTTACTTCTTCTGTATTCAAGTCCTATTGACCTCCATAATCTGCAGACGCCGCAAAAGGGTATGTGATCAGTGATTACTGTAACCACCTTTTGTAGAATCAAACGCCATATGTCTCTAGGGATTTCATTCCAATTAGCCATGGTTTTTCACAGCCGAATAATCTATTGTGGAAACAAGGTCGACAGTAACAACGAGAGAGAGAGAGAGAGAGAGAGTACCAGGAGGATATATTGGGCCTTGAGATGGAGAAGTTTTTCAGTGACGGGTAGGCACCCACCACGTGGCAAGCACCATCTTGCCCATCCAAATGTGTTTTGGACGCCCAAATTTATTTGGATAATTCTTAAGTGTAAAATTATTAAAACACCCCCTTAAGCTCAAATCGATTTGGGCCGTCCAAAATATATTTGGACGGCCGAGATGCGTGCTCGGCACCACGTGGCCGGTGGCCGTGCGGCACTGAAAAATTTCTCCTTGAGATGCCTTTTTTTGCATTGTGTTTCCTTCTGCTATAAACCTAGTTATTTTAGGAGCACTTTCCTCAGATGCTTTGAATTCTTTTCCAAAGACAAATTTAGGAGATAATAAAGCAAGAGGAAAGAAGAGTTAAATATTTTTGACCTTTATTAGTTTGCGCATATTTATATTTTTTCTCTTCTCGACTAGAAGTGTTAAATAAATAAGTAAAAATTAAACCCAAAAAAAGCTGAATAAAGACAAAAAAATAATCAAAGAAGTCTGCTGGTTTTAAATTATTTAGAGTTAAATAAGTAAATAAAAATTAAACCAAAAAAAAGCTGAATAAAGATAAAAAATAATCAAAGAAGTCTGTCGGTTTTAATTTTTTTTTTTGATCAGCAACAAATTTATTAATCTCCGAATTCGAAAATTACAAAGATTAAAAGGGCAAGGGCTCAAGGAAATTAAAACTACTTCTCCAAGGGAACCCGAGACCCAAACGCTAGTCAAAGACCAACAAAATCCTAAAATACCCCCAATCCCCAAAAAAAAACCCTAACTGCCACTTATATAACACCTGATCTACCACCACTTGACTGGAAACGAAACGCTTCCGATGCCGCCGCAAGGATTGCCGTGAACCCACCGTTTGTCGCCGGTCCAAAAATCAATCCGAGAGACGTTGCAGGTCCCAAAAGTCAATCTGAGGTTTTAAATTATTTTTGTCATTAGTTAATTTCTTTTAGGAGTTTTGATCATAATTGGCTATGTTTAGTTTCCAGAAATTTTCTCTTTTGAGACCAACTACAACACTCAACAACTAAGGTTCCGTTGGTTTCGAAGTAAAATATTTTCCACCAAAATATTTTACATATTTTACGTTGTTTGGTTGGATACACATCATGTAAAACATTTTTTGTGAAAAATGTTTTACTCCATTCGGTGCAAAATGTTTTACCCCCGAAATTCCCGTAAGTCGTTTTTGGAAATCTGTTCAGAGCTTTGGTGCCGGTGCTTCACACTCGCATCTACAGCATTAATTACTCTCTCTCTCTCTCTCTCTCTCTCTCTCTCTCTCTCTCTCTCTCTCTCTCTTTGGGCTCCGTTCAGTTGCCAGGAAAGTATAGGAAAGGATGGGAAAACTAATTTTCCCATAAATTTTATAGTGTTCAGTTGCCAAGAAAATAATGGGACCCACACTTCTAAATTTTCCTGCATGATTTACTTTTCCACAAAACTGCACGGTTGTTTAACATTTTTTACGATTGATTATCAAAGAATGTCAATTTGAACGGGGGATTTGCATGACCATCCAAAGGATAGCCAATTGAATAGAGAATTGCAAGTCAATTTTTCCATTTCATGTTAAGGCTTTGCATTAGATAAAATAAAAGTTCCGTATGTGTTAATTTTTGAAATATGGTAGCCAATTATTTAGCTCTCAAAGTTACTTTTATTTAAAATTTAGCCATGAGAATAAAAATAAAGAAGTTTCTCATAAGTCTCTTTTTCCTGGCAAATGAACAACTAAACTTTTGTTTTCCTGCAAAATTCTTTGGTCAAACGAACACTCGAAAATATATTTCTTATTCCTTTACTTTACTTTACTTCACTTTTCTTGAGAACAACTTTTCTGCACAACATTCCTGGCAACTGAACGGAGCCTTAGGGAATGAACCAAACTCATTTGGAAAACACAAGCGAGTTACGTGAATAGTCAGCACAGTTTTTAACACACAAAATTTGACACAAATATTTTTTTTTGGAGCCACACGCTAATAATTGGAGATATTTGATTTGTTCAAATTATGTTTTTAATAATCAAAACTTGATCGATTCATTCAATTTTTATCCTGTCAAAAGTAGGAACGAAAATCTTAAAAACATATTTTAAACAAGTTAAACGGCACGAGAAACTTCAAAATGCGTCCCACACTAGATTTGTATCAAAAGTTGTATTATTTGTTTTGTCCACAGCACCGGTCCCACATTTTTATGAACGTTCACAAGGAAATTGAGAACGGCTTTTTTGGATTTTAAAGTGATTCAATTTTTTGTCCTGAAAAGTATTTTCCAAATGTCAACCAAACACCGAAAAACAAAAATAACAAAAATAATTTCAGCAAAATCATTTTACTGGAAAAATATTTTTCATTGTAAAACATTTTACGTCAAAACAAACAGAGCCTAGTACACAAAAGATTTACACAAATTTTACAAAGTTGAATTTTATTTTGAAAAAAGATTTAAAAAAATACCATTAATATTATTATTTATTTAGGCAAAATATCTAACACATAAACTCACACACCCGGCGCACATACTCGCATAAGTCTTGGTGCCCACACAAATCTAAATAAAAACTCCCTAAAGTAAAACCGAAATTGAACCGGCTAGTTTTTTCAAATTAAGAATTATCGTGGTAAAAAACACTATTCGGTTGAAAACCATCCCGATTAAATCGGTTCGTTTTGGTTTGGGTTGAGAACTTGAGACTGCCATTTCTAAATTTTTTCATCTTGGTCATGGACTGCTAAAGCTGTTTGATCCTTTTGTTAATGTTATGTTTCGATCTCAACCATCAACATCGTAGCGATTGGAACCATAAACATGTTAACCACAAAACCCAACCTAACCGGTTCCAGACGGTTTTGGTTACGAACTAGATAAAAAAGAAATCCGGCCGTTTCAGTTAGTACCGATAAATTTCAGTTTCGCCAAAATCCGATGCCATCCCTGATTCCACTTTGGGAAATCAGTAATTCATTTGCCAAATTGTCGAAAAGCTGTAGAAAACACCAAAAATTTCCCGCCCATGCCGCATTACCCTCCGGCTACCACGGTAAGCCTGTTTTCCTAGCTCCATTTTGTCATTTCTTCCCCGGGTATTGATTTGATTCGTTACTTTCTGTTATTTTTTCATACTCCTTCGTAATCACTCCTCTTTTGCTATTACTAGGAATTTGTAGTTTCTAAAACGATCTCCTTCAGAACCGCGACTTCAAACAGAGTACTACCGATTCCCCTTTGTTCACAAAGCATTGCAACCTGGTACAATTGTTCTATTGTTTCTTCTGTTAGAAATGATCCAGTTATCACTGCGGGTGGTTTTACTGAAATTTCGAGCTTCGAGCTCCTTCTGCGCAAAAAAATCTGGCATATATGATTTGAGGCAAACTAACTTGTACTTGTTGACTTAGAATAGCCTACTAACAGACGAGAAACATGTGAGCGGGACCCAATAAAGTATTCACTCAGTTCAATCTTGGAGATCTTAATCATGTCCTGAATCTAGAAAAGACAGTTGGAGGCCTTGAATCCTTGATTGACAAATTAGAAGTCGGAGATGCCTTGTCAATTTTCCGAATGGGAAGGGCTTGACCATAGTTTTAAATATCGGCCGATACGTACCGGAATTTTCGGCTTCCGATACGGATATTGGCCGATATATCGGTGAGATTGAAATTCACAGGCGTATCGGCCGGTTCCCGATACGTATCGGTCCGTAACCGATATTTGGACCGATACGGCCGGTACGGCCGATACGTATCGGTTCTGAAAAAAAAAAAAAAAAAAAACAGAAAAACAAAAAACAGAGCTCTCCTTACACACAGCTTTTTTCACAACTTTTTTCCTAAAATTTTGGATCTTGTCTTGGAAAATAAGTAAATAACACAACAATCTGATCATTACCTGCTGTTGGCTTTCTTATCTTCTCTTCTATCTTCATTCTTTCACAAATTTCTTTCTTCAACAAGTCACTCTTCAACATATTTCAAGAAAGGAAAAAAATTTCAAAAAAATAGTTTAAGATTCTTGAGAAATGGATGATATTGATTGCTCATGCAGAGCATTTGGAGCTGAACTGCTGATTTGGTGAAGTAAACGGAAAGAGGAGAAGAAAGGAATGGTTGTAGATTGAACTTTGAAGGTATTTGTTTCCCCTTATTGACTTGCAAGTTTTGATAAATTATCGGATATTTCACATGAAGAGAATGGGCTATTACATGTCTTAAATTAATTAAAATGTGATAATTTAAGCCAATGTTTGGGATAAAAGTATATTTTTCAAGTTTTATACATGTTGCTGATGATTTTTAAAAATTCACGACCGCGACACCCGATTCCCGCGACGTATCACCGATATGTCCCGATACCGATATACCGCGACCGATACCGCGACGGCGACCGATACCGCGATTTAAAACTATGGGCTTGACAGAACTAGAGGGGATAAAGGCAATGCAAACCTAGCTTCCTGAGTGCAAATACTAGTACCCCTCCGGCTCGTGTAGCTAAACAAAGGGCTAACCAACCGAAATTCCCAGAACTTGGCCTAGAACACCATGATGATCCTTTGGTCGAATACCAGTCGAAGACCATAAATCTCCTAGAGCAGCAGGGGCATATACAATCTACAAAGGTTCTACTACCCAAAGGTGACTCGATAATCAGTGGCACCTCGAAAGGTATATAACGTCCTTTCCTAAATTGACAAAACAAAAAGGAAGCAGCTATAAAAGAACGAGAAGCACCAGAATCAAACTAATAGGAAAACATATGTCCTCTTTGAAAGGAAGATACCATTGATCACAGATTGATATGCTGACTGATCCAGCTGCATGTCTCTTCCTTGTCCTTGACCAGTAATCTACCAGTGTTGGTACTGAGGTTCCTCAATTGCTACACCAAAGGGCCCAGGTGGAGCTGAGGTAAACATCACAGTAATTGTAGATTTTCCGTAAACCTAGCTTTGTATGGATGAAATGATCCGAGAAAGTAACGTTGATATGATCGGAGAAAGTAACGTCGATAAATTAAGAAATACACACATTTTCCCGTGTCCCCCATGCCCTGGACATCGGTGATTCAGTATTAAGATGAAATCAGCAGATGCATACCTACATTAGTGCATTTGAATCATTTGATATCTGTGTAACATAGCTACCATTATCAATCCAACTAATCCCCAAGCCAGACGTAGTTATGAAAATATGATCTGATATGAAGCTGTCATGTCCCAAAAATCCAGGGTGACAAAAGCGTTCACAATCTAAATATCAAAAAATAAAAGTAGTAGCACAAGATCCCTGACGGTAGAGCTTATACAGATGCCGTCATTCCAGCCCAAAAGTAACCATACTATTAGTCCATCAGGCTTCTTAGGAAACAGAATGCATAGAAGGGAAAAGTAAATACATGGTGCGTATCCCAAATCCATAATAGTATTCAGAGATCTATTGTACCAAGAGCTAAGACCCAAATATATAGGGTAAAAAACCAAAGCACGACTCTCAAATGCGGGTCAACAACATCCATATTATAGAAACTGAAAGCCCATAATATGACCATATGACGGCGGAAAATGAAGTAAAAACCACCACGAATCTGGGCAAGAAGCAGCCCCGACTCAATGCTGCACTCTCAAGCCCTACCCCTAACTGTAACGTCAATCAGAATACGAAACAAAGAGAGTAATAGATTTCCAAGTATCAAAACCACCAACAACGAAATAGTTATTGTTTTGATACTAGGAAATCAACAATGAAATCTTAAAGTAAAAGATATGCAATATATAAAATTCACAGGTATGTCTTATTTGTATCTCCAGCACATGTAGTATATGACAAAGATACCTATCTCGTTTGTACTTATCATCAAGTGGGACTTCAATACGCAGCAAAATCCGATATTACTGGGACTCACGATATTAGGTATTTCATGGGTCGGGCACTGTGAAACATAGAACTATAAACTTAAGAGGCAACATCATATTTTATAAAGCTATTGGAACTCACAACATTCAATTTATGGAACCACTAAGAAGGAATGATTTAAAAGCTCAAGAAAGATAGCGGTCAATCGCAATAGATGATGATGGAGACGAACAACATTGATATTTGTGGAGTAGAGAGGAGCAACAAAACTATCAACAGATAATGGGACGAAAGAATTATGACAAAAATGATGGAAGTCAATCAATGCTGATAGAGAAAATTGACACCGTTAACCAACATAAATACTGCAACTAACATAAGGGGTAGATTGGTTAATTGGCAAAAAGACATTCGAAATAGGATGAAGGCAACAAACGATAGTAGTGGAGAAGATTGATGCTTTTGATATGGAAAAGTGACAATGGAAACAAGAGTCTTGATATTAAAACAATGAAACTGTAACAAAGTGATATTGGGTATTTTTGATGATGGTAGGAGCAGGGGCAATTAAAGGTGACGTCGGATGACAGCTAAAAAGATTGTCATTATCTCCTTTTCTCTTAAAAGTAAGAAATATAACATATCAATGCCAATTTAATGGAAATAAAGATTACGAGCTATACAGCTTTGTTTTTTTGGACATGATCGTGTATAATGGTAGTTGTTGAAACCACTCCAGGGAAAACCTTGAGCCCTGATTACCATGACAGTATCTTATGCAATGTGAGTTGGAATAGTACTCAGATGCAGGTAAAAACAGCAGCCACTTAAAAGCGAAAAATGTTGACGTAACCTGAAAAACGTGAATCTGAAGCTCATTGGGCTATGAACTGCATATAGAAGAGCATTGATTTTCAATTTATGATCATGAAATAAAGAACTAAACCTCCTTATCTTGAAACATTCATGACATCATATCCGGGGTACAAGTGCTCAATGAAGGATGTGACAATCTCCAGCAGTGTCCAATACACACAACAACACCACACAACAACAATAGAACCCACGTCATCCCCAATCAATGGGGGTATGCACGGGGGAAGATTGGAGACAGACCTAACCTCTTGCAATATGCACTGCAGTGTCCAATAGCAAACACATGTTCTTAGGTCCATCTCCAAACACTGGTTGGCACATACACGTATGGAGTAATAGGTTGGAAAAAGAATTTGTGCAATGGAAATTTTATAAGAGTAGCGTAGCCCTAAGCGGTTGAAATCAATCCATTCAGGTAAAAATGCAGCCAATATCAAAACAAGAATTCAGCCATACCTCTTACTGTCTTTCAAGTGCATGCTTAACTTTTTTAATTTTCGGCAGGCTAGAGAAATTTTGATTGCGTAGAGACAGAATGTGGATGTACAATTAACCCTTTATGAAATAAAATAACGAAACTCCCATCATTACAAACCATGAAAAAGGAATAACAATGACTCAAAGTAAAAAACCAAGACCAAAGTGAAATCTAATCAGGATGAACCATAGTATAGACTAGCTAGCTAGAATGTTGCTAATATTGCATCGGGGTAATCCACACGGCTGGTGGCTTTGTAGATTCAGAGTGTGTGGAGGAGAGAGGTTCAAAGATGGAGTCCAGTATGTTGAAGGCACCATTGTCATTACCCGAGCGTATATGGAGCTTGTGACTACCAATAATATCATCTGTATAGTAAATTCTATCTCCTTTATAGCCCGCAAGATTCGATTTTGACAGTGCAAAGGATTGAATCAAGCCAACGAACACTGCCCCACCATCTAGATCTTTTACATCAATCCACTTTGGCTCTAAACCACTGGTCATGTCTAGCTTGAATACTTGAAAGTGAATGGTTCGGTTCATAGAGTCGCAGCTGCTACTAACATAGTTGTTCTCATAATCAAACTCATCAAATTTTACTCCCCCTCCTCCTTGTTCTCCTCCTCCTTGTGCTTCTACTTCTCCTCCCCCTTCTCCTCCTCCTCCTCCTCCTCCATTTACTTCTTGTTCTTGTTCTTGTTCTTCTCCTTCTCCTTCTTCTTGATCACTGTCTTCATTAGCATTATTTTGTTGGCCTTTATTAATATCCTCTTCTTCTTCTCCTTGATCATTGTCATCATCTTCATTAGCGTTATTTTGTTGGCCTTCATTAATATCCTCTTCTGCATATCCAACTGGAACAATAGCTCGCCAAATTTGAAGTAATTCACCACCAAACTCCACCAAGTACCACTTTTTCACATACGGAATCAGCAGTGGAGGTGATATGCCAAGTTCAGTCACTTTTGGGTGAGGTAAATTCACGTCCAAAATACAAATTCCTCCATAGTGATCCATTATGTAAAATGCTTCCTTATGAAATATAGCATCTATGTATCTAAAATCTGAGTATCCAACTCTTTTTGGCCCCTCAAGTGATGTCCAAACTGAATCCCCAACCTTACAATAAGCCATCTCATAACACCCATAGAAAACCAAAACAAAACAATCCACTGACACTACTACAATAAACCATAAAGATCACAGCTATTGACCGTGATTGTAAGTTTTTTATCACGCTCTTGCTACCGTGATGGATATGAGTGTGATTGTAAATCACTCTTTTTTATCACAGTTATAAACCATGATAGAAAGAGAGAAACAATCATGGCCAAAAGGCATGATTGTTTCTCTTAGACGTGATCATTTGTGATTGTATGTTAAATTGAGATGGAAAACCATTACGCGTAATCTTTTCTTTGTATTTACTAGACCATCTTTTCTTGTCATTACTAAGTTTCGAACCCACGCACCCTTAGTTGATTTTTCAAGCCCTTACCACTAAGCTAGTCAAGAACTTCTGTTAGATTAGGAAAACAAAAATATTTATACTTACTTCCTAAAGTGAGAAAAAAAAATTTCTCTTAAAATTTGCTGAATTTTTTGGAATGCAATTAACGTGATATTAAAATATATAAAAATACATATATAAACATTGTTTAAAAAAATTAAAAATATGAAAATAGATTTTTTGCCAATCAAAATTAGTTGTTGTCACCAAAAAATTTTCTTTGGGCGAAAAATTTAGTTTTAGCTAGTAAATTTAGTTGATAATAGTGTTTTTTTGTTGTAGTGTACACTTTGTATTTCTATAAAAATTACCACAACCTGCAAATTGTAACATTACTAGCGGATGCCCGTGCCTGAAGGCACGGCGCAACGTGTTATTAACCCAAAATTGAATAGAATTAGAGAAGTAATAGATGACAATATGTACCCCATTTTGTTAAATTTCAAGTGAGCCCGTCTACGTTAGAGCACAATTGAAGTCTAAGAAAAATCAAGCTCAACGTAACAATTTATTAACTCCAACACGTGCAATAAGACCACATGCGCGCCCCTGCACGTTTTATAGCTAGGCACAACACAAACAAAGATGCCAAAAGCCCCAAATTACCTTGGTAGAGAGGAGAGTCAAGTAACCCATAGCAGCTATATCAACTACAACTTCCCGGCAATCATCAATAAAGTGACATATTCATGTCATCAAATTGTTGGGGGTAACATATTCATATCTCTTTAAGGCATTGTCAGTATTGAGTACTCTCTGCAACTCCCTGCAAATTGGCAGTGGAGCTCTCAGGATTAGTTGAGGTGCTCGAAAATTGACATGGACATCTGAGTTATCAAAAAGGAAGCACATGAAAGGAAAATAAAAATGTTCTTTTTTTTACTCCCATTAACAAATAACATCTTGGACTACAAAAAAAAACATTAAGTCCTTGCCCTTGATTGACCGAAACTGACAATGAGTCAGAATTATAATCAGAACCCCAACTATATTTGTAACGTCCAAATTCGGATCGTTACAATATTAATCATAATTTAGCGAACCAAAATTTGACCGACAATCGGTCTCACAAATTCCTAATCCCGCAATTAACTCATAATAAGTAGTAAAGCCTTCATTGTGGATAAGTAAGATTTGTATTAACAAAGAACTGGAAGACATGTACAATTACGCAGGTCATACACCAAGCCATACACATTTATGAATATAAAAATCAATATCATCACAAACCAAACCACTAATTCAATTAATAGTAATACTGTCATGACCATAGAAAAGCTCCAAAAACAGTATCATGGATTTCGTGATTGCCAATGCCTAAAGACACAACACAATATGCCGATCAAAAAAAAAGGCACGACACAACATTTTTTATTACAACTTTAAAAAAATTATCCATGGAGAGAAACAGTGTATTACTCCAGATAACATGATTCCAAATTGCCTCAAAACATCTAACCTAGAGAGAGGGAGAGAACATGTACAAACATTAGAATAACGAAAAAAATAAAAAGATTTGATTACCTTTTGTTTTGACAAAGCAAAGGTAATGACCCTCTCTCTTTCTCCAATCAAGGTAGAAAGGAAGTTAATTTCTTCGCTTCTTAGAGAAGCTTATGAATTAGATTATTAAGGAAAACGTAGATTCATTGTTGAAGGAAAATGTATGTGAATGCTACTCCGTTTTAAAAAAACAACAATTATCAACTTTAAAAAATAAAAAATGTTTCCTTTTAGTGTATGAATCAAAAAATGTTTGTTTTCTTTTTGAATGTAGAAAAATCAACCTCAAAGGAAATTATTGAGTTGAATGTAGGAAATTTAAATAGAAAAATCTTGTTAAGGAAACAACGTAAAATCAATCAATTGAAAAGATTTACCGGTCATAAGGTTAGGGGAGTTTAGATTAGGAAGTATCCACTCGATCGGACGGCTATAACTAACATGAAATATTAATCGGACGGTTGTAGATGGTGCTAGGTTTATGTGTATAGACAAAAACCGCTCTATTTTATAATATAGATAGACAAACTTTAGAATTTTTTTTTTTTATAAACTAACCATTTTAATGGTGGCTTCTCAATTGGAATTTAATCCTTTTCAAATAAAGCTAAACCATAATAATATAATTGCTTTTTTACCTAATGTGCCAAACATATACTTGGAAGACATCCGAATAACTAAATTTTACTATTACAATAAACCATAAAGATCATGACTCGCCCACGTGAAAATCAAACACTAGTGGAACAGTCCGTCCGTCGTCGAAGAAACAATTGGGTATTGGTGGAACGTAACCCAGTTGTGGAATTTGCCTTCTCTTTCTCTCTCGATCTTTTTGGGCGTGAAGATGAAGACGAAACGTAGAGATTTTTTGGAATGAGTGTAATTAGAGCTTATCATCTTACCTTTTGTAAAAAAGAAAAAAAAAAAAGAACTTTTCAAAGTTTTTAAACGATATCATTTTTTTCACATAACTTTTCAAAGTCTGCTTAAAAGAGTACAAGCCCGCCCACGTGAAAATTCAGACTGCGTGCCTAAATAGGTAGGCTCTTTATCTCGCCGCAAGAGTGAGGTCATTTATTTTATTTTTTTCCACGCTAAAGTTTTTTATCACGCTATAAGAGTAAGGTCATTTCTCTTTTATCTCGCCATAAGAGCGAGAACTTTTATCTCATTCTTTTCCGCTCTAAAATCTTTTATCACACCACAAGAGTAAAATCTTTTCTATTTTTTATCACGCCACAAGGGTGAGATCTTTTCTTTTTTATCTCGCCACAAGAGCAAGATATTTTATCCCATTTTTTTCTGTCCTAAAATCTTTCATCACTCCGCAAGGGTGATGTTTTTTTTTATCTCACCGCAAGAGCGATGTCTTTTATTTTGCGCTAAAATCCACTTTTTATCTCAGTTTTGGACTTAAACTGAGATAAAAAATAATAAGCACCACTTTTTATCACGCTTTTAATGAAACCGTGATCTTTGTGAATTTTCTTAGTGTGCATATCTACTATTGTAGTAGTGCGAGCATGATGCAGGAGTCGCAGAGAGAATCGCTTCGTCCACGTACCACTTGGACATACGGGTTTTTCCTATCCTCGACAACGGGAGGGCAGTTACCGGAGGTAGGCCGACACGGACACCCGAGATGGGGTTATAAATATACATGGTCATGTTTTTTCCCATAATAACAAGCCAACCTCGGTGTGACCCACGACAAAGACTCTCATGAGGAACAGATAGGACGGGCCAATCATGGTCTCACTGGGATATATCCTTACCCACCGGAAAAGCTAGGAAGCGGCAGGTCCGGTTGGCGGTGGTGGGCCCGCCGGGTATCATTTGACCTGGGACATTAGCAGGGAATTTACTTCTTCGGTATTCTAGTCCGATTGACCTCCATAATCTGCAGACGCCGCAAAAGGGTACGTGATCAGTGATTACTGTAATCACCTTTAGTAGAATCAAACGCCATATGTCTCTTGGGATTTCGTTCCAATTAGCCATGGTTTTTCACAGCCGAGAAATCATATGGTGGAAACAAGGCCGACTGTAGTAAATAACAAGGGAGAGAGAGAGAGAGAGAGAAGAGTACCAGGAAGAGATATTAAGAGATGGGTTGGTTTCTGTTTTGGAGGTCGAAAGCAAACACAGTCTTTGCGGTCTTTGGAATCCCAACTTTTATTTTTGTATTTTTTTAATTGTAAATTGTAGTGTTTTTATTACAGTCACAAAAGATTATGAATTTTATGGAGTGTTTGAGAAATATCATCAGATAAATTTTGCAACTCCACATATCCTGAATTTTTGAGAGTTCAGAAGATTAATTTTTGCTTTCTCTTCACTGAATTTTTAGACAGTTTGGAAGTTTTTGTATTTTTTTGTTCTCGGCAAGAATCAATATTGTAGTTATAGTTAGTAAGGTTTGAACCTCTGCCAAATGCATGGCCACCATTAGGGCCAGTTGTAGTACACGGTGCTTACTACTGGGCTATTACTCCACTTGCTATACCAAATTATCAAGTCGGTGAGTTGAATGCTCTTTTGGAACAGTACATACGAAGCTTTTGTCGAAGCCATGCTATTGGATGGAGGAACTAGTCCACCCGAAATTAATTAAAATGTGCGTAAGTTAACCCAAATACCTAAGTTATAAAAATGATGTGAATCTAGCTAGGAGTCGCGTAACCCCTCTCTCTCTCTCGTAACGAGAGGACTGGTAGTGCAAGACTCCACAAAATGGAGTAATATTTTTGTAACATCAGAATCCTAAAATATAGAAGAATAAAAGGAGGGAGGGAGGAATCCAAGGAGAGTTAAAATCCTATGCTTTGAAGCTTACCAAACTGCATTTTCTTGGAGCATCTCTATTCCTTACTCAAATTTTTACTTAAACTCAAATTTGAGTAAAAATCACTCAAAACTCTCATCCATTCCTTACCCAAACCCATACTAAATTTGAATTTAGACTCAAATTTGGTTAGACTCAAATCCTTACTCAAATTTTTGAAGTCAAATTCTATAAATTTAAATTTATAATATTGTCATTTATTAATGAAGTTTTTACTCAAATTTGTGCATATTTGTGCTTGAATTTGAGTTTACCAATTGGAACACACAATACCAAATGAAACTTGTACTCATATTTTTACTCAAACTTGAATGAAAAGTTAGGCAAGGGGTGGAGATGCTCTTACTGCACAAAAGAATGACAAGGGATTTCTGGTCTAGATCAAATATGAAAGTTGCTTATTAATGAAGCTAATTGGAACAACTCATTGATCTACCCCACCTTCTTTAGCCATGTGTACATGCAGTAAACTGTGGGGGCTCCGTTTGGGATGATTCACGCTCGATGGAAATGGGTGTTAGGATTTGGCTTCTGACTTCCCAGCTCTATCCTGCAAAACGAAGCACGACTAAGGACCACACCGGAGGTTCCCCGGAATGGCCCTCCGGTGCAAGAATCAATTTCTTTGCTAGGAAGAACTTAGAAAGTAGGAGCTAGGGTTTCTGTTGTGCATACCTTCTTCAAGAGGCATAATGGGATATTTATAGAGAACCCTTAGCTTGATCTCCAAGGTCACACCTCCGCTTGACACGCGTCGGCTGACGTCACTTTTACATCACGATTAGGGTTTTGCAACCGTTTTCCTAGATGAGCTGGCACCCTCACGTGCCCCCATCGTTATCCTTATAACCGTTCGGATGACATCACTATCATCGTCATTGTCATTGCCACAGTTTGAACACGGACGGACTGATTCGTCAGGAACAACATGCTCGGCACCGAGCGTGCCGTTCAACCTCGGCAGCCGTACGAATGATCATGTTCCCTATCCACGGGATACTCAGAAGGGAGCGTTCACAAAAGTTCACGTCTGCGGACCCTCGGCTTATGGACCCTCGGCAACGGTTGTTATTCCGAACGTTGGGAGAAAGACAGCATAGAGCCGAGCGGAATTATTGATTATGTCCGGATATGGCCCGAGCCAATTTGCTCGGCCTGCTACAATAGCCCCTCAACCCGTGCCGAAGCTCTTTATTTGGCATGGGTTGATTTAAGACTTGGCCGAGCTTGGGCCCAAGACAGTTCGGTATGTACTTCATACTTGGTGACAGCTGTCGAAGACCTCAACAGGTATGTCAGTCGAAGGGACGTTTCAGCAGGCGAGGAGACGGCTGTCAGGGGCGAAGCTTGCTACCGCCACGTGTCATACAGCAGTTGGCGAAGAGTTCGGCGATGAAATGATGGGCGGGAAATTCGAAAAGCCCCGCTCCGTTTATAAATAGCAGCGAAGAAGGAGAGAGAAAGTTCTCTGCACTCTCTCTCTAGCATCCAGAGTTTCTCTCTCTACAAATCCGTTCTAGAACTCAACTCAAATCCAGATCTTCAATCCTTCAAGCCCCATTCTAGCAAAAATCTTCAGGTATGTCATCGATTACCATCGTTTCACTCTTTCTCCTGCTTTAAATGCATATGTTTTGGGTTTTTGGGGGGATTTTTGGTGATTTTTGTTCTATGTGAACAGTGGAGTTCTGGGATGAACGATGGTGTTCATCCCTGAACTCAATCTGTTCTTCCGAGCCCCCATAGAACGTTTGGTGTTCACCGAACGATTCCTTCTAATGGGGGGATAAACATAGCCGAACGGTCCCTAATCCATAGGTTTACCGAACGTAGGAGGTCATTGTAGATGTACCGAACCCTTTATGGACTAGCTTATGACTCGTGAGCCGATAAGACGAACCGAACTTCAAAACAATTTTGTTTGCCGACGCAGATTTCAACTTCTTAATTCCCCTCTGTTCTTTTCCTAGGTCTGGCTCACGAGGTCATTGAAGTGTCTTCAGACTCGGATTGCTCGGAAACCGAATCCGATCGTCAATTCATTAGCGAGCTTCTTGAGCTCCGCAGGTGGAGGGACAGCCGAGCAATTGCCTCAGTTTCAACAAGGATGTCGGCGACTTCTCCTTTGACCGATGACTCCAACGCCGAGCGAGACTACGAATATGCTGCCGACGATTTCCTGACAGACCCCGAGATAAGCTTCTCCCCAGAGACCCAATCGGAAACCGAGCAATAAATAGGGCAAGAAGCCAAGTCAAGGCTCAGGTCTGGAGCCGAGGCTTCGACGTCGGCTGCGACCGACGCCGACCTCTTTGACAAGGGTTTGTTGTGCCCTTATGCCCACTACTTTAGTGGTAATACCGGAGAATATGCTGCATTCCGAGCGAAGTATAATATACCGGACAACGTTCTAATTCATAGAGTTAGGAGCACTGATATAAGAGACCATAGGGATCATCGTCCCGAACACATTACCGTGCCATTAATGGCCATTTGTGAGGCCGGGCTTCGGTTCCCCCTCCATCCCTTCCTTAGGGAAATTCTTTGGAAATTTAGCTTGGCCCCCCATCAACTCGCAATCAACAGTTACCGGATCATCATGTCGGTAATTGCTTTGATTGAGAGCCAAGATTTGGACTTCAAGCCGACGGACCTATTCTTCACGTACACCATGTCTCGGCATGGCAAATCCGGCCGTAGGTACCTCACGACCAGACCAAAAAAGACTCCCCTGATAGAAGGACTCTCGGACACCGACAAATGGGCTGATTTTTATCTCGAAGTGCACGGAAACTTTGAGTTCGGCGACGGTCTCCGTCGGTACCCCGTTCCGAAGGTGGCTGATACGAGAGGTGATGATACCGAACAAGTTCTATTCTTGTAGCTTATGTTCTGCTTTTGTGTTTTTGCTGCTGATGGTATTAATTTCATATCTCCCCTTCTTTTTCAGAGCTCGGCCCAATTTCCAAGGTGCTCAACACCAATTCTCGGGAGAAGGCCTGTGACACGCTCCTCGCCCAAGCTTGCCGACACGCTCCAACGCTGCTCGACTATACACCCTCATACAAGGGTGTGCTGAGGAGGAAGGAGAAAAGTCAAGAGGCCGAACCAGGGAAGAAGAAAAGGGGAGTCACAAAGACTTCTGAAACTTCAAAGAAGAAAAAGGTTTCGACTGTCGAGGGCGTTCGGCAAAAGAAGCAGCACGGTGTGCGTTTACCGAGGATAGGATTTACCGCCGAGGAGTGGTTAACTCCTTTTGCATCCGACGACATTCCCACTTCCTCTGCCGACGATATGTCGAGGAGAAATATTCCACGCCCTGTCATCCCAACGAAATCATCAAACCCAGCTCGAAGCCGAGGCTCTGTGGATCAACAGCTTCAACAAAAGGAAAAACGGCAGAAGATATCCGAGGATGTTCTTCCATCAAGCGTTTCTCAGTCAGCCCCTTCAGTCGTTGCCCGAACCTCCCCGCCTAAGGAGAAAAAGAACCTCTCCGAACCTCACATCGACCTCACTGACCCCGCAACCGAGGCTGCCGTCCTTCGGCATTTCAGTCCTTCTTACACAATGACTGATGGAAGGGTTCTGCAGTTGAGCGATTCTGTAAAGGAAGAGCCGAACCTTGCTGTGACACTTCTAAGGGGATTAGCTCTTCCGAGAGACTACGACCAGGTGCCGACCGACCTAATCCCTGGGCTCGGAGAAATGTGCTCCCATCTTGTGCAGGTATTACTTGCTCTTAGTTTTTAATACTTGTGATTTTTTCTTTGGAATTTCTGGGTGGTAACCTTAATTTCCATGCTTTTGACAGGCTGGACAGGCTGCCTTGAAAGCCTACGACAAGGCCACCAAAGTTACTGCCGAGCGTGAACGGTACAGGTCTGACCGAGATTCCTACCGAACCAAATGGAGGATCTCCGATCAGCAGGCGAAGGATGCAGAAGCCGAGGTGGAGAGGCTGAAGAAGGAGCTGGCAGATGTCAAGGCTGCTGCCCAGGCCGATGTTGAGAGGATGAAGTTGGAGGAGAAAGAGAAACTCAAAGCTGCCGACGCCAAAGGCTATGAGGCCGGAATAAACCGAGCCGCACTGGAGTACACCCAGATAGCCCACAAGATGGTGAATGACGAGCTTGAGGTTCGACTTCCTGATTTCTTCAAGCTGGGGTATACAGCTGGTGCCGAGGCGATGGCAGCTGTGATGGCAATTCAGGCCGATTCTGGCTTTCTTAAGCAGCTTCCCGAGCCGATCGTGCCTGACTTGGACCTTCCGTATACCGAGGAAGAGTGCCAACCATTGCCTCCTGAGGAAGATGACGAAGAGATGGCCGATGTGCCAGTGGCCGAACAAGAGGAGAAGGCAGGAGATGATGAGAGCCGTCCTCAAGTTCAAGATCAGGTTGCCGAAGATGCCCCAGTTTAGGAACTTTCTTTAAGTTTAGGTTTCTGAGTATTTTGAACTTTACTTATTTGGACTGGATGGCACCGAACATTTGGTATATGCCATGCCAGGTGTAATAGTTTTAATAGGGTTGGTTTTGAACAATTCATTAGGCCGAGCCCTTTTGATATCAGTTTTTGAATTTCAAGCTTCTGTTCTAATGACTTAGAAGAAATTCTCAACTTTGTTATCGTACTGAATATTTCTTTATGCCTTGGAAATATTTTCTGAATTTTTTGGCCGAGTGTTAAACAACATAGGCTCGTTTTTCAAGGTTTTGATAATTACTCATGATAGCCCCTACTTTGGTGTAAGGCTCGGCTCGATATGCCAGTCTTATGCCAATGTAATAGGTGGAGTAATTGATGAATAAGGCCGTTTAGTTCAAGTCAAATTGTGAACTTAGCCGAGCCGAGAGCAAATTCTTGAGTTCATCTTATTGTTTTGAACGTCAAGTTGTCCCATAAGTTGTGATTTACTTGTAACATAACCAACGCTGGTGTAAGACTCGGCGTTTTATGCCAACCTTTTTGCCAACGTAATATGTTAAGTAAATGTTTTAAGTGGCCACTAGTTCAAGTCAAAGTATGAACGTAGCCGAACCATTATGGGTGATTTAGTTGTGGCTGGAAATCAAATTGTCCGAGCCGTAATTGAATTTAAAATATCCGAACGTAACTGCAACTGATGGAATTCCGAGCAATATTGAATGAAGTTTGAAAATTTGTAATCAAATGTAGAGAACATTGAAGCTTCAGAAGTAGAGAGTCGTTCCATTAAAACAAAAGATGGCCAAGACAAGTACAATCTGTTTGAAAGGAAAGTAAGAGACTTGAGAACTAGTATTGAGACCGAGGAGAGACTTCAAAGATAAGCCTTCCTGAGGTTTAGAGCATTCCAGGGGTTCTCAATTTCCCTTCCTTCTTTGTCTTCTAATTTGTACGAGCCATTGCCGACCTCTTTGATCACCCTGTATGGTCCCTCCCAGTTCGGTTTGAATTTAGTCTTCTGATTGGCTCGGACAACTTTCCTCCAGACCCAGTCGTCGGTTCGGAACTTCTTAAGTCTTACGCTCCGATTGTAGCCCCGAGCGACTTCCTGCTGATAGTTAGCTAATTTGAGCTGGGCATCGTCCCGTTTCTCTTCGGCTAAAATAAGCTCGGTTGCCACTGCATCATTGTTGGTTTCAGGATTAAAGGTTTCAGTGCGCAGGGTTGGGAACCTTGATTCTAGTGGAATGACAGCTTCCATGCCGAAGGCCATTGCAAAGGGAGTTTGGCCAGTGGATCGTCTTGGAGTGGAACGATAGGCCCAAAGGACCCGAGGCAGCTCTTCGGCCCATTTACCTCGTTTAGATTCCAGCCGACGCATGATGCCGGCGCAGACAGTCTTGTTCGTGGCTTCGGCCTGGCCGTTGCCTTGAGGGTAAGATGGTGTTGAATTGAAGAATCTAATGCCGAACTCAGCACATAGTCCAGTTAACTCTTTGCCGACGAATTGGGAGCCGTTATCCGAAACAATAGCATAAGGAACGCCGAACCTCGTCACGATGTTTCTCCAAACGAATCGCCGAACGTCTGCTTCGGTCGTTGTGACCAATGGCTCAGCTTCCACCCACTTTGAGAAGTAATCCGTTGCAGTGATCAAGAACTTAAAGCCCCCAGGGGCAGTTGGGAGTTTGCCAACTATGTCCAATCCCCACTGGGCAAAGGGCCAAGGACTAGTGATAGGTTTGAGGGATTGAGCTGGCTGCTTTGGTACGGGAGAAAAAAGCTGACAAGGCTTGCACTTCTTGACCACTTCTTCACAATCCTTCTTCATTCCTTTCCAGAAGTATCCTTGACTGAGAGCTCTTTGACAGAGCGACCGCCCGCCAGAATGACAACCACAACTTCCAGAGTGAAGTTCGGTCAAAACAATTGGGACCTCGGTTGGATGAACCACTCTTAGATACGGCCCAGTGAAGCTTTTTCTGTAGAGTTGGCCGTGCTCGGAGACCCAATAGTAGGCTGCTTTACTGCGTACACGGTGGGCTTCCTTTTTGTCCGAGGGTAGGATGTCATCTTTGAGGAAGGAAACAATTTCATCCATCCAACTTGGGCCGAGGGAAATATTGAAAACTTCATCCAAGGTTTCGAAACTCGGTTGGTCTATCTCGCCGAGGCTGATATGTCTGTATTCTGACGCCTTACTTGCCGAGGCCAAACTTGCAAGAGCGTCGGCATGAGCGTTGTTCTCTCTGTTGATCTGCTCAATTTGGAATCCCTTGAACCCTTTGATTAGTTCAAGAGCCGTAGCCTGATACTTTATCATCCTAGGGTCCCGAGCTTCGTAGTCCCCTGTTATTTGGTTAACGATCAATTGAGAGTCACAGAAAACTTGTAAGTCTTCAACTTGTAAACCTGTTGCGGCTCGGAGTCCTGCTAACAGTGCTTCATACTCAGCCTCGTTGTTAGTAGCTTGGAAGTTGATTGTGATAGCACTTTCATGAAGAACACCACAAGGGTTTATAAGGACAACCCCTGCCCCTGCGCCGTTGCTGTTTGAAGCCCCATCAACGTGTAACTTCCAAACGTCTCCGCTGAAGAGTTTCCAAGTTTTCCGAGCCTCTTGTTGCTCTAGCATCCCGTAATTAGGCTTGATCAATGCTTCTTCATCTGGGCTTCCTGGGGTGAATTCAGCAATGAAGTCTGCTAATACTTGGGCCTTGATTGCAGTTCGAGGCTCAAAGTGGATATCAAAATTTGCTAATTCGACGGCCCACTGAGAAACTCTGCTTGATAGGTCGGCCTTTCTCAAAAGATTCTTGAGTGGAAATTCCGTGAGGACTATGATGGGGTGTTCTTGGAAATAAGGGAGCAATTTCCGAGCTGCCGTAACCAATGCCAGAAGAAGCTTCTCCAGAGGCAGATATCTAGTCTGTGCTGGGAGTAAGGTTCGGCTGGTAAAGTAAATTGGTTGGTCTTCAAGGCCTTCCCGTCGGACGAGTGCCGAACTCACAGCATGAGGGGAGACAGCTAAGTAGAGATGCAGATTTTCAAAGGCTTTTGGTTTGACGAGAAGGGGTGCCGAACAAAGATAAGTCTTGAGCTCGGCTAGAGCTGCTTCACAATCTTCCGTCCATTTGAAGCTTCGTCGGCTCTGCTTTTTGAGGGTTTGGAAAAAAACGTGGCACTTATCTGATGAGCGGCTAATAAACCTATTGAGGGCCGCTGCCATCCCTGTTAACTTCTGAATTTCTCGAGGAGTTGATGGTGGTTTTAACTGCTGAATGGCTGAGATCTGGTTCGGATCTGCTTCGATACCTCGCCGAGTGACCAAATAGCCGAGAAACTTTCCGGAGCTAACTCCGAAGGCGCACTTGTCAGCGTTAAGCCGTAGCTTATTCAATATTGCAAAGACCTCGGCAAGATGAGAAAGGTGGTTCTCGGCTTTGAGGCTTTTCACGACCATATCGTCAATATAAGCTTCCATGATCTCGCCGATTAGAATTCCGAACAACAGGTAGACCATTCTTTGGAATGTGGCTCCAGCATTCTTCAGGCCGAACGGCATGACGAGGTAGCAGAAAAGACCCCTGGGGGTGATGAAAGCCGTCTTTTCCATATCGTTGGGGTCCATGGCTATCTGGTGGTAACCTCTATAAGCATCCAAGAAACTTAGCCGAGCGTGGCCGGCTGTTGCATCTACCAATTGATCAATTTTTGGAAGGGGGAGGCAATCCTTAGGGCAAACTTCATTCAAGTTGGTGTAGTCCACGCAGACTCTCCATTTCCCGCTCTTCTTCTTAACCACCACAGGGTTTGCCAGCCAAGTAGGGTACTGCACTTCTCTGATTGCACCAGCCTCGAGGAGTTTGTCCACTTCTTCGTTTACTGCTTCGGCATGAATAGTGGCAGACCGTCGAGGCTTTTGAATCATAGGCTTTGCTGATTTTGAAACGTTGAGTGAGTGCTGGATGAGTTTTGGGTCAATGCCTGGCATATCGTACGGCGACCAAGCAAAGACTTCAATGTTGCTTTTGAGGAACCTCAAAGTTTCTTCACTCTCGTCTTGGGGCAGTTCGGCGCCGAGCATGAAATATCGTGAAGCATCCTCATTGAGTGGGAATTTGACAAGATCTTCAATGGATTTCTCTTGAGGAAGAGATCCGACGTCTTCAAGGACTGGTTTATCTGGTACTTCAACCCAATGAACTCGTTTGGAGCTTGATGACTTTCCAATGGCCGAGACGTAACATTGTCTTGCCTGCAATTGATCACCGAACAGATTTTCCTGTTTGCCGTTAGCGCCTATGTACTTGACCACCTGGTGGTAAGTTGAAGCTACGGCTTTTATGGAATGGAGCCAATTTCTTCCAAGGATTGCGTTGTATGGGCTGGGTGCATCTACAACGACGAACTCAAGATTGGAAGCAACCGAGCCCGTAACAACAGGGAGGGCAATCCTTCCGAGGGGCCAAACTGGAGTGCCACTGAATCCAATTAAAGGAACCTCCGCCGGGAGAAGGCACGATTCTGGGATTTTGAGCTCTTTAAAAAGTGACAGGTACATAACCTCAGCCGAGCTCCCTTGATCGATAAGCACCCTTTTGACGGAGTGAGTGGAGATTTGGATTGTGACCACCAGGGCATCATTATGGGGTGTTTGGACACGCTGAAGATCTTGCTCGGTGAAGGTGATCGACCAAGGACGCTCGAGGAATTTGGCTCTCTTAGGGGCGCGGTTGATGGAAAAAATTTGGGCTGCTTTTTCAGCCTTGACAAGCTCCTGACGGAGTTGTTTTGCTGCCTCCTTTGTTGTTGAGCCATGAATAACGTTGATTACTCCGACTGGGCGTGGTATGGGGTTCGGTCCACCGGCGTTCGGCGCTCTCCTCGGCGTTTTTGTCCAGTCGATATGATCATCAAGAAGTCCTTGTGCCGCCAGATTTTCCAAAAGTGCTTTATAGGGAGCGCAGGCCGTGGTATAATGGCCGAGCTCGTTGTGGTACGAACATCTCTTCCGACTGTTATTATTGCCTTCTTCGGTGTTCATCTTCGGAGGGTTCGGCCAGACGAAGAAGGGTTCTCTCTCTATCGTGCGGAGGAGGAAATAGATCGGCTCTTTAAAAACGGTGGTTTCGGCTATATAATCATGGGCTTTGGGACCCTTTTTGTCCGCCATTTTGACTGTGTTGACTTGCTTCTTTGGTTGGATGGGGACCACTGGCTTTGGGGGTGCAATTTGGGGTGTGGGGACATGAAGGCTTTGAGGGACAGTAGAGTTTTGCCCGCCTTGGAGTTCTCGCTCGGCGAGGAACTCTTCGTAGGAACAAAATTGTTCAACTGTCCTCATTAGCTCGTTCATTCCATGAGGTGCCCGGATTGCCAGCTCATCTAGGATCTTGCTACCTGTTTCTAGCCCATTTTTGAAGTTTCTTGCAGCCCAATATTGATCAACACCAGGTATTTCATTAAACAGCTGCCAATAACGCTCGGCATACTTCCGAAGCGTTTCGCCAGGCCTTTTCTTCATCTGAGCCAAGGCGTCTTCCTCCTTGGCTTGCTTGTTGCTAGTGATGAACCGATAGTTAAAAGCCCTTTCAAGTTCTTTGAAACTATGGATAGATCCAGCCTCCAATTGGTTGAACCAAAGCAAGCCGAGGCGCCCTAGACTCGAGGGGAACGCTTTACACATAATGGCGTCGTCGTCGGTGACGCACGAAATGGTGCTTCTGTAACTGATGAGGTGGGTGTAGGCCTCGGTTGTGCTAGGGTCAAACTTCTGAAATTTAGGGAGGTGGAGACCAGGCTTTGGCAATGTGGCTTGGATCCTTGCCGAGAAGGGTGATTCCGTCAGTTTTTTCAATTGGTACTCGTGGGTCGGCCGTAGGGGAAGGCCATCCCGAGCGTTGCGGGATTTCTTTGATGCTCGGTAGTTTTGTTCCTGGAGTTTTCCTTCATTTTCTTCCTGCCGACGTTGAGATCCCCTCTCTCTCTTCTCTGTGGGGACCCTCCTGTTGTCCTCTTCTGGAAGATTTTTAGTGTGGTAGACCCTTCGTTGGCTAGGATGATCGTCTTGCCGAACGACTACACTCACGCTTCTTTCTCGGTCCATCTTCCTAGTGCTTACTGAGTTTGTTGCTCGTCCTTCGTAGGCTCTTTCCCGAGGGACCTCGTTATTACGCCTTTGATGGCTTTGTGGACTCTTCCCGTTTCTTCTCGGCGTTCGGCTTCTTTGCCGTTCGGATTTATAGGGAATGAGGGCCTGATCGTTGTCCTGAAATTCCACGGTATCGTAGCTTTGGGAGCCCTTGGAGTATTCATCCCCAGCCGATGAACTAGAGAAAACCGTATGTGGGCTCCCCTCTCGCCTCCCTTTCAGCCCCGCACCATTGCCGAGACGAGTATGAACTGGGGAGAGTTGCTGCCTAAGGCGAGCGCTATCCCCAGCACGGTGGTCCGTCAATGGTGGGTCCAAGCGGTCGTGGACGGATATTCTATGTGGCCTTGTATCACCACTGATTGGAGGAGGAGGAGGAGGCAGGTTTCCTCTCCGGCGCCGTCCGTGAGATTCAGAGCGGGAGGCTGTCGGATATTCTTTGGCCTTAATTTTTTCGATCTCCATTCTCAGAATGGCTACATCAGCGTTTGTTTGCTCTTGTTGCTGCTCTAGCATCTGTACATATGCTAGAGCGTCTTCACTCAAGCCTACCGGTCGTTGGATGGAGGAGCTCACGCCTGGTGAAGTAAATCCAGGAGGGTGAGATGGTGAGGCAGCGTTGATACCGGTTTCAGAAGTGATGTGCAAAGAGGAACTGATGGGTTGAAAAAGAGGAGGAGGGGGGGTGCTCCGCCCATTTTGTTTGGAAGAGAAGGGTGGGGGTTTGGAGGGGTAAAGAATTTTAGGGTCAGAAGAGGTGGTCGAGGTGGAGGAGCCGCCGTGGATCTGAGAAAAGTAGTTTCACGTCGGGTTCACCAAATTGTGGGGGCTCCGTTTGGGATGATTCACGCTCGATGGAAATGGGTGTTAGGATTTGGCTTCTGACTTCCCAGCTCTATCCTGCAAAACGAAGCACGACTAAGGACCACACCGGAGGTTCCCCGGAATGGCCCTCCGATGCAAGAATCAATTTCTTTGCTAGGAAGAACTTAGAAAGTAGGAGCTAGGGTTTCTGTTGTGCATACCTTCTTCAAGAGGCATAATGGGATATTTATAGAGAACCCTTAGCTTGATCTCCAAGGTCACACCTCCGCTTGACACGCGTCGGCTGACGTCACTTTTACATCACGATTAGGGTTTTGCAACCGTTTTCCTAGATGAGTTGGCACCCTCACGTGCCCCCATCGTTATCCTTATAACCGTTCGGATGACATCACTATCATCGTCATTGTCATTGCCACAGCTTGAACACGGACGGACTGATTCGTCAGGAACAACATGCTCGGCACCGAGCGTGCCGTTCAACCTCGGCAGCCGTACGAATGATCATGTTCCCTATCCACGGGATACTCAGAAGGGAGCGTTCACAAAAGTTCACGTCTGCGGACCCTCGGCTTATGGACCCTCGGCAACGGTTGTTATTCCGAACGTTGGGAGAAAGACAACATAGAGCCGAGCGGAATTATTGATTATGTCCGGATATGGCCCGAGCCAATTTGCTCGGCCTGCTACATAAACCCCTCAGTAGGTGCTTAAATAGTAGGTTAGGTCACACAAATCATGTCTCAATAAAGCCTTCTCTTAACTCAAATTAGGTGTCCGGGCAGCATCTCGACAATTCTTGAGGGATCAACCCCACCATTCACTACCGTGGAACCAATTAAAGCTGGAGCAAAATGACATATAAAGAACTTGTCATCTGTGCACCTTCAAGAACTCCTTCAAGGCCAGGTCGTGTAGCACGGACATTTAAGCACTCAGTATACAGAAGGAACTTACAACCACGGACAATGTGTACCCAATATATAACAGAAACTCCAGAGTTTTAAGGTTATCCGGAATCGCAAGAGGAAACTCACCATTTCACCGAAATCCTAAACGCGAGTGATCTCCTTCAAAGAACAGTCCTATACCGTAGTTTTTAGTCAAGGGCTCCTTAATGCCGAAGTCACCCTCTACCCGTATATTTCAAAAACAACCGGTACTTATCCCTTACCAAAATCCCAAAGCTCGTTACAAAAACAAAGCAACAGAGAGTACAAAAGTTACAAAGGTCAACCGTAAATTGCAAGTAGCCTTCATATGCTAAGGTTCCGATCGGCTAAATTAGTAAACTGGCTTAGTTTTTTGTCCTTATTTAAATTTTTTTCGTATTTGTTAATTTTTCGTCAATTATTTTAGAATTATTGCATCGTCATTGCAAGAGGAATCTAAAAGTAAAAAATTATGATTGAAACCTAATGTTTTTGAATAAAGACAAAAATAAGCCAATAAGCCAATTTTTTCATCTTTATTAAAAAAAAATTAGATTTCGATCATAATTTTTTACTTGATTTCTTTCATCATGACGATGCAATAATCTCCATAAAATTAACGAAAAATTAACAAATACGAACGGGGCCTAACATTGGGATGGGCATTACGTCAAACACCCCGTCGCTTATGCGAGCCGCAACAAATGACCTTTTAATTAGTAGATTTAAAATTGTGAGCGCAGTATTAGAAAATCCCATTCAACCAAGTGCAAAAATCGTGGCGAGGCCCAGCTATATATATCTTCGGGCACAGCGATGTGGACTTCCCTCCTAGAATCGGTACACAAATTGAATTCTTGGACCTTTTCATACGCAAGCAAAACTGCAAATGGAATATATAATCTAAAATCTACCGCAAATCAGTTTAAGTGCTTTGCTGAACTAACAGAAGGTATAATCTTAAATCTGTTTTCATAGCTATAGCAAATGCCCCAATACTGCCGTAAGGCCAATTTGTAATGATAAATTTCCTTTAACACAAGCTTTTGATGCAAGTAGCAATGTATACAGCAAGACTAGGAAACACATACCAAATATGTCCAGAATTCAGCAATTCTTAGTTTACCTATAAACAGTGATACCATTACCAGAAGCAAACCTGTCATTCAGATTAAAAAAGAAAAGAAAAAAGAGAGAGAGATCAAACTACCCCTGCAAACTCAATTGGTCAATCATAGACACGTCTCTTGACGGAAACTAAGTTCTCTGCGTACGGAAGAACTGGAAACTGATAAATTGATCCCGAGTCATTGGGTTCACGGTACTCTCTGTTGGAAATTTGAATGGATTGGGGAGCCTTTACTTCCCCATATTCATGGTGGGGGTTACCTCTATTCATTGTGAGGGTTTTTCCCCCATTCATTCTGCCATTTACTCCACGTATTGAAGGCTGGCAGAATTATTAGGGTCGAGCTCTGCCTATAAAAGGAGCATTTCACAGCATAGTTCTACACCAATTCACCCAAGAATTCACTAGCATTCTGATATAGTGTGAGAGAGAGACCGACGCTGAGTTAGTTCGCCAAGACATTCTTCGGTGGTGCTCCGACGTTCGTGGTCCGAGCCGGATCAATTCTGGGAGACAGACGCCGAGTAACCTCAACACCCTCCGGTAGGCGGTGAATCTATTTTAAGGACACCGTGTGCAATACGGGTTTCGGTTCACAAATCCATATTCAGTATTTCGGTTCTCATTTCGGTTTTTTAATTTCATTATATTGCAATTCAGTTCTTGTGTAAATGTAATAGAATTTGTATTCTGGATTCCCGATTAAAACTTTTAGATAACACTCTCTTCTGATCCGGGTATCAAGGTTGTATGACACCATCCAGCAATGGTTGCCTCTCAAAAGAAGCTCGCCATTTCTCATCAATCCAAATGGCAAATAACATCCTAAAATGGGTCCAAAACTGTATTTTTTGTTCCAAGGATCCTTAACTCTGTTTCCATCCCTTACCCGTATGCCAAGGCACCACTCTGTTTCCAACTTGTATCGGTGCGAAGTAAAAAGGGCAAGGGAGTCCCTCAAAACACAAGGGCAAGGCCGAGAGTCAATCTTGAAGAATGGTGGATGATGATTCCTCCAAATCAGGTACTATACCCTCTCTTTCCTCTAAATTCAAATGGTGGATGAATCCTAATTCAATCTCATAAATGGGTTCCTCCCCTTTTCATAATTAAACTAATATTTGATGAACAAATTGCATAATCAAAACCAAAAATCACCAAATCTAGGTTAGAATATACTTTGAAAGAGAGAGAAATATACATTGTCTTGATGTTGAAAATGATACTCCTCTCAAGCATCCTAGCTGCAAGTTGCTTTGTTGAAGGAAAAATGGAGCGAGCCGAGATGATCAAGCGAGTTGATGAAATGGACTGCCCAGAGCTACAGTAACTCGCTACTAGCCCTAGCAAATTACTGTAGCAAAAACCAAAAAGCTGACTTATGTATGGAGGCTGCTGGGTTTGGAATTTTGGCGTTAGGCTAGCCATTTTTGTTTAAAACTCATATTTGCTTAGGCTGTTGAAGATGCTCTTAGATGTGAAAACGGCAAAAAGTAATACAGAATGGATGCAATGATGAGAGAATTGATGGCGAAACTTTGCACAAAGTTGTGACTTGTAGTGTCTAGCAAAACGAAAAAAGCTAAATCGACAGAGCTGAAGAAAAGGGTCCGATTCTGTGGAAGCAGGTCAGCAAGAGTTGGTTCTGGTTCATCTATCTGCTAGAGAAAAGGGTTCCTCTCGAAGCCCTCATCGAGTTGGTTTTGGAAGGGGAAGGGGTAGACGAGGAGGTAGGGCAGGTAGAAACATCAACAGAGGCTGGAATAAGATCCCGATTTTGTGCGATGTTGATTTAGTGGATGTAGAAGTGAGAGAAGGGGATAAATCAGGGGAGTCTGATCATGAGGGAGCTATTGGACCCGAGATCTCTACTTCTGGGGTTTCAATTCAAAATGATGAAGGGGCGTTGGTGGCTGGCCTTGAACAGCCACGGGTGCAATGGTGATGCTCAGCTGGAATGTTCAGGGGATAGGGCCACCCCTGACATTCCAGATCTTACGAGGGCTATGTATAGCCCATCGTCCTCTAGTGGTGTTCCTCATGGAGACAAAAAATAAGAGGGTGACCCTAGAAAAATTAAGGAGGAGTCTTCGTTTCAATAATGGGTGCTACGTTGACCCTGATGGTACCTCAGGTGGACTTGCTCTTTGGTGGTCCGATGAGGTAATTTTAGATGTTCGTTTTAAATCTAAAAATATGTTTAGATGTGTAGTTAAATGGCCTCGTGTTAGCTCTCCGTGGTTAGTTACCTTTGTTTATGCTCCTCCTATTTGGAATTTTGGAATAGTTTGAAGATGGTTGCTAGAGAGAATATTTATCCATGGCTGTGTGTTGGAGACCTTAATGATTGTGGATCCCAAGCTGAAAAACAAGGTGGAAACCCATGCAGCAAGGGTAGACTGGATCAATTTCATAGTATGATTTCAGAGTGTGAATTTATGGATCTAGAATTCAAAGGGCCTTGCTATACTTGGTCTAACAATCAAGGAGGGGTGAATAACATCCGTATTCATTTAGATAGAGCTTTGGCTTCTGTGGCTTGGCGCAATTTATTTCCTCTTTCGCAGGTCATGCATGAATCCCGGGTGGGTTCTGATCATTGCCCTCTTCTGATCAAATGTAGTGTTCCTTTAAAGAAAGTTCCTTTTAATTTTAAGTTTGAATCGAAGTGGACTACCCATTCGGACTGTGGGCAAGTGGTTACCAGGGCATGGGATTTTCATCAAGGAGGCTCTGATTTATTTGGTTTAGTTCAAAAATTAAAGAAATGCAAAGCAGCTTTGTTGGAATGGAGCAAACAGGTCTTTGGCAAAGATAAGGTGAAGTTGAAGCTTTTACAGAGTAATCTCAAAGCTATTCAAATTCTCCCTTTTTCACAGGAAAATTTTCTTAGAGAAAAGGAGATTTTGAAGGAGATTGAGATTCTTTTATTGCGAGAGGAGATGGCTCTTCATCAACGGTCTAGAGTGAATTGGCTTTCTTACGGAGATAAAAATTCTGCGTTTTTTCATGCTACTATCAACCAGAGGAGGCAACGTAATCAAATTTTGATGCTTAAATCTGATAGAGGAGACTGGATCCAAGATGAGGATGGTATTAATGGCTTAATCTCTAAATATTTCTCAAATTTGTTCGACTGTTCAGGGATCAGAGAGTTTTCAGATGTTCTTAATGTGGTGGATAGATGTATTACTGATGAGATGAATCGTGTTTTGGTAAGAGAAGTGTCAGTGGAGGAGATTAAGCATGCTGCATTCGAATTGGGTTCCCTTAAAGCTCCGGGACTGGATGGATATCCAGGATTTTTCTTTCAGACCTATTGGGGTAAGGTAGGGGAAGGAGTGTGTAAGGCAGTGAAGCGTTTCTTTTCTAATGGGTTCATGTTGAAGGAGTTAAATAATACGAATATAGTTCTAATTCCCAAGGTTATGTTTCCTGAATCATTGGGTCAGTTCAGACCGATTAGCTTATGCAACTTCTCTATGAAAGTGATTTCTAAGGTGATGGCTAATAGGCTTAAGAGTATTCTTATAAAGGTTATCACCCCAAACCAGTCTGCTTTTGTACCTGGCAGGATGATTCAGGATAATGTCATAGTGGCTCATGAGGCTTTCCATTTTCTAAAGATGAAGAAGAAAGGGCAGGATGGGTTTATGGCTGTCAAGTTAGACTTCAATAAAGCATATGATAGGGTGGAATGGGATTTTGTGGAAGCATTGCTGATAAAGATGGGATTTCATCAGAAGTGGGTTCAGTGGGTGGTTCAGTGCATCTCGACTGTCAGTTTTAATGTGTGCGTTAATGGAGAAGCTAGAGTGAAGATCAGGCCAAGAAGGGGAATTCGTCAAGGAGATCCTTTATCCCCCTATTTATTTGTGATTGTGAAAGATGTGTTGTCCCGAATGCTTTCAATGGCCTGCAGGAACAAAGCTCTTGTGGGGATCAAGATGGCGCGTTACTGCCCTCAATTGTCCCATGTTTTCTTCGCAGATGATGCCATTCTTTTCCTCAAAGCAGAAATGCAGTATTGTAAAGCTCTTAAGGCTATTCTGAAGGATTATGGTATGGCATCAGGACAAAGGATCAATTTTGATAAGTCAGGTATTGCTTTCTCTTCTAATTTAAGTGCAAATGATAAACAATTGGTCTGTGGTTTTTTTGATATTCCTTTGATGAAACTGGACTCCAAATATTTGGGGCTGCCCTCTTTTTGGGGCAAATCCAAATCAAATGCCTATCTTTATCTTGTGGAACGTGCTCTTTATAAAATGCAAGGATGGAAGTGCTCCCAAATGTCTCAAGGGGCCAAAGAAATTATGATTAAGTCTGTGGTCCAAGCAATTCCTAGTTATGCCATGTCTTGCTTTCTTTTACCAAAGAGTATCTGTGATAAGCTCAATTCGATAGTCTCCAACTTTTGGTGGAAAGGGGATCCAGAGAAGAAGGGCATACATTGGAAGAGTTGGGAGTGTATGACTCGTCCTAAGGAGGAAGGGGGGATGGGATTCAGAAATTTCAGAGCAATGAATGAAGCTCTTCTAGCTCGTCAAAGCTGGAGGTTGCTTAAGAATCCAAATGCTTATTGGGCAAAAATTCTTAAGGGTCTTTATTTCCCTAACAGTTCTTTTCTTGAGGCAGTTAAGGGGAGTAGAGCCTCTTGGGTCTGGCTTAGCATTTTACATGGGAGAGAGACTCTGGCTAAAGGTTTAAGGTGGCAAGTCCAGGGGGGGAGCCAGATTAAATTCTGGGACGACAAGTGGATTCCTTCTCTTCCATAGTTCAAAGTAGCCACTCAGAAGCCTGTGGGTAGTAGCATCGAATGGGTAGCAGACATCATTGATAAAGAGAGGGGTTGTTGGAAAAAGGAGAGACTAAATTTGGTGATCTCTGCTGAAGAAATTCAGGCCATTACTTCTATCCCTATTTCTTTATTTTTTAGGGAAGATGTTCTGGTTTGGCATTTTTCCACTATTGGTGTTTATACGGTTAAATCAGGTTACAGAGTTGCTTATCAAGCTTTTTTTCCTCTTAGTAGTATTCCCTCGTCTTCTTTTGTTCTTAATAAAAATATGTGGGATATTATTTGGAAACTGGACATTCCTCATAAGATGCAACATTTTTGGTGGAGAGCGTGTAGTAATAGTCTTGCTACCAAGGAAAATTTGGTCCGTAGAAGGTGTGGAGTATCAAAAGTCTGTCCTATTTGCGGGGATACGGATGAATCAATTGGACATCTGATTTTTAATTGCCAATGGGTTCGAGCAGTGTGGTTTGGTTGTAATATCCATCTTAATCTAAATCAGGAGAACTCTTATTCGATTCAGAGGTGGACGTCTCAGGTTGTGGAAAATTTGAAAGGAAAAGAGTTATGTCAATTCTTAGGTAAGGCAGTAACAGTTGCTTGGTTTATTTGGAAGACCCGTAATGAGTTCATTTTCAACTCTGATCCTATCATTCCTGAGAAAACTGTTAGGAGAGCTCTTCAATGTCTCTGTGAATTCTCAGAAATTAGGATCCCACCTAGTATCCATATGGATAACCCTTCTTTTGAGGACAGTTATTCTCATTGGAGGGCTCCGGATCAGGGATGTTACAAGTTCAATTGCGATGCTGCAGTAATGAGCCAAAGGGGAGAAGCAGTGGTTGTCTCAGTTCTGCGGGATTGGAAAGGAGATCTAGTGGATGGCAGAGTTGGTAGAACATCGGTAACCAGTCCGTTACAGGGAGAACTGCTTGCTATTCGGTTGGCTTGCGAAATGGCTGGAGCACTTGGGATTTCTAATGCTTGCATTGAATCGGATAATCAACAAGCTATCAAGTTAAGTGTGTCTGAGTTGGTTCCGCCTTGGGAAGTGATGTCTTTGGTCCCGGATATCAGGCAGTTTAGGCAATATGTTGGGCTGAGATTTTCTTGGGTGAAGAGGACTGGTAATCAGCTAGCTCATATTGTAGCCACTAAGGCAATTAGGAATTTGCTTCCTTTAAATTGGGTGGCTGCGCCCCCGTCGTTTATTTCTTCTGTTGTTAGCAGAGAGTTTCCTCCTTTTACGTAGCCTTGTGGCATAGTTTTGATGATCAAAAAAAAAAAAAAAAAAAGACAGAGCTGAAGAAAATACTATGCTTTCAAGTTTATCCAAATTCCAACGCATTTTCTTCTCAACACTAGAAATCAAAATCAGAATTGATCATTTGTCCAAGAGAGACAGAGACATGGACAAGGAACACAAATGTATACGTCATTCATCAAAGCCGGGAAAATCCAAGCAAACATCTGCCTAGCTCCACGCCTCTCAACCTCCTCTCCATTGTGAAGTATTGGTCCACTTCTCACTAGAAGAAGCCCTCCGTTTTGCCGAAATGCTAACGGAAAGTGATCGTGTCTTTCAAAGAAGTGTCCAATACGATACTTTTTAGTCCAGGAATTCTTAACGCTGAACGCATCCATTACCTATATGTCAAAGCATGAGTACTCACGCCCATGCCTTATAACCAAGGTAAGGGAATCGTTCAACGCAAAAATGTAACTAACAAGATCCAGCCCATCTCGCACTGGCATAGGTGTAGACTGAAAAACCTCATCGCACATTCGAAACGCAACAATCGACCCATAACTAGACGTAGGTGGCAACCAGTAGAAAACCCATTCAAGGAAACGTGGGAGCTGCGATCAAGATCTTTGGACACAGGCGCATTGCGGGCCTCTCTCCAAGAATCTGCTGGGTTTTTGCCTATGAAAATAGCCCAATAGTGTTTGGCCCAAAAAGATTTTTGTGGGCTAGTTATTTTTGTGGAAGTTTCTACACACCCGTTTGGCACATGAGTAACTTGACTTCTTTTAGAAGCTAAAAAGGTTTTTTGTCTCCTGGAAGTAGTAGCCGAAGAGTGGGCGTGAGAAAAAAAGAAAAAAGAAACAGAGAGGTGCACTGTGTGTTGGTGATCTCGGTGGAGATAAGAAAAAGGAGTGCATCAGTGTGTTCTCGGTGGAAAAGGGAAAGCTATTGGGCAGCCATTGGTCCTCTCAACTGAAGCAAATTGGTGGCAGCTTGTTGACGACATTTGGGGCTGTTTTGATTTCGGTTTCGGACTTTCATTTCCAGCCGTGTTGGAGAGTATTTGGTAAGATCTTTCCACTTTGGTTGTAGGTTGTTGGATAGGGTGTTTGTGAGATCTTTGATCTCCTTGTAAACCCTTGTAAACCTTTGGTGATAGTGGAAATTGCTTTCTCTCTCCCGTGGACGTACCCGAGTTTGGAAAACCACGTATATTGGTTGTCTTCGTTGTGCCTTGTTTATTGCGTATTTAATTTTTCGATTGCGCTTCCGTTTGTGGGTGGGATTGATTAGGGGGAATAATCCCAACAGAATCCGTACTCAGGTTATACACGAGGACTTTTTCATCAATGATTCTTAGACTGGCTTCCCAACGCTCGTCGTCCTTTTCATACTGATTATCGATCTCATCAAAGATCATCAGAGTTCGGATCAAAACCAAACCCTAGATGGGCAACCCTCCTTGTTTCATAAGGGGGTCGAGGGATTAGCCTGAATTCTCTCATCGCAGGGTTGCATATCAATAGCACTTTTGTGGACCCATAAGCGAGAGACAACACGGTCAGGCCGCAAGAAGAACTCAAGAGGTTGAGATGCTTAACTTTTAGTCCCGCGAATGATACATCTAAATCTTCAACCTGAGTTTCAACAGCGACCAAGGACAGGACAAGGTTCTCATAAAAGAGAGGCGTTTTATAGGGGTCAGAACGGAAAAGTTTCTCGCGTTGTGGCAGCATCACTTGATGGGGAGGGAGTCGGTGTTCGTGTTTTTGGCGATGGATGCGGCATGGTTGCGGTGGAGGGAGACGAAGCTAGGATTTTGGATGAGGGAGACGAAGCTAGGGTTTTGGAGTGGTCACAGGTACCTAGTATGTCCAGTTTAATGTCCTTCCTCTTCCTTTTTAGAAGTTTGTATGTCCTAAATATGTTCAAGAGCAAGTTAATTCCTTCCCCCTCTTTTTAGCCATGTGTAAATGCGTATCCTAAAGTAAATCAAAAACCTCGTTGTTTCACATTAAAAAATCATGTCTCATCAAACGGATCTCCTGATTGAAACTAAGCCCGTTGTGTAGGAAAGAACTTGGCGCCGATGGACTAATTTTAGATCATCGTATTCTTCATGATACTCATTTAAGGTATGTGAATCAAGGTTGTTAGACACCATCTTCCGTTCGTTGCGTCTCCGAAGAAGAAGCTCGCCAATTTGCCGAAATCCTAGTACATCATAAAGTCCTACAATGGGCCCAATGCTGTACTTTTTGTTCCAAGGATCCTTAACTCCGTTTCCATCCCTTAACCATATTTCAAGGCACGATTCCATCCTTTCAAACTCCACAGTAACAAGGGCAAGGGAGTCCCCCAGAATGCTAAGGCTAGACCAAGAGTTAGTCCTAATATCCTCCGGTAAAAATACTCGTTCGAACAATTCATCTGACATGTGGAAAGCAATAATTTCACCCCGGCCATTAGCCACCCAATAAAACACCCCATTCAACGATGCGGAACACTAACGCTGAGAACATTGTAGCATCTCTTCCGGCACCACGGCGACGATTTCTCTCCAGGTTTCTGATTCTTCCGAAAATGTAAAAATTGGCCTAGGAACAGCGAGTAAGGCAGTTTTAGGCCTGATGCGGGCGTGCTAGGGCAGGATTGCTGCCCAAATTCGTATCAAGGCCTGGAAGCCTTAATCTGACTTCTAACTGGACGAAAGTGCACGGCCTAAGGGTGGAGACCGTGAGGAGATTCATGGTTTGCCTTTGCAGGCTAAGGACTTAAAATTTCCTAATCGTGTGAAAAATGGAAAGAAAGGTAGAGCAAGGCCTAAAACAGAAAGAAATGGACTTTATTAACGGTTTAACAAAGTCTGATTATAAGGAAATGAAATAAATTCTAGGCTTGGCTAGATTGAGTACACACTATTCTAGAAAGTAAAGGTAATTGAACGATAAGCCGTGGGCTTGTTTGGTCGGGGACCGAAAGATAAAAATAGTTAAAAGATAATTGAAATGTAATTTGGATAAGCCATGGGCTTTGATGGTCGTGGACCGAAAGATAGAAGATAATTAAAACATAAATTTGCATAAGCCGGGGGCTTGATTGGTCGGGGACCTTGGCCAAGGCCTTCAGAACTGTGATTTATAGGAGCTACAAGCCTTGAGCTGCTTCAAAATGCTCCAATGCATGGCTGCTACGTGGCCTTCTATCAGAGGCTTGAGCTTGAGCAGCTTCGAAATGCTCTAATGAGGGGCTGCTGTCTGAATAAAACGTGCCTTTTACTCCAAGAAAAAGGCAAAGGCCTGAAAAATCCTTCTTTTCTGCATAAAACTTTGAAAAATGGCAAAGAAAATTTCAGATTCTGCAGTATCCAGGCCATTTCGGGCCCACCACAGCTACAGACCAATACTTCACCAGGCCTTTCTTATCATTTTATTGGACCTTGCATACTTGTGGGCCCTCTAAATCCTCTGAGGTTCATCTTTCATGGAAGAAGGATCCAGAAACAAAGGATTAACCAGACCTGGATGAGCTGCTTGTGAGCAGCTTGTTTAGGTCTGCATGAATCATTCACCAACAGCTCCAAGGGCTGCATGTATGCCACCTGTCCCTGGCCTTGCATCATGCTGAAGAATGGGGTCCCACCAGTTCAGACCTTGAGCTGCTTGTAAGCAACTTACCTAGATCTGTCAAACAAGAACATTCTAGGCCTTTGCGCTGCTTGTGAGCAGCTTGAGGCCTTTAAGCTACTTGTGAGCATGGATGTTTATTAAAAAGGGATATTTGGGCCCACCAAGGCCAAAAACGCAAGCCTGGTTGAGCTGCTTGTGAGCAGCTTATGTGATGTTAGATATAGGCCTTTGAGCTGCTTGTCCAGGCCTAAGCTGCTTGTGAGCTGCTTGGGATGTCTCCGTGCATGGTTACCATGTGTCCCAAGCCTTGCTTCATGCTAAAGGATAGTAAAAACTCAGACCTTGAGCTGCTTGTAAGCAGCTTACCTAGATCTACCCAACAAGAACATTCTAGGCCTTTGAGCTGCTTGTGAGCAGCTTGAGACATTTTCCCTACCAACTGAAGGCCATAGGTGACGTTTTCTTTAAGAAGTAGGCCCATCTATTACTTGGGCCTAAACTTGAGGAGTATCATAGACCTCTTTCTCTTTGTAAGCCATGCGAGCCCAAGTTTGAAAAGAAAACTTGGGTTTTAACTGATTTAGGCCCACTTAGAAGGCCGTATTATTTTTAAGAACTGGCCTAGACCTGGATAAAACACTCAGATCTAGTGGGTCAACCCAAGTCTTTGGCCAATCTTGGGCTTGGGCTTGTGATAAGAAAATCTTAGGTATAATTTGGCCCAGGCCTTTGAAAACTCAACTCGATCAGTGGCATTCAAATCGACCCAATTTCGTGGATGACCAATCATGAGGCTTTTTAGCGCCTGAGACCTTCATTCAAGGCCTTCTTCTAACCACAAATTGATTTTCTGAATTTTGGCCAAAAATGGGTGTAAACAGTTTCAGTACTCATGTCGTAGATTTGAACTCTTCCATCACAAAGCGTAAAAGTAAATGCCATGGGGTCATAGCTTGCGGCAACTCAAAGCACTTTATAATCATTGGTTTGGGGATCAAAAGCGAACCATAGATGGCCAGTGTACCTTGGAAGAGGGGGTTGCGGGAGTATCCTAAATTCTCTCATTGCGGGGTTGCATAACATCATGATTTTGGTGGAGGAATTGAATAGACAAATGACGCCATTGCAAAAGCCAAAGAGGTTGGGACAACTAGCGGGTTGATCACAGAAAGGTAAGTCTAGATCGAGGATTGGGGTTTTGTTGGAGACCACGGACAGGGCTTATGTAAAAGGGGCGAATGCGGAAGTGGTTTCGACTGATCGTTGGATGACGAGGGATTTGTTTTCCGGGGAGCGATTGTGGTGGAGGGAGATGGAGCTAGGGTTTTGGATGAGAGAGTACCAATGTTTCGAAACTGATTTAAATCGAAGAAGGGATTTCACAGGGAGTCGAGATAGAATCTCCGTCAATGCATCTTCCGGCATGTCTTCGTCCATTGCCATGGGGATGTAATGTATGTCAGTGCCGAAGAATGATGATACGCAGGCCCTGGCAAAGGACCCGTATATATATATTATATAGCTTTGTATGGAGCCCTTTAAGGTCTGTTTGGTAATTGAGAAAAGAAAGAGGTAACCAGGGAAAATTATAATTTATTATTACTAATAAAAGAAGGAAAAGGTCGAGAAAAAGATTTGGGCGCCGCTATTCGCAGCCTTTTATTTTCTTCCGTAGCCCACTGCATTTCGATAAATAATTGTTGAAAATCGTAATAACATATCGGTAAATTGCTGTTGAAAACAAGATTATATTTCGATAATTACATGTCGAAAATATGTTCAACTTTCGGTAAACAACTGCCGAACATGCTTTTTCGGTAAACATCTGTTGAAAAAAATATTATATTTCGGTAATTGGATGCTGAAAATATATCTCAATTTCGGTACTTAACTGTCGAGTATAATTGAAAATTTTTAACGGGCTATGGGAGTAAATAGAGGACTGCGAATAGCAGCGCCCAAAGATTTTTAGTAATTTGCACTCACCAATAAGTTGTAGACTGCAGTAATTTTTGTTGTGTTTGTTAGTTTTGCGCAAAACTTTTACATAATATTGATTCATCTCGACGAGAGGAATCAGAAAAGTAAAAAATTATTACTTTTACATAAGTATTTGCCAAATATTCAAGGTTTTTGGGACATTTTCTTTGGATATTTTCAAAAATACTTGTTTAAAAGTCATAATTTTTTTACTTTTTCAATTTCTCTCGTCAAAACAAACCAATATTATACAAAAATTTTGTGCAAAAGTGACAAACTTGAAAAATATTTGAATAAGGATAAAATCAAAAAGTTGTAGTCAACAACTTATTGGCCAGTATAAACACCCATCTAAGTACTATTCTGTTCTTCTCCACTTTTTCTTGTTTCTTCTCTTTAATTTTCCAATGTCAATCAAACAAATTAAGAAAATTTTATGTTATTTTATTCTTCTTTCCACAAGTTCCCGACACACCAAACAAAAATTCTAAGTATACAACCTGAGTACTGATTCTTGGAGAGAAGTCCACGCCTCTATGCCAAAGGTCTAGTATTATGGCCTCACAATGATTTTTGCACTTCCTCAGGATTCTAAGTCTATTAAGTTGATAACCATTCAATTGTCGCGCTTCGTAGGAGGGACGACGTGTTCAACAGAACATCCGTTCCAATACCAGTGGTGGAATTATTATCGCTCGCATTCTGCAACTAGTCTCTGTAAATTACGTGTTTCTGAACGGTTCTCTGGCCTTTGTTCTTGTGACGATGGCCTATGGCGCGAGTTCAATGGAAGTTTACCGTTGCTGATTTGACATATGGGTAATGGTTGAATTTGATTGGCGTTAAGGAGTCTTGGAAGATACAGTAGCGGACACTTCTATGGAGGATATCGCTTCGGGTTAGCATTTCAGCAAAACGGAGAGTTTCTTGTTAATTTGTGAGATTCATCAGCAAGCAAAGGTGCAAATGGAAGGTATAATCTAAAATCTACCGCCAATAACTTCTTGGTTTCGGCTAAAGGTGTCAAATGCACGGGTTTGGGTTAAATTGGGTAAGTTATAAGTGGGTTGGGTCTTTAATGGGTCATTGACCCATTTAAACCCAATTAGTTAGGAGCCTAATTACTCATACCCAACTCAACCCATTTATTTGAAATCAAATCCGACCCGCCCATTAACCCAATTAAATTAAAAATGATTAAAATACTTATATACACTAAAATGACCATATCAACCTTGTACATTTAAATGACCAAATTACCCTTGCATACTAAAATTACCATAATACCTCCATATACTAAAATAACCAAATTAACCGTGTATACTAAAATTACTGAACCGAATGGAGATTCTGTTAAAAAAAGTGAAAGTCGTTTCCCATCTCTTTTCTTTCCATGTTCTTTTTTTTTTTTCTTTAGCGTGGATTTGGATTGAAAAATTAACTTATTTTCTTGTCTTTATTTGAATTTTTTTTTGCATTTGTTTGTTTGCGTAAAACTTTTTCGACTTATTGATTCGTCTCTACGAGAGGCAGAGACGGAACCAGAATTTCCTAAACGCAGGGGCCGAACCATAAACAACAAAATTCTAAAATTTCAAGGTTTGAGAATTTAATTGTTTGTTTGATTTGGGTTTTGAGAGAATTTTTCTGGGTAACGAGTGAGAGGGATAAAAAGAGAAATAAGACTAATAATTGAAGGGATAACTTATGAGAAATCGTGCACAGAGGAAGAAGTTGGTTTTTGTGACAAAAAATGGACACATTCTAATTCTAAAGCATTTAAATGTCTAAATAACACCTGATGCAAAACACAATATATTTATGTGTTCAAGCAAAATACAGCTAACATTGATATTGAAATTTGGGAAAAAAAAAAAAAAACCGAAACTACGCGGGGGCCTTGGCCCCCGTATGCCGAACTCTAGATCCGTCTCTGACGAGAGGAATCGAAAAAGTAAAGAAACTTATAATTTTTATGAATAAAGACAACCAGTATATTAACTAATCGATTACGATAAATTAGACCTGATTTTGCAGTACCTCGACGTGACATTAACTAATCACCCTTATTGTTGTCTCATTACTCTATCCATCTCTCTCCATTTGTTACCCAAAAAACATTCCTCCTAATCCGAGCGAAACAAAGCAAAATGTTGTAAATCCATGTATTCCTGTTTTCCAAATTTGAAACAATTTTTAGATTTTAGCGTTCATGTGAGATGATTGCAATTTTAACCTGGAATTTTTTATTTGGAAATGAATTCGTTAATGCTTGGGGTGGGGACTCATCTCATGTGGTAATTAATTATCTGAACCAGGAGTGTCCTCGATCCCTCGAAAGCGAAAAAAATTTCAGTGCCGAGCGGGTACACGTGGTTTTTCCGTTCGCGCATCTGAGCCGTCTATTGTGTGTTTGAACGGCTTAGTTGGAGAGAGTAAAAAGAGAGAGAAAGTGTTGGGATGAGAGGAGAGAAAAGATTTCAATCCGATCCGTCCAAAAATGTATCGGACGACTGAGATGCGTCGAGCGGATACCATATGGAATATACTCGCTCCGCATTGAAAAATCCCACCTCTAAAGCTACTTCGCGTTTGCCGTGGTTCATTGCCTTTGACAGAAAGCTTTGAAATGCAATTGGTCGATTATTTATTCTTTTACTTTATTGGTAGTTCTATTTTTTTTGTTGGGTAATGTTCATGACCCATTGTGCATTTAAGTTGACCCAATTGAAACCCAATTAAAACTCAATAATAAATGGGTTAGATGGGTTTGGACCCATTCTAATCCAACTAATAAATGGGTTGGGTTGGGTCTATTTTTTTAAGTTGGGTTTGGGTTTCTTAATGGGTCTGAGTTCAATTTGCCATCCCTAGTTTCGGCTTTATCCTATAGGTTTGCTATCTTGAGTTCTGGATTATGTTTTTTGGGCTTAGGTTTTTGCTTGTTTGAGTTGTTCCGGAGGTTGTTTATGTTTAATTTGGTTTTCTTTGTGGTGTTATGGTTGGCTCCTTGTCTCCCTTTGGGTTTGGTTCTCGGATGTTGTTTTGCCGGTGTATCTGTCCGTGATCCATTAAATCTTTGTAATATTTTTCAAAATTTATAAATTCTTTTTGCTGATATAAAAAAAAAATGTTTATCTGCTACGCAAGGACCTAAGCTTTCATAGCCATCGCAAATTTCCTATTAGTGCCGTAAGACCAATTAGGAACGAAAATAGCCCCTTAACACAAGCTCTTGATGTAGGTGGCAATAATTAATATCATTACCAGAAGCAAACCTGTTATTCACATTAGAAAAGAAGAGCAAAAACGCGCGAGAGATTTAACACATTGCGAAGAATACATATCCAGAGCACGTTGCTTTGCACAAATCATGTCTCAGTAAGCACATCTCTTGACTGAAACTAAATTCTCTGTGAAGACTTGAAATTCAACTAATGTCGAATCACTGTATCCTCGATGATGCTCTTTCATGTTCTGGGTATCAAAGTTGTACGACGCCAACCGGCAATCTTTGTTCCTCAAAAGAAGAAGCTCGCCATTTTCCTGAAATGCCAATGCGCGATGAGTCGATGACTTCCTAAAATGGGTCCAATACTGCATTTTTTGTTCCAATGATCTCCATCCCTTGCCCACATGCAAAGTAGTGATTCTTTTCCCCACCTCCGCCCGGGAGGGTCCCAAGTAACTAGGGCAAGGGAGTCCCTAAGAACGCAAAGGCAAGACATAGTGTCAATCCTAATATCCTCGGGTAAAAATACTTGTTCGAACAATTCTCCAAACATGTGGAAAGCAATAATTTTATAACAAGCATTAGGAGCAAAAGCCACAAATAAAACACCCCATTCAATGATGTGGAAAACGAATGCCGAGGATCACATAGGGTACCTTTCAGCACCATAGCAACGATTTCTCTCCACGAGTCCGTACTCATATTGTAAATTTGAACACTTTCCTCCACATGCGTATAAGCAGAAATCCTAGGGTCGTACTCCTGTTGTGGGGTGACTTTAAGCACTTTATAATCATTGGCTTTGGGATCAAAAGCAAACCCTAGATGGCTATAATGCCTTCTTTGATAAGGGTTGCTATAATGCCTTCTTCAATAAGGGAGTGGAGGGAGTTGTTACGGAAACAAATGATCGAACCAGAACACAGACACAAAGACAAAGATTTACGTGGTTTCTTATGAATTAGGTACGTCCACGAGGGCAGCCGAATTATATTTAGGAGGAGGAAGATTACAAATCACTCTACTCACACTCTCACAGACTTATACAAACAGAATACAGAATTCTTGCTATCTGATTTCCTCTCTGATTTTCCCACACCAAATACATGTGCAGAGGGCTCAATTTATAGGCAAAGGATAGAGCCCTGTTCAAAAGCCATGCTTATGGCATCAATTGCAAACCATGCGTGAGATCTCCCTAGCTTGAGATCTTCCCACGCCTGGGATTTCCAAACCAATTGCATTTAATGCAACCCACGCCAAATCTTCTGCAAATGTGCAGATCTTTCCATTGTCAAGAAAGACTGCTACTCTTTGACAAACGAGAATGAAGCCAAATCTCAACAGGAGTATCCTGAATTCTCCCATGGCGGGGTTGCATAACATGATGATTTCGGGGTAGGAATTGGTGAGACAAACGATGCCGTTGGAAGAGCCAAAGAGGCTGAGATCACTAGCGTGTGGCCCGTAGAAAGGAAGGTCTAGATCGAGGACCGGAGTTTCGTTGGCTGGGACCAAGGACAGGGCGATTTTGGAATGCTTTTCAAGGTATCGTTTGACAAGGAGGGAGTCGTTTTGGGAGTGATCGTTGTGGAGGAAGATGAAGCTAGGGTTTTGGATGAGAGAACACCAGTTTTTGGAGATTGATTTGAATCGGAGGAGTGATTTCACAGGGAGTCGAGATAGAATCTCCGTCAACACATCTTCCGGCATGTCTTCGTCCATTGAATTGAATATTGATCGGCAGGCCCTCGCCAAGGACCCTTATATAGCTTGGTATGGAACCCTTTTATATAGGTCAATTTGGAAATTTAAAAAAAAGATGATTAAATGATGGAAAATTAACAAAACAAGGACTGTTCTTTTCTTTTTCTTTTTTTTTCTTCCCTATTCCCTCTCGAACCAAACAAGGAAAAAAATTGTATCTACGCTAGGGAGTTTTGTCCCGTCACACCACACCACTATCTGTAGGGAACTTCATTGCACCTTTATATGTCGGGACCAAAGCTAAGCTAAGGTACCACTAGGGATGGATACAGGTGGGAGCCCGTGGGGTCACTGGCCCCACTCGATTTTGTAGAATTATAATAATTTTTTTGAATATTTCTATTACATCCAATAAATTTATAATAAATTTTTTTATAGAATTATAATCGATTTTTGAGTGCCAAATTTTCACACCATCTTTTTGTTCAAACACATTCCTTTCTACTAATAATGAGATGAAATTCCAAATATATTCATCAGTTTTTTTTTATTTTACAGGCAAAAAATGTATTAATCTCTGAATTATAAACGTACGGGTTAAGTTTACTAATCTGTGTGTCTTCACTAATGCAAATTTCTAAATCCGTCCATGGGTACCACGTGGATGGTGTTAGAAGTATATTTAGCCCCAATATTTAGCCCCAATAAAGAGTTATGGAGACTTGAACCTAAGCCTTGTCCAACCAAGTTCAAGTTTCCAACCACTGCACCAACCCCTCATTAATTGGTGGTTGTTTGTCTTTTCAATGCCTAGTTTCAGCATTCCGTGGATGCACTGATGAGAATTGATGGCAACACTTTCCACAAGGATGACATTGATAGTGTCAAAACAATACTAGCAAAACTAAAAAAAAAAACCTCTCTGTTTAGAAATATGGTTGATGGAGCTCTCAAGAAAATAGCAAACACTCTGTTGTCAGAGTGTTTGAGCGGACGAGTAATGCCAAGAGGACCTTCAACAGCAGATTGTGCAACACAAAACATGTCCTAATCAACGTCTCTGGACCGAAATTAAGCACTCTTTGTGCGGAAGATCTTGTAACGATAGAAGCTGTGCTCCCCATAACGGCACATCATTAAACTTGATACACTTTTATTTTTTCAGTATCAAGGTTATACGAAAAACATCTGTTTAAGTACTCCACATCTCTCAAGAACCTCCTTGCCATTTTGAAATAGTTGTCCGCATCTCAAAAGAAGAAACTCCCCGTTTTGCCGAAAACCTAATGGCTATACCACCAAGGCACCAAGTAAATACCGACACTGGCACAAATGCTCTAAGTTTATGGATTGGGGCAACTCTAAGCACTTCATGTTAATATGTTTTGGGATCAAAAAGTAAACCCAAAATGGCAACACTTCCTCTCTTGAATTTTGAAGAGAGCTGGGAAGTCTTTTTTTGCTTTTACCATTAATGAATTTATTGAGAGAGTTTGGAAGTTTTTCTTCTTCTTTTTCTCTTAAAAAAAAATAAAATCACTATTGCAAGTTGTAGTTAGTGAGGTTTGAAACTTTGTCGAATGCATAAGAGTACATTGTGACAACCACTCCACTTGCTATACAAGACTATGTTATTGGTGATGTGAACGTTGGAGTCTTTGGGGCCAGTTCAACGGAGCTTTACTTTGGCTTTAGTTGGATGCTAGTGGATGGTAGGATTGGTCCACTCGAGACTTGATTTATTGAAATCCTAAACCATAGTGATCTCCTTCAAAGAACGGCCCAATCTCTTAACTAAAATCATTTCTCTAGAAACTCACTATTTCACTGCAGAAATCCTGAATCGTAGATATCTCCTTCGAAGAACGAATTTAATTTTTTTCACCCTCTTCAAAAGAGGGTGAACATTACACTTCTTTCACAGATTGGTGTTGGGTTTGGAAGGTCCCTACTAACCCTAGGATATCCCACTTTCTTTGGCTTGCTGCTCAAGAGCTTTTGGCTACTAAAGATAACCTTTCGTCTAGGCACATCACGTCTGACTCTACATGTCGTTATTGTCCTGTTGCGACTGAAAATGCCTACCGTGTTCTGAGGGATTGTCCCAAAGCTCTAGACCTTTGCCAATCCGTCTCTGTCCCTTCTATTCTCACAGATTTCTTCGATAATCATGCATCCTTTCCTTTTTGGCTTAAATCTAATTGCACTTCAAAAGTCATCCACGAGTCAGGTATACCTTGGTCTTGTGTCTTTCCCTTTGCTTCTTGGTTTATTTGGTTGAATAGAAACCAAAGACATTTTTGTGACTCTAGTCCTCTTGATCCGGGACACATTCGTGCTAGACTCTTTTCTTTCCAGGACATTCTTGCCCGCGCAACGGAATGGTATTTTATTTGCTCCAAGCCCTCTCGGATTACCAGGCCTAGACATATTCGGGTGGGTTGGATTCCCCCTTCTCTAGGGAAATTCAAGCTCAACTCTGATGGCGCCGTAAATAGCCGGGGAATTGCAGCAGCGGATGGCATTATTCGCGACTGGAATGGCCAATGCATCAGAGGATTTCAGCGCCATATTGGCACAGTTTCAGTGCTTGCGGCTGAACTTTGGGCTTTAAGGGACGGTTTACAGCTAGCTAGAGGTGGATTCAAACGTCCAAAATTTGGACATTGAAGTGGATGCATTAGAAATTGTCAATCTGATGCAAGAGAATATCAGTGATGCCCATCCTTTGCATAACTTGGTTTTCGATTGCAGGTTTCTTCTTCAGAAGTTCACCTCAACAAACATCAAGCATGTTTTTCGTGAGGCAAATGGTTGTGCGGATGGTTTGGCAAAAGATGCTCTCAGTAATGGTGTCGGTTTTATTAGCTTTAGTTCTATTCCTATTGTTATTGTATCTCAGTTTCGGAATGACTTTGTAGGGGTCTCGTATCCTAGAACTCTATTTTAATTAATGCTAACTTCTTTTTCACCAAAAAATTCACCGTCACTCATATGTCAGAAAACAACCGGTACTCATCCCTTGCCGGCCAGTATGCCAATGCTCATTAAAAAACAAAGCAACAGACAAAGTACAAAAGTTACAAAGCTCAATCGTAAATTGTAAGTAGCATTTAGACAGTAAAAATGCTAGAAACACAACGTACAGACGCACAACAACTCACACAACCGCTGACGTCATCATCAAAACGACGTCGTTTTGATTATAAAAAAAAAACCCCAGACCCCGCTGCTTTCTCCTTCCTCCCCTTCTCACGATCAAAAACCCAGCGTTGAAAAAACCCAGAGAGGGGCTTCCACCACCGGCAACCACCACAACCCAACCCAGCGCTCCACCACCGCCGGCTACAGCCACCATCGGCTTCTGAGCTCTCTGATGTTGTTACCTCTACCATGAAGGTCTCTCTCTCTCTCTCTCTCTCTCTCTCTCTCTCTCTCTCTCTCTCTCTCTCTCTCTCTCTCTCTCCCTCCTTGTTTCAGATAGATAGATTACCCCCACTATTTCCTCCTCATCCTCATCAATTAGAGGGTTTCAATTTGAGAAACCCTAAGCTGATGTGCTGCAAAAAAAAAAAAAACTATTTCGAAAATTTGAGAAACCCCTGATTTGAAAATGTGAGAAACCCTAAATTGGAGTGCTTGTGGTGCTTTGATAATCTGATTTGTTAACCCCAGAATAGTCTTTTAATGTGTTGGTAATCTTTGTAAATTGATACCATTTTGTGCGTCTATATGAATGGTTTGCAAGAACATATACATTTAGTTAATCAACCACCAAACCACGGTTAGTGGCTTTTGGTATTGGTTCTCTTTAGGATTTTGGTTGTTCTAAGGAAGAATTTTTGTTGTTTGTGGCATGTTTTTGAACTGGATCTTTAAGGAGAGATAAATCCGAATTGGGTTTCATTACTGATTCCCTAAACAGTCAAGTTCAAGACCTTAAGGGTAACATTACTGATTCCCCAAAGTTCACAATCACACTTGCTTTTGACTTTTCTATTAACTCCTTTGCTCCTTTAATTTGCAAAGGCACTAAAATCTTTAACTGACTGGTAGACTAATTGGTGGTGGAGTTTCAATAAGAGAAGATTGCATTGTGGGTGATTGTGGTTTCTAGTAAGTATGATCTGTGTGATGGAGCTTGGCTACCCCATCTTCCAAGTAGGAAATCATCCAACTTATGGAAAGGAATTTGTTCAGTAGGTAATTTGGGTGCTGATATGGGTGATTGTATTATTCAAGATTTCATTTTCAAGGTTTATTCTGGTACTTCTATCAAATTTTTGGAACAGATGTGGCTGGGAAAGGATTCTTTGCAAGCTGTATTCCCAAGATTATAGAAGCTCTCCACCCAAAAAGATGCAATGATAGCAGATATGGTGGATAACCAAAACCAAGGACAGTGGAAGTTTCAGTTCAGGAGAAAGTTTGGAAGGGCTAAGAGGGTTTCGAATGAATGAAAATGCTGAAGTTGTGCTAAAAGTGAAATCTTCTCTGCTGTGTTTGCTGGGCATACATCCTGCAATTTTGATGTATCTTCTTTGATACCTCGTTCTAACTCCCAAACTTGGAGGGCTAAGAGGCTAGAAGTTCCTGTTTTGGCTACAGTTATTGCATTCTGCTAGTTCTAAGGCTCTGCAATGATAATGTCCATTCTCTGTCATATGCTGTGAATGGAGCTACTCAAGTGCTACCAAGACTTAGTTCGATTGCTGCTGATATGTATCCTGAGGAGTGGCTAATTGTGTCCGTTTATGTAGAAAGTTGTAATGGTTATGGGCTCATTCAATTTTCCCATTGGATGTAATTTTCTTTTATTTTGTTTCCTTTCCTTGGCCTTTTAATATGCCTTATCCTCTGTGGCTAGTATTTGGTCTCATCTCGATGTACCCTTTGTCGAGTTTTTAATAAAATCTTGTTGCCAATCAAGCAACTTATATTGCCATTGCTTGGTTCATTTACTTGATATTGTGCTTCTGTTCCAATATATATGCACATGTAAAAGATGCCAAACTCTGAGCATGCAGTTTATGACATGCCAAACTATGAGCATATAGAATGAGAAATGCCCGGCGTGGGCTTGTGCATAAGCTGATGTTGTTCTTGTTGTTATTGTTGTTACTGATTGAGATGCGAGACGTCGAGCTAGGACCAAAAACAAGGCAGGCTCTGTCAAAATTTTTCCAAAACCTACCTTTGTGATTAGTTTTGACATTATACCATATCTATGTTCATCTCCAACTTTTTGCCCAACCGGAACAAGTTTGAACCAATTTATGGAAATGGACTTAGACAAGTACGTTCTGGCAAAAATTTGGCAGAGTCTCCCCTATTTTTTGGTCTTAACCCGATGTCTCGCGTCTCAGTCAGTACAGCAATAACAACAATAGGTTACCCACAAGCCCACGTCTAACATTTCTTATTCTAAATCACCATTCACAAGTCACGTTCATAGCCAAAAAACAATTGCCAAATTATCCATTCACAACAAAAATCATAAAGCAATATAGTCACACAAATAGGCTACAATCGAAGTTAGGATTCAAAAAACTCAAACTTGTTACTACAACTTGATATTTCAACAAATTACAAATTCATATTCCAAATTACAACAAATATTTGATCATAGCTTCAATCTCTTTCATCCAATTTTCCAACCAAAAACCCTTCTTTTGTTGCTCCAAGTATCTGTATAAGGGGAAAATGGGTCCCAGTTTTTATGTTGAGCTGCATTTTAAGTCATTGCCAATGGAAGCGGCAGAGGAAGAGAGAGTGGAGGCTCTCCCTCTGCATGAGAAGCCGGCATTGGAACTGGTGATGTTTCATCTAGGGCGATCTCTTATTGGGTAGGACGATCTCTTTGCAGCAACAGGTGATGTTTTAGCCAACATTCGAGATCCCTTCACAGCTTCAGCTCCACCCTTGACCTTCAAATCATAATACCTGAATGGTAGGCCATCAGAAATTTGCTTCTTGGTAAACAAATGAAGAATGCACAAATGACAAGTAGGTATTTCAGAACTTGTTTTCGTATCCATTTCTCAACTGCCAATGGTATAGCCAGTGGGATTCGAATGCACATCAACATTTGAATTATGGTCATTGTAGAATATCAGGAAAATGGTTCATTGAAAACTTTTAGAGAAAAATAGATTAGCCATTGCCTCCACTGATAAAGCTCATCAACTTTTGGCCAATAAAGTTATTCTTTGCAAGAGAGTGAAAGAATTACAGTTCTACTATGAAATTTGTGTAACACATAAATGTGCTCATTGTTGAATTACAGTTTGGTCGCTGCAGCTTTTTCCAAACAAAAACTCTTTCTGCTTACAATTTGGTGACAGTATTGCTTCACACTTAGATCACAAAAAAATTACTTCTCTTTTATGCATAAAAATTGGCTGTGTAGACTTTACTTCTTGAAGAAAGAGAGCATTACGAGTCTACCAGCAAATTTTTCATCATAGAATGCATATAAAGCTGAACTATATGATGACCGCACAAGAAATTAAAAAAAAAACGGGATTATCTCTTGACAGCCAATCTATAGCACTTGAAATGCTAAAGCAAAACAGCTAGTGAAGGTCAACTTGGTCGATAATAGCACGGTGATTGTTTCTCCCTTACAAACATTACTACTTAAGAAAGGGACGAATTTCCTTCCTCTTGGGTGCGAGATTGGTCTCGTTGCAAGTCGAATTCCATTACTTCTGTGGAACAAATTTATGGTAAGACATGTAAATGCATGTTAGATAGCTGAGTCATAATTTCATTACTTCTATGGAACTACCTTGATCCGTTAACTGAACCATAGTACATACTTATTGCAGCTTATTTCTCTCCTGGGTACAAAGTTCGTGGGTTCATAATTACCGGTGAGATCTATTCCTTTTTACTGCGCAAAAACTTGAGAAATACCCAAGCACAGTCTTCAACCATATCTCGATATTTAACAGCCATACAAAGTATAAACTCTTTCACTACCAGAAAAAATGAAACTTTAATTTTCGAATTGAAGCCCTAATTTTCGAATTGGGGTTTTTTTTTCACCAACTCAATTTTTTTCACCAACTCAATTAAGGATACTAATTGAAACAAGGAGAGAGGGAGACCTTCGTGGTGGGGCAAAGTTGGACTGCCCAGAAGTCGGTAGTGGTGGCGTTCGCCGGCGGTGGGGAGCGCTGGGGTTGGGTTCTGTTGGTGGAGGTGGGAAGCGTGGTCGCCGGTGGAGGTGGGAAGCGTCGTCGCAGGTGGTGGGAGCCCCCCTCTCTCTGATCGGTGGTGGTGGCAGTCGCCCCTTTCTCTCTTCTCTGGAATTTTTGACCATCTAAGTGGGGTGGGGGGAGGGAAGGGAAAGGGGAAACCAGGAAAGAACGAGGTGGGTCTTTTTTTTTTAATAATCAAAACGACGTCGTTTTGATGATGACGTTAGCGGTTGTGTGAGTTGTTGTGTGTCCGTACGTTGTGTATCTAGCATTTTTCTTTAGACAGTGACTGGTATGGGCATTACGTCAGTCATTCGCATATGCAAAACGCAACAATTGACCAGCAAATTTATAATTGTGAGCCTACAAAAAGAAAATCCCATTCAACCAAGTGCAAAAATCGTTGTGATGAGACCCAGCTATACACCTTTGGGCACAACGATGTGGACTTCCCTCCTAGAATCGGTACTCAAATTGTATTCTTCGACTTTTTCATCAGCAACCAAAGCTGCAAATAGAAGCTATAATCTAATCTAAAATCTTCCAATAATACAAGCTTTTGATGTAAGTAGCAATGTATATAACAAGACCAGGAAACACATAGTACCAAACACGTCCACAATTCCAAAATTCTTAGTTTCCGTAACAGTATTGTACCAGAAGCAAACTTGTTAATAATAAGATTAAAGAGAGACAAAGAGATCAAAGTATCAAACTACCCCTGCAAACCCAATTGGCCAAAATCCGACATAACGAGGAATAAATATCAAGAGCTCGTTGTTTTGCGCAAATCATAAACACGTCTCTTGATTGAAACTAAATTCTCTGTGTACGAAATAACTTCAAACTGATAAATTGATACCGAATCAGTGTATACTTCACAATACTCTTTCATGATATTGGCATCAAGGTTGTATGACACCATCCGGCAATTGTCGCCCCCTAGAAGAAGAAGCTCGCAATTTTGCAGAAATCTAAATGCCTTATAATGTCAATGTCCTAAAATGGGTCCAATACTGTACTTTTTGTTCCAAGGATCTGTAACTCCGTTTCCATCCCTTAACCATATGCCAAGGCACTACTCTATTCCCAACTTGTCAAGCTCCAAAGTAACAAGGGCAAGGGAGTCCCTCAGAACGCCAAGGCTAACCGTTAACTTGATGCAGTATCCTTGGGTAAAAGTTCTTGTTCGAACACTTCGTCGAACATGTGGAAAGCAATAATTTTATAACGACCACCAGAGATCGGCTCAGGAGCTACCCAATAAAACACCCCATCCAACCGTGTCCAACGATAAGGCTGGCTAAGTTGGAAATGTTTGGGCACCGTAGTGGCGATTTCTCTCCACAAGTCCGTACTCATAGAGTAGATTTGAACTCTGCCATCAGCACTCAAATAACAAAATGTGGCAACTCTAAGAACTTAATAATCATTGGTTTTAGGATCAAAAGCAAACCCTAGATTGCTAGCGGGCGATGTATGATAAGGGTGTTTAGGGAGTACACTGAATTCTCTCATTGCAGGGTTCCATAAGACGATTTCAGAGGAGTAATTGGTGAGACAAACGATGCCGTTGGCCGACCCGATGAGGTAACGCCCTCTAACTTGTGGACGGGAAAAAGGTAGGTTCAGATCACGGTTTGGAGTTTCGTTGGAGACCAAGGAGTGGGCGATTTCGGAGTCCAGTTTGAGGTATCGAATGATGACTAGGGATTCATTTTTTCGGGAGCGATTGTTGTGGAGGGAGATGAAGCTAGGGTTTTGGATGAGAGAATGCCGGTATTTGGAGACTGATTTGAATCGGAGTAGGGATTTCACAGGGAGTAGAGATAGAATAAGCATCAACACGTCTGCCGAAGAAGAGTGAGTCGAGGAGCAGGAGCAGGAGGAGAGAGAGAGGCGTGGAGTAGGAGAGAGAGAGAGAGAGAGAGAGAGGAGGAGGAGGAGGAGGAGCCTCCATTGACGCCTAACGCGATTGGGTAATACGAGTGTGGTGTTGAAAATGCAAATCCTTTCTGATTCGAAGATCGACGAAGGGAGGAGGTTATATGCCAAAGCTTAGGCGCATTACTAAAGCGCGAGTCAGACTCCTCAGGTTGGACCGGAGAAGTATTTGCAACACTGTAATGCCCCATTAGTTATCAAATATGAGCTTAGATCAGATTTCTTCCACAGATCGAAATTGTTCAAACTCTACAAATCAATAACATCAATAACCTTTGTAAAATTTACTTGAATCGGATAAGAATTGATATCTCATCGAGAAGTAAACTGAAGTTTTTGCACTTATAATGATGGGCTTGGCTACATCGAATCACACAAAACACAGTCATGCCGCATTATTTATCAAATGTGACCTTATTTTTAGGTTTATTTTGCAGATCTAAACAGTTCATACTGTAGAAACCCTCAAGAACACTGAACCCAGTGAAATTCACTCTGATTAGAGACGAACCAATATCTCATCGAGAAGTAAAATGAAGTTTTTTCGTTTATAATTATGGACTTGGCTACATTGTATCCATTCCAAAGCAAAACTCGCGTTTTGCAGGGAACGTCAATTAAAGGTTAAACCTCACTAGCACCCCTAGATTTCACTAAAATCATATTGTATGCCCCTTTATTCTTTAAAAGTTCACACTGCACCTCCTTATTTTTTTTGTGATTGCGTAAAATTTTGACCCACATTCAACAAAACAATTTTTCAGAATACAAACTTTATAAAACTTGAACAAAATGATGTAACTATCGGCTCACTTTTCATTTCGAAACAGAACGCAATCGATTTATTTATTTATTTTTGGAACGGCACATAATGCAATCGATGATAGTTATGATTTTCAAACTTGCACTGTCCAAATCAATTTGGGAAGAATTTGAGGAAAAAATTGCACTGTCGCAATACCTATATCCAAGTTATCCCATCTCAAACCTTAAAATGGCCTCCAGCCACCACTTGCCACCAACTAAATCCACCAGTGGCAACCACTCCAACACCTTCCCATCCTTCAACAACCTTTCCCAACACCTCCCCTCCCTCCAAATCTTTCAAGAACTACTGGGCCTATCTCCCTCCGATGAACGACGCTTAACAATAGCTATACTCCTACCACCATGTACGTTGGGTGGCATAAAATGAAGATCACAAATCGATGTTTATGGCCTATTACCAATAAAAACAATAGGGTTAACATAAACCCCAACACAAACAAAAAAAGAGGAATATGGAAATATTGATACCATTAGAGGTAGCTAGAGTGGGCTGGACTTTGGGGTGGGTAGAGTAGGATCGGGCTGCTTCCGTTTTCAGAAGGGTTTGGTTCTTAGAGTCCATCTATGGTACACCAATGTGTTTTAGTGCATCAGTGACGGAATCAGAATTTTCGATAAAAATGGTTAAAAATGTGAACTATGTGTTCTCTGTAGTTCACTTTTCTAGTAGCTAATTGAAAAAAAAAACAATTTGGATTAACAAGTTAATCAAAAAGTAGATATCTATTAATAACAAAATGTAATTTTGTAGGTGGAGATTCTATTTTAACTCCTTTTTTTTTCCCAAGTACAAAACCCTTATATGGGCTAGGGCAAAAATAAATTTCAAAAAGTGGGGTCAAATTAGTAAAAATAGGGTAAACATTATACCTATCTCTATGAAAATTTGGCAGCTAGTGGGGTCGGCTGCCCACCCATGTCTCTATGTCCCTGTGCCTATGGGTGCATGGTATCCCAAAAATGAGTGGTAACAATTCCAGTGCAGTGGTCAGTGTTATATATCTAAAATATTGAAGATTTACCATTGAATCCGGGGTTCATGACAGCATGCGTGTTAGGCCCTTTTGGGCCGTCCGTGCTCAGCAATAGACGGCTTAGATTTCATCTTGACCGAACAGATCTCAACCGTCAACAAAGAGAAAATCTGAGCCGTCCATTGCTGAGCACGGACGGCCCAGATCGGTCCAACATGCATGTTGTCCCCAAGCATGCTCCCCCGATTCCTTACCACTCCATCTAGAATACTTACAATTGTATCGAAAATACTTACCACAACTCACCTTCGGATACCATACAGCAAAACATGTTTTTCAACCCATCACAATGATAATGAGTGTTTTGTTCTTAAGAAAATGATTTTTAGAAATGCCATTCAAAACTCACTGTGAAAACAAAAACAAGGCACGCCAGTTGAATCTTTGAGCGCAAGTTTGCACGAACTTTTATCGTTTTCAACCCTCTAACTATTAGTAGTGGCAGTGTATCAGATCCAACTAAAAAGTTTAAGCTACTCCTACTAATGAATTCGTTCGCTTTGAAGATCTAGAACTATAATCATGCAAAAAATCAAGTTCATCGATCACATTTTTGTATTTTTGTGAACACAATTTTTTTTGGGTGATATATTTATATTTTTGTCAACACATTGCAATTACCAAAACCGCACAAAAATAGATTTGATCCAATGTGACTGAGTCCGTTTTCCTTATTTAAAATTTGTTTCCAAAAGACATTGAGCGATGCCCGATGAATATGATTTTTGGTATGATTAAAGTTCACGATAAGACCTTCAAAAGCTAACAAATTAGATCATCAAAAGCGAACCAACCATTAGCCCACAAATGGGTGGGATTTAGAATTAGATTTTTTGAACTGCGGATTTATAGAATCAGATGATGTGTAGATTTTTGACACACTCGACTGCCTTTGCGATATCAATAACAAAAAGTCTAAGATACACAACAATCCAACTATTGTAGTTAGATTGTTGTATATGTAGTCAGAAGGGTTGGATTTCGAATTAGGATGGTGTCGCTTGTGTTGGATTTAGAATTCGGATGATGTGTAGATTTTTTCTACAGAAAAAATGATTGGTACACACTACATTTATACAGATCCAACCCCACTCCCCTCATATACATGTGGGTCTCACCATGTGGACTCCAAACTTGGGGCCTGCTTGTATGATGTATATGATCGGGTGGGATTGGATATGTGCAAATTTGGTGCTTAAGTAGAATAAAAATTTTCCACTTGTGACCCAAAAAAACCCCAAACGGGTGGATCCATAACAAAAATTGCTGAACCGCCGACTCTACCGGTCTGACAGCCGGTCCGTGAACCGCCGACTCTACCGGTCTGACAGCCGGTCCGTTATTCAGAAGCTGGAACCACCCTACTTGGCGGGAAAAGTTCTCTGCTCCCACATCCCTTCATCTACCTTCTCTCTCTCTCTCTCTCTCTCTCTCTCTCTCTCTCTCTCTCTCTCTCTCCATTTCTACCAATTCTGCCATTTGCCTTTGACTCTCACTCCAGACTAGGGGCGGCAAATGGGCTAGTTAGGGTTAAAATGGGTTGGGTCTTTAATGGGTCATTGACCTAGTTAGACCCATTAATTATGAGTTTAATTACCCATACCCAACCCGACCCATTTATTTTAAAGCAAACTTGACCTGCCCATTAGCCAAATTTCATACTATATACTAAAATTTAAAATGACAAAAATATCAATGTACTCTAAAATGACTATATTACCCCTGCAAATTTAAATGACTAAAATTACCATACTATCACTCTACTACTAAAATGAAAAAATTACCCTTGTACACTTAATTTTTCAGATACGTATGTAGCGGGAGTAGCATGTCGCCAGCTACCTTGATTTTTTAGAACGCCTGAAGCGACTATATAGGAAGTGAGCTAAAAATTGGATAAAAAACAATTCATCACTGAAATTGGGGTGAATTCTTTTCTTTTCTTTTTTCTGTCGACAGGGTCATGAACGAAGGAGTTGAGATTGTGCGCCCCGAGGAAGTCAAGAGAAGTCCTACCGAGAATAGAAAGGATTTCGAGAGCGAGATGGATTAGGACGAGGAAGGTGAACATGATGAAGATCATGAAGGCCCGTGGACGGGGAGGATTTGCGAGACGGGAATCGAGATTGCTGCCATTGTTAATTTGTTGCTATTGACGAGGATTTTCCAAAGGAAAATTAGAAGCAGAATTCGAGGCAAAACCTGGGGCTTTGCAGGAGGAAGAACGAGATCTAGAGAGAGAGAGAGAGAAGTCGAGGTCAAGTGTTCGAGCGGCAGTTCATTGACCCGATGTAGCGAACGTGTTCGGACTTAATAGATTGAGTGGTTTTTTAGTTGGTCTAAGCCTAATGGGTCATTTAGCTTGACCCAGCTGAGACCCAATTAAAACCTATTAGTAAATGGGTTAGATGGGTTTGGACCCATTCTAACCCAACAAACAAATGGGTTGGGTTGAGTCTATATATTAGTGGGTGGGTTTGGGTTGATTAGTGGGTTTAGGTCCAATTTGCTACCCCTACTCCAGACCGATGTGAAAGTTCGAGTACCTTCATCTCTGGCCTGCCAAAATCATCGGATTCCTAGCCGAATCACACATCAAAGACAGCATCGCCAAATCCAACCTCCGCAACCCCAACCCCAACCCCGACTACATCCTCAACCTCTACACCAAAATCCTAATCCACCTCGATTCTCTCACTTGCCTTCATAAAACCCTAATCTCGGAGCACCACGGGTAGTGCTCTAGGGGCATTCCCCATCAGAAGGGCCACTCGGTGGTTGAGCCCACACCTATATATGGTGGAGAATCACTTGTGTAGCGGTGCTCCATGAGCGTTCTCAATCGCACATCGACGTGAGGGCCACTGGGTGGTAGGGCCCGCACCTATATATGTGTCAGAGAAGCCCCTTGCTGCACTACGTGGTGGTGCTCCCAGAGCAACTAATGATTTTACAATTTCTAGGGTTTGCTAAGCAGTTAATCCAACTCTGTGTTTTCTTGCCATATTCTGTTTCAGGGAAGACTACAGGCAAGTTGATTTCGCTGCCTTGGAACAGCTGGAGAACCCGGACCACCACGTGGACTCGGTTCGGACCATGAATTCGTTCAGAAAGATCAAGGAGGTTCTGGCCTCTCTGGATTGTCCTAAGAAATTTATCCTCAGGGATCTAATAAAGCCTGATGCGGATAGGACGAAGTTGTTTCTTAGTGCCCTGCTCAATTTTTGTATCCATAGGTAATTTTGCTGCTTATCTCATAGTAGTTGTTTAGGGAATCAAGTTGATGGTATGTGGAATTTTTGTATTGTGTAACATAGAACTTTATAAGTCTAGTTTTGGTGGTTGTTTTCAGGTCAGATTTTGCAATTTCTAGGTGACATTTTTAATCTTGCTTGGGGATGAGTTTTTTGAATTAAGAAAAGTTTTCAGATTTTTAAAAACCATGTTTGCTCTATAATTTCTTTTGCTAAGCCAAAAAGAGTGGAGGAGGAGGCAATTGGGCATAGCAACCCTCCCCTGGGTGTGACTATAGGGCCTCACCATGTGGACTCCAAATGTGGGGCCCGCTTGTATGACGTATATGATCGGGTGGGATTGGATATGTGCAAATTTGGTGCGTAAGTAGAATAAAAATTTTCCACTTGTGACCCAAAAAAATCTGAACGAGTGGATTCATAACAAAAATTGTTGAACCGCCGACTCTACCAGTCCGACTCCCGGTCCGTTATTCAGAAGCTGGAACCACCCTATTTGGTGGGAAAAGTTCTTCGCTCCCACATCCCTTCATTTGCTCTCTCTCTCTCTCTCTCTCTCTCTCTCTCTCTCTCTCTCTCTCTCTCTCTCTCTCTCTCTCTCTCTCTCTCTCTCTCCATTTCTTCCAATTCCGCCATATGCCTTTGACTATCACTCCAGACTAGGGGCGGCAAATGGGCTAGTTTGGGTTAAAATGGGTAAGTTGCAAATAGGTTGGGTCTTTAATGGATCATTGATCTAGTTAGACCCATTATTTATGAGTCTAATTATCCATACCCAACCCGACCCTTTTATTTTAAAGCAAACCCGACCCGCCCATTAGCCCAATTTCATACTATATACTAAAATTTAAAATGACTAAAATATCAATGTACACTAAAATGACTATATTACCCCTGTAAGTTTAAATGACTAAAATTAGCATACTATTCCTCTACTACTAAAATGACCAAATTACCCTTGTACACTTAATTTTTTCGATACGTACGTAGTGGAAGTAGCATGTCACTAGCTACCGTGAATTTTTTAGAACATGTGAAGCGACTATATAGGAAGTGAGCTAAAAATTGGATAAAACATGATTCATCACTGAAATCGGGGTGAATTCTTTTTTTTACTGTTGACAGGGTCGTGAACGATGGAGCTAAGATCGTGCGTCCTGGGGGAGTCAGGAGAAGTGCTGCCAGGAATAGAGAGGATTCCGAGAGCGAGAAGGATTAGGACAAGTGTTAGCACCTTGATTTCCAAGGCTTGCTAAGCTTGGCTAGCGGTGGCACCTTGCACCCTAGCCAACCGGTGGAAACAAAGGCATGAGGCAGGCATGTCTTTACAAGGTGACCCGACGGTGTTGGTTGGTGTCAACACTGGTCCCGAAGGCAAGTGGCAGTCATGATGCACATGATGGCCCGATGATATCGAGGCAAGGATGCTAAACGAGAAGCAGGCTTGTGGGACAAGGCAATCGAGAAAAACGGCTAAGTATTGGGAGCTGGGGTTGAATCACGAAATTGGCCAGGCAGCCTTGAGTTGGCTCGGGCAAAACGGAGGCAGACTTGAGTTGGCTCGGGCAAAATGGTTATTAACGGTTAACAGCATTTCTGCACATGTTGTTGGGAGCATGGGACAGGTGTCCAAGGCAGAAACGGGCTGCATGCATTGCTGGCAGCATGGGACAGGTGTCCAAGGCAGAAACGGGCAGTTATCGGCAGTTATTTCCAGGCAGTTTCATGTTTCAATGTGCTGGCAGATTCTGGCAGTGCCAGCACAGCCCTAGGGCAGTTGGGGGTGTCAACTGCAAGATCATGGGTTGGCCCCATGATCTCATGTACTTAGTGGCCACGTTTTTATGATTGTAAGCCTATTTAGGCAGGCATTTTCGTAGCCTAAGGCAGAGGGTTGTTCTGTCTAGGTTCTTGAGTGTAATCCTTTGTAAGTTGGTGCTTAATAAAGGTTGGGTTGGTTCCCGTAACTCTTGAGTGGGTTTCTAGACGTTCAAACATATCGGGTGTGTGAGTAAACACTTGTTGGCTGAGACTAAGTTGTTGGCCAACTTGGTGCCATCACGGGCAGATTTCTAGGCGAAAAACAGCCCCGTGACAGTTGGTATCAGAGCAGCTCAGGTTGCGAGCAAAAGTTGCAGAACTTCGGGTTGGAGTTATGGCTGCAAATGCTGCACTCGAGGCGGTACGAGTCAGAGTTACACAGTTGGAAAAGCTCGTTGGAGATGATGATTCTGATGAGGGCGTTACCTTGGTTGAACGCCTGGACGTCGTGTTGGCTTCGGTCGAGTCACAGAAAAAGGCTCACGAATCACACGTCGGTCAGACCGAAACTAAGTTTACAGAGATGTTGGCGGACTTCAACAAACTCTCAGATGTCATGAAGGAGCGGGTTTCTAACTTGGAGTCAGAATTGCTGGTTGTGAAGAGGGCCTTCTTGGGTCGCTCAGACGGATTCGAGACTCGTGTAAAGGTCCCTGAACCGAAGGCTTTCGGTGGTGCCCGAAATGCCAAGGAGTTGGAAAACTTTCTGTGGGATATGGAGCAGTACTTCTCTGCTGCCCGGGTTCCAGAGGCAGATCGTGTGACAATCACCACGATGTTTCTCATGGGTGATGCGAAACTCTGGTGGAGAACTCGATGTGAGGACAGCGGGCGTCCAAAGATCGAGCAGTGGGATACGCTAAAGAAGGAATTGAAGGATCAATTCCTGCCTTGCAATTCTTCGTGGCTTGCAAGGGAGTCGCTGAAACAATTGAAGCACACGGGTTCAGTGCGAGATTATGTGAAGGAATTCAGTTCTTTGATGCTGGATATCAAGAACATGTCGGAGGAGGACATTTTCAATTTTATGTCGGGATTGCACAATTGGGCACAGTTGGAACTACGAAGGCTGGGAATTAAAGACTTGCCATCGGCTGTTGCTGCTGCCGACGGGTTGGCAGATTTCAAACTGACGGGCGAATCCAATTCTTTTGAATCCAGTACGTCAAAATCTGGTTCAAAGAAGTGGGATAAGAGTCAGAAAGACAAGGGTCAGAAATTTGAATCGGTTGCGGAGGACAAGCGGCAAGGCAAAGGGAATTTCAGTAAGGGTTGTTTCATTTGCGATGGGCCTCATCGGGCAAAGGATTGCCCAAAGCGCGAAAAGTTGAATGCTATTTGCGTGGATGAAGGGAAAGATGGTGATTCAGACTCGGAAGTGCATGTCCGGGTCAACCCTATGCAATTGCTCAATGTGATTCATGCAGACAGGGCAGTAACCTCGCAAAGATCGGGTTTGATGTATGTCAAAGTGTTGCTTTGTGGAATGAAAGTGTTGGCCATGGTGGACACAGGGGCCACACACAACTTTGTTTCAGAACGGGTGGTGCAGTCGCTTGGTTTAAAAGTCGTTGAAAGTTTCAGTCGGATCAAGACAGTAAATTCCAATGCACAGGTGGGGCATGGAATGACGGGCAATGTCGCTTTGGGGATCGGGGACTGGAACGGGCAAGTGGATTTGGTGGTGTATCCGCTTGATGACTTTGAACTTATACTGGGTAATGAGTTCTTTGTGGCTGCAAAAGTGGCTGTGATGCCACAGCTTAGTGGGATTTTGATTGCTGATGAGAAACGGCCCTGCTTTGTACCGTGTTGTTCCAAGGCAGAGAAGGGAAAGCGGGCAAGGGATGGAACGGGTGGCTGGCTATCGGCAATTCAAATGCAGAATTTTCCTGACTTGGTGGTTGCTGGAAAACAAGCTCAACGGGCTTCTCTCGCAGTTCAGATGAATGGGATTCTGGATGATAAGGCGAAAGGGCAGAGCGAGGCAAATGGGAGAACCTCCTGTTTGGCGAATTGTGAAAATAGGCAAGACTCGGAGGCTACATGGGAAACGGATGGGACTTTGTGGCAGTCTGAGAAGCAAGTGCTGGAGTACTTACGGGCCTTACCGACGAGGACGTCGGCTTCCTCTGGTGGGGGTGGTTTGTTAGCACCTTGATTTCCAAGGCTTGCTAAGCTTGGCTAGCGGTGGCACCTTGCACCCTAGCCAACCGGTGGAAACAAAGGCATGAGGCAGGCATGTCTTTACAAGGTGACCCGACGATGTTGGTTGGTGTCAACACTGGTCCCGAAGGCAAGTGGCAGTCGTGATGCACATGATGGCCCGATGATATCGAGGCAAGGATGCTAAACGAGAAGCAGGCTTGTGGGACAAGGCAATCGAGGAAAACGGCTAAGTATTGGGAGCTGGGGTTGAATCACGAAATTGGCCAGGCAGCCTTAAGTTGGCTCGGACAAAACGGAGGCAGACTTGAGTTGGCTCGGGCAAAATGGTTATTAACGGTTAACAGCATTTCTGCACATGTTGCTGGGAGCATGGGACAGGTGTCCAAGGCAGAAACGGGCTGCATGCATTGCTGGCAGCATGGGACAGGTGTCCAAGGCAGAAACGGGCAGTTATCGGCAGTTATTTCCAGGCAGTTTCATGTTTCAATGTGCTGGCAGATTCTGGCAGTGCCAGCACAGCCCCCGTGACAACAAGGAAGGTGAACATGATCAGGATTGTGAAGACGAGCATGGATGGGGAGGATTTGCGAAACGGGAATCGAGATTGCTGCCGTTGTTAATTTGTTGCTATTGACGAGGATTTTCTAAGTTCTTTGTGATTTTCTCAAAACTTGAGTAGTAGAAGTGCCTCTCTTTTTTCCTGGACCCATAACTTTTGCCTGAAATCTAGAAACAAAAAAAAAATTAAAAAGATTGCAACTATAATACAGCATATGCATTCCCAAAACAAATAAAAAGATTGCAACTATAAGACTAATCATGTGCAAATATCACCTTTTTAGCTTGCGACCTAGAAGACTCATCATCGTCACTGTAGACACTGAGGTTTTCTTCACCTTCGGGTGGTAGAAATTCCTCATCAGTAGTGCCATGGCCCACCTTGTTCTTCCCCTCTTTAGTGGTTTTACCATTAGCTTTCTGTTTTGGACCATACAATGACATTGTCATTGCCTTCATCGCTGTAATATCTACTCCAGCAGCCTCTAATTCTCTTAAGTTTTGTTTAATCCTTTCTTGCCTTTCCTTTTCAATTCCTGTCATCTCTTTGTTCAAATACCCTAGCTGGCTACACATTTTCCTAAAAAAAAAATAATCCTGCATTATTTGTTCACAGCGACGGCACTGAGAGAATAAAATAAAAAGAAATAACTCCAATATCTAGCCATAAACATATAAGCAAAAGCAAAACTCCATCAGTAAATTCCTTCGTCTTTTTTCCTCATCCAACAAGTTGTACTAGTTAGGACCATTTGTTAACATAGTAAAAGCTAACTTACTAAAAATCAAACAACAAATGGCTGTTCTAATGAAAGAAGGGAAATGGATTCTGTTATTTAGATTAGTTAGATGGCTTAAAAGCTAATGCACAAAGATTTTAAATTATATGCCTTAGAAATTATAATCTGTTATGCGAGCCAAGTTTTTGTCCCTTGTTCCTTTTCTTTTTAGTTCTTCCACTTATTAATCATCGCATGTGATTAAGTCCATAGTTCACAACTAAAGTTTATGCCTGTCCACATGATCAAACGAAAGGAACAAATTAGATTAAAAACCTTGCAAGCAAGCCCCACACCCTATCCCTGCCTACATATGATTTTATAATAGCAGGTCATCACCCGAAAGGAACAGATTAGGTTAAACTAATCAACAATTTCGGATAACAGATTAAACTAATCCCCAATATGGGAAATCTATGTAGAAAACATAGAATGGGTAATGACTTTATGAAGAAATCAAGGGAGGCTTGCAGGTGGAGGGGGAGTCCAACAGTTGTAAAAGATTAACAGAACTACTTGACCTCTGTTCAACGCTTTGCTATTTCTCCAAAGAAATTCAGAACCTAATTGAGAAAAATCGAGAGAGAGAGAGAGAGAGAGAGAGAGAGAGAGAGAGAGACCTCACCTGAATCGGAAAGTTCCTAGTATCAAAAAACCCTAAAAGAGAACAAGACAAAGTTATATTTCCTCAGCTTTGTTTTAGCAAAACAAAGTTAGGGTTTCCTCGTTCTCCATTGTCTATTTTTAAGTTCCCATGGTTAATGTCTTGTATTTCCTCAGCCTTGTTTCAGTAAAACAAAACGGCCTGAGATGAAGGGGATCCATGGAGGAGAAGAGAGAGAAATAGAAAACCATACCTTGAGAGACAGAAAGAGAGAGTTGGAGTTGCAAAGATGGAGGAGGAGCGGTGTGAGGGAGATGGAGGGAGAGCAGTGTGAGTGAGATGAAGGGAGAGTGGTCTGTTGTAGAGATGGAGCAGGAGCGATGAGAGGGAGATAGAGGGGGAGCGGTCTGTTGCAGAGATGGAGGAGGAGCGGTGTGAGAGAGATGGAAGGGGAGCGATATTGTAAGAGAGGAAGTGGGGACACGCTTTGGGAGGAACACCACGCCCAATTTTTCCCGGCTCGCCCGAATTTTCCCGGCCCGCCAAAAAAATTCCCCCTCTTTACAAATGGAAACCGCGCCGTTTCTCTTTATTTTCATCCTTTTTTTCCGATGCCATCCTTTAGTATGCCTACCAAAACATTTGTGTAAGGATAGATGCTCGGAGAATGATACACCCACCAAAGGGTATTCCACCGCAGCTTGCTGGGCTCACTCTGGCCATCGGACGTTCGATTCGAACCGTTCAAAAAATTAAAAAAAAAACCGAGTGGGCCAACGCGAGAATTAACGGCATCCGACATGTGTAAGTGCTCGATCTGAACTTCCATTTTTAATGGCTCGGATCATCTGATTTTTTGAAGTTCGGATCGAACACTTACACATGTCGGATGCGGTTAATTCTCGCGTAGGCCCACTCAGTTTTTTTTTTTTTAAATTTTTAGACGGTTCGGATCGGACGTCCAGTAGCCGGAGCGGGCCCGGCGAGCTGCGGTGGGCGGTGCGGTGGAATACCCTTCGGTGGGTGTATCTTCTCCATAGATGCTCTACACTTGAATGCTGTAGCGCGTAGTTCGACACGTCCCGCTCGTTACTCAATTATCTGAATCATTCATCTTGTAGAGTTTGTCAAATTGAATCTTCTTGCAAAAGTTCAAATTGATCTAACACCCTCGACTACCTCATCGAAACATTTTATATAAAAAAAAAAAATTGATGAGTCTAATCATTTTTTGCATGACTAAACTATTCCGATGAGGTGATTATAGGTTGTTCGATAAACTTTATTCTAGATATGAATGATCTACTCTATTTTATTAAATTTAAAAGATAGACAGTTCTGATTGCGAAAAAAATACCTCAAGCAGTGTTCAAGTAGTGCATTATTAAACTTTAATTCCTCCATACGCATTAAATGTCTTTCGATCGCTTGGTCACCAATATCCAGTAATTACTTACTTTGGTGACAAATGATGGAACCAATAAGATGTGAAATCCTAATAGTTCAGATCAATCTTTACAATAATATACTCGTTAATGACCTTTAAAATCTATACGCTCAACTTACTTAGTAGCTAACTTAGTCTTATGCTATAGTGGAATGTATGGTAGCCACACAACCATAACACAATCACGATAATCGAGACTGTTGATTTCGTTGTGCTTGTCAATCTAATCATTCACGTAAGTTTTTAGCTCGATCTGGTTTAGAAAACCCTATTTGATAATAAACTAAGTCTTGTGCTGTAATTGAATGTACAATAGCCACATGAGTGCGATACAAATCATGGCGATCGAGACCATTGATTTTGTTCTACTTGTTCATTAAATCATTCACGTAATTTTTCAGCTCGATCAAGTTTAGAAAACACCTTCATTGGAATGCAAATTCATTAACAAAATGGTATTTTTTGTTTGATCAAACTAATAATTATACACGATTAATTTCAATCTTAGTACGAACAATCTAATCCATATTATATAGAAGATAGATGGTTTCGATCGCAACTAAAATTCTCAAGCTACATGTTAAATCATTCACGTAAAACGTATGCGAATGAGTTATGTGATCACAGAACTGAAAATTTCATTGATACCAAAAAGCTTGGCGCTGGTGGGGATTTTTGGAGCTAATTTGACAAGTAACTAGTGACCACGTCGGTAGTCACCGAAGCACAACAAGACGATATTTTATTTTTGTTTATCTTGCGTGACCAGTCTTTTTGGTCGACAAAAGTACCACATTTTGCAGTAACGCCGATTCCTCGCAAACTGTGCTTTTAACTGTTGCATGGACTAACATAACTACAAAAAGGAAGTTTAGACTTATAGCGACAAATTTATTATTTTCTCGCAAAAAAAATGATTTTTTTGCGAGGAACACAATTCCCCGCAAAAAAGAACCATAGTCTTTGGCGACGAATTCTTTATTTCCTTGCAAATCATCAATGTTTTTGCAAGAAAACTAATCCCTCGCAAAAGGTTTTCAACTTTAGCGTCCCAATAAGTTTGCCACAAAAAATCACTACAAGCTTTTGGCGACAAAATAATATATTTCCTCGCAAATTCATTTTTCCCGCCTATATAAAAAATTCCCACCATGTTTTTGGCGATAACAATTAGTGAGGAATTTTGAAACTTCGTCGCAAATACTCTTTAACGACAAGTAAATAGCGAGGAAAATATGCCTTCCATGCAAAAAAAACACCATTAGCGAGGAAACAATAATTTCCTCGCCAAAACTTTTCCTTTAGCGAGGAAATAGACATCCTCGCTAAAAATTTCCTCGCAGAAAGGCTAATTTCTTGTAATACATTGGTTAATTATCTCCCCTCCAAAATTAGTATATGAGCCTGAGTGGCCTCTCTACTCTTTGCTAATTGATTTGGAGTTGGATACTTTTACATGGTATCAGAGCACCGATTACCTGGTGACTCCCGTTGATCTTTGCCCTCGTCGGTCAACCTAGGCAATTACCGACAGACCTCTTCTCCTCATCGATTAAAAGAACCATTTTATCAACTTCTAACAAAGCTATAGAACACTAACGGAGCTGCAAACCTTTGACGTAGCCTTCTTCTACCTTCGTCAACCATCGCCAGACATCTCTGGCCGTCACTGACCATTACCCACCTTCTGGCGACCTTCGTAGTGGTTATTTTCTGTGATTTTGAGTCTGCTACAGTGATTTCGAGTAAGATCTGTGGTTTTTCAAGTTCGAAATTCATTGGGCTACTCTCGCATGTGCTCACCAGCCTCTGACGGCACACGCCGGAGCTTCATCAGCCTCCGACGATCCTTCCAGTCTATTCTTACGACACCCAGCCTTTTTTCTGACAACGCCAACCTCGTACGACTACTGTTTGACCACTTTCTGACTCCGGCAAACCTGTACGACCACTATTCAGGTTTTTTTTTTTTTGTGTTTTTTGGAGTTAGGTCAGATCTAGTTGTCTACATTTGGCTTGGGTAAGAGTTATTTATACTGGTTTGAGTTTGAGTCACCATAATCAAGCTTTTTTGGAACTCTATTTGTCTTATTCTACATCGTTTGTCATAATCTGGGTTTGTTGCAATGTCGGAGGATAAACAAAATGTTTTCGCTAGTACAAATGATGAGTTGATTTGTGTAGGAACTCTAGATAATTTTTCTCTTGATATTTGACATATTAAGTTGGATGGTACCAACTATTTGATTTGGTCTCGTACTTTTACCTTGGCTATTGAGGCCATAGGGATGTCAGAGTTCATTGAAGGCTTTGTTACTTCACCTGTTGTGGCGGTCGAACTCAAGAAGTTTAAATCTCGGAAATCGTTAGTTATGACTTGGTTGTTTAACTCTATGAGAGCTAATATTCGCCATACTTTCCTGGTGCTTGATACACCACATCAGATTTAGACTACTACAGCCCAAACCTATTCTCAGCAAAGTAATGATGCACAGTATTTTGAGTTGAGGAAGAGGCTCCGTACATTGGAGCAAAATCATCGTTCTGTTGTTATGTATTTTGCTGACTTGAGTGGAACTTGGGAGAAATTTGATTATTATCAAGGCTTTCAGGCAGTTTGTGTTGTGGATGCTGCTAATTGGCTAAAAAGGATGGAGTAAGAGCGTATTTATGACTTCTTTGCTGGTCTTGATCTGGAGCTTGATCCAATTAGAATGTAGGTGTTGGGTCGTGTTCCATTTCCATCCTTAAGAGAGGCCTATTCTATTGTTCAACAGAGGAGAGTAGGAGGAGTGCTATGTTCCACCCTCTTATTTCTGATCGTTCTGCCCTAGTTGCTGCTCCTCAGGGTCATTTGGTTTTGATAGTGGGCATATTCTCCAAGGTGGCAAGTCTTAGTTTGGTACTAGTAGCGAGCCTCCTGATCGTGCGCCACTCCAGTATGATATTTGCCACAACACTGGTCATACCAGGGATTTTTGTTAGAAGCTACGTGGCAAGCCTTCTCGTGGGTGCGGGGGTGGAAGCGGTGGCCATGTCGTGGTCTGGTGCGTTCTCGGGCCCATGCTCACGTTTCGGAGTCTATAATTGGCACCTTGCCTGATTCTAGGTTCAGTTCTGGGATTCAGGGGTCATCTAATTATGCTGGTGGTTTCTCTCAAGGGGAGATACAAGCTCTCAGACGCCTTATGGCTCGGGCTGATTCTCCATCTACTATAGCTTCCTCTTCCACAGCAGCTTCTACTTCATCCAATTTTGCTCACATAAGTATCCCGGCTAGTGTATTTACTGCCTCTTTTGCTATTTCTTGGATTATAGATTCTGATGCCTCAGATCATATAATTGGGTGTTCCTCTGTGTTTGATCCTTATTCTACTTGTTCTGGTAAGGATAAGGTCCGAATAACAAATAAGTCATTCTTTGCTATCTCAGGGAAGGGTTTTGTTCACTATTCCCTCTCTATTTTTCTCTCTTCAGTTTTACAAATTTCCAATTTTGTCACTAATCTTATGTCTGTTAGTAGCCTTACTTGTTCTGCAAATTGTTTCGTGACCTTTTTTCTTACTCATTGTGTCTTTCAGGAACTAGATACGGAGAAGGTCATTGCTAGTGGTAAATCACATAGTGGCCTCTAGTTTTTGTAGTCTGCACCTCGTCCACCTATGTCATGTGGTCTTACTCTGCAAGCAGATACGGGTGCAGCTCTTACTATATTACATCAGTGGCACCGTAGATTGAGTCATCCCTCCTTTGAAATTTTAGAGAAACTTTTTCCTAATTTAATAAGGTATTGTCCTAGGAGTCAGTTTTTGTTGAAGGCTGCAAGTTTGGAAAACATAAACATTCATCTTATGCACCTATTAATAAACGGAGTGTATCTCCTTTTACAATTATCCATTCTGATGTTTGGGGTCCTTCCCTTATTACCTCTCTTAAAGGTTTTCGATGGTTTATCACTTTTGTTGACTGTTATTCTCGTGTTACTTAGGGGTGTATTTACTTAAGTCAAAAAGTGATGTCTTTTCTTGTTTTAAATTTTTTTATGCCATGGTACGTACTCAATTTGATACGAATATTAAAATTCTCCGTAGTGACAATAGGACTGAGTATACAGATAGAAATTTTAGGGCATTCCTAGAAAAGGATGGCATTCTTTATTAGACGACTTGTGTTGACACTCTACAACAAAATGAAGTTGCTGAACGCAAGAATCGTCATATTGCTAAGTAGCTCGCTCTCTTTATTCACCATAAATGTTCCCAATTTTTTTTGGGGAGAGGCGATTTTGACTGCTACTTATCTTATTAACCGTATGTCATCTAGTATTCTCCAGTTCAAAACACATATTGAGTGTCTTCCTCACAGTTCTCGTGTCACCACTCTCCCACTACGGGTGTTTGGTTGTGTGTATTTTGTTCATGCCCCTTATCCCTCTAGGGACAAGTTAGGTCCTAAAGCCCATAAGTGTGTTTTTATTGGGTACTTTCCTATCCAAAAGAGTTATAAATATTATGATCTCACTCTAGAAAGTTTTATTTTTCTATGGATGTTACGTTTTGGAAAACAGTGTCCTTTTGCATTCATGACAATAACTTTTTTTTTTGGTCTAGTTAACTTATAAAATTAAGGACAAAGCTTTAAAAAATATTCAACTACATTGCAAATTCTGTTAACTTGAATAATATTCATTCGAATTTAAGACTACGATAGAAAATCTCATTATGTCATCCTAAAAAATAACATATTTTCAAGAAGGTTAACCCCAACGTACTCACTGAAATTTCTTTCAAAAAGTTTTTAGTAGATTAACATGCTGATTAAACATTGGCACAAAATATGAAACTCATTTAGGATAACTGTAAAATTTTACCCTCTCCATTCTCAAAATACTGTCTACTACGAAATACTTCTTTAAAAAAATGAAATTTTTGTTAAAAAATAGATACATTTTTAAGTTCTCATTTCACCTCGTAATTAATTTTTTTAGAATAGATGTCATGTTTTTTGACTGTATTATTTATACAACTATATGAGATTTTGTATATATATTATTAGTTAATATATCAACTGGTAGAGTTAAGGTAAATTCTGAACACCCTATCACAAATTCGTGGAGCCACCACTGTTGCCCCTTGTCTCTTCATGCGTAGTTCTATCATGGTTGGCCTTTGCGTAGTTCTATCATGGTTGACCTCTGTCTCGTTGGCCTTTGCGTGGTCATATTTTGTGCTGAAGAATGTGGGAAAAATCAATCTATGACGTGTCCCCTTGGTTTATGACAAAGACCAACCCTCATCCATTAGCTACGGCAAGGACTGGAGTAAGGCACTGTTCCAGAAACCTTCTTAAAAAATAAGCAGTTTATTTCATATTTTCAAACTAAAAAATAATGTAAATAAAAAATAATTTCTTAATTTTTTTGCACTGTATTAAATATTTTGATGAGATGTATTAAACAAGATCCATATTGACAGGAAAATTATTTGCATAAACACATTATTTTTGAACTTGAAATTATCTTCTTAAAAAATAAGTACTTATTTTACGTTCCAGAACGGGGTCTAAATGAGCCATGAATCTTCAATTTCTGCCGACCCCATAATTGGCTGATTTTTCCAATCAAGCCCCTTGGTGAGAGAACATGCAGTGCAATTAGGGTTGTCAAATGGGCGGGTTTGGGTCAAAATGGGTAAGTTGTAAGTGGGTTGGGTCTTTAATGGGTCATTGACCCATTTAGACCCATCAATTATGAGTCTAATTACCCATACCCAACCCAACCCATTTATTTAAAAGTAAGCCCGACCCGCCCATTAACCCAGTTACATACTATATACTAAAATGACTAAAATACACATGTACACTAAAATGACCATATTACCCCTGTAAATTTAAAGGACTAAAATACCATGCACACTAAAATTACCATACTATCCCTCTACTACAAAAATGACCAAATTACCCCTGTACTCTTAATTACCATATTGGTTACTCTTAATTACTGAATTCAAGTGTATCAAAGAGGCATTTTTTTTTTGTCTTTATTCAAATATTTTTTGCATTTGTTATTTTTTGTCAAATTTTTTAGAATTATTGCTTTGTTATGACGAGAAGAATCTAAAAAGTAAAAAATTACGATCGAAATTCATAATTTTTTAATAAAGATAAAAAAACTGGCTTATTTTTGTCTTCATTCAAAAAATTTAGATTACGATCATAATTTTTTACTTTTTACATTCCTCCTGTCATGTCGAAGTAATAATCCACAAAAAATTAATAAAAAATAAACAAATGCAAAAAAAATTAAATAAGGACAAAAAAATAAACCACGAACAAGCCAACTTTCCATTCATAAGTTGAATTTTCCATTCGATCAGAATCAAAACTAGTCTGTTGCGAGATGCATATATCTTTTTTTTGTCTTTATTCAATTTTTTTTCGTATTTGATAAATTTGCGTCAAACTTTTATGACTTAGTGATTGATCTCGTCGAGAAAATTCAAAAAAGTAAAAAATTATGATCGAACTCATAAATTTTTTCAAAAAGACAAGAATAAGTAAATTTTTTTGGGTATTATTGACTTATTTTTGTCTTTATTCAAAAAATTATAAGTTTTGATCAAATTTTTTTACTTTTTCAATTCCTCTCATCGAAACGAATCAATAAGTCACAAAAGTTTGATGCAAAACAAAAAAATGCAAAAAAAAATTTGAATAAGGACAAAAAAATAATCACTAACTTTTTAATCTAAACCCTATGCGGGACTACCATGAGACAAACTTATTCATGGTGGAACGCAATTTCATCATTCCATTTGCGCAATTGATGGATGAGATGTGTTTTCAATTTTGACTGGTCAAAATAATTATTACTGGTCACAATTGATTTTTAATTCGGACTGTTCAAAATATTTTTGGACATTTGTAATTTAGCATAGAAGAATTCAGAGAGAGAGAGAGAGAGAGAGAGACCACGCGAATTTTGAAATTTGGTAAGGAGGGGAATTTTTAGTGGGTTACCTTCATGACCAATTGGGTCATTTAAGTTGACCCAATTGATACCCAATTAAGACTCAACTAATAATGGGTTAGTTGGGTTTGGACCCACTCTTACCCAACTAATAAATGGGTTGGGTTGGGTCTATTTTTTAATTGATGGGTCTGGGTTTGTTGATGGGCCTGGGTTTAATTTGCCACCCCTAAGTGCAATGGTCAGGGGTGTTCCCGTCTTTTCCCTTGTTTTGTGGTGGGGACCGGGTACCGTTTTGCAATTTTTCAAATTACTAATATGGGTTTTCTGAATTTTCGACAATTCCGTTTGTGTCCCCCAAAAAGGTACGTTATTTTGTCTTCTTGCGCTTGGTATTCCAGGATTTGTTCAGGGCTATTTTCGTCTTTTTATCCCCCTCCTCTGACAGATGACGCATTTTTTGGGAAAATTACCGACAAGAGGCATGGACGAGGATTAATCACCAATACATGGTCTCCACTTTTGAAATCACCACTGTCATGACACAAGCAAGATTATTCATCAAAACATGGTAAGGTTATATTAGTTTACAATTCTACCCCTACATATATATGCAGTATTGAAGCCCTAACACTCCATTCTAACGTTTTCCTTCTCTCTCCAAGAGTTATCCAGGTATTCTCCCCTCTCTCTCTCTGGCTTTCTCTTCTCTTTCCTCTTTCTCTATCATTCTGTCTCTTTTTCTCTCTAATATTCAAGCATTTGAGACAATTTTGTGGTTGTTTTACACCTATTTTGACCCAATCGTATGTGTGTGTAAGCATTACTTTTGCGCGTGCCGATTGTCCTCTTTACGGGCGAGATTTCGACACCAATAGACGCTTATGTAACGGGAGAATTCCTGTTGATTATCTTGGTAAATATTTTCTGCTTTCTTGATTTTCTTGTTTGCTTCATGAGAAAATGAAGCAAGAATTGAATATTGGGTCTTGTTTCTTTTTTGGGTAAAGTGATACTTGGGTCTTGGTCTTGATCGGACCAGCATCCTTCTGATCCTAATTACAACCTAATCATGTTGATCAATGAGCTATGTAATATGGAGAGTTAATATTTGGTTGGAGAGAGGCTAATGGTTGCGCTCATAATCTAGAAAGGTTGGTCTTCAGTTAGATCGAGGAAAGCAAATGTTTGATCAAGCCCCATCAACAGTGACAGAGGCTTTGCGCAATGACCGGGATGGTCTTAGAGTTCATCGAGCTACTGTGCCAAGTACTTTTGTTTCTTAGTGCCTACGCCCTCTTATGTACCAAAAATAAAAGAAGAAGGCAACGACCAAAAGATGCCTAAGTCACTGGAATACATGTCAAGGTCTTTAACTTAACAAAAGCTCTTGCCATCGAACAAAACAGAGCTCAAAATTAAAAGAGTTTCCTTGCTCCATTAGTAACAAGTGACGACGAAAAGACTTGAAAAGATTTAGCTTCTGTTCTCATAGGCTTGGTCCCAAAGATTCAAGTCATTGTCCTAGCTAGGTTGAATGTAGTGGATTTCAAGTTATAGCGCGATTAGTTTTAGGACGTTCTTGACCTGGACATTTTTTAGTTCAATTCTATTTTCTATGTCCTCCTTTCCATTAATTTTCCTCTTTGTATGAGTTTTGTGATTATGATTAGTCTGACGTATGTTTTTTAATATGTTTTTGCTGTGTTTTTTTATGTTTTAGCTCATCTTGTCATTGCCCTTCCTTTTCACCCTTTACATGTCCTCTTTTTTCGAGATGGTTATGTTGAAAACTTCACATTGTTTTGTGGTGCGAGTACAAAATGAGGGCACTTCACCCAGCTACTTTGATGGTGGCATTTCTTGCTCATTTTTGTTGCTATAGTTTGGTGGAATTGGAGCACCTACTATCATACACTAGCTTTTCCACTCTCCCTCTTTTTTTTCCCATGAACTAGTCAACCAAATAGCAAGTTTTTGGCTTCCTTAATTGGAGTGGAGGATACTGCTAAGAGAACGCTAAGTTTGCTAATAGTTTCAAGCAGTAACACGCACAGTTGACTTATGTTGTCATGGGCAAAACTTCTATTCATGTTGTCTCTTCAAATTTAGTAAAGTTGGGTCTCCTAGGAAGCAAACTTCGGCCAAAATCAACACTCCCTTCATTAGTTGGACTGACAGAACCATGAGCTTTCTACGAGGAACTTACTTCGACCAAAATCATCACAAGTTGCGGAAAATGATGGGGTTGCTTAGCTTTTCGTGCTAGGGAGGTGTTATTGTTCTTGATTCTTACTTGAAATGAGATTTGTTCCTTATTCCTTGGGACAATATTTTGGCAAATTTTCATCGTTAGTTGTTGACACTATTGAGTTTGGTTTCTTTTTGCACATTAACTTAATATCCTTGCAATTTTGCATCTAACGTTGCATATGCCCATTAAAGCACATGCTAGTGTTGTGGTTAAACCAATTCTATTAACTGCAGTTCAAGGTGATTATGTTCATGAACTTCATGTTCGCTAATGCCTTTTTTGTTCGTAATTTTTATGGTCCAGGAAATCGTGCCCTCTGAGAAAGGTTCGTTGGAGACCTAAAACTGATTCTAAGTTCATGAACCAGCAGAAGAAGACAGTTGGTCCTCATACAGCCAACTCTTTGCGAGTGTATCTACCGTCATGACCGAGCTGCATTTGAGATCCAATTTGGAGCTCAACTTGAATGTTAATGTCTTTGTTGAGGTTTGTGATGCTCTATTTTGAAGCTCATCTTTTTAACTTCCTGTCATATTCCTTTAATTATTCTTTCACAAACGATTGGTTGGCTCTTGCTTGTTAGAAGCATTAACCAATAAAAAAAAATACTAGTGAAAGTCTCTATTGAGTGATGCAGACTTGGCATATTGACAAGCGATTTTTCGGATGTCAACTATGGAAGAAGGTAGCAGTATAACAAATAAGCCTTTCATAGCGTAAACAAGACAATTCTATGGTGCGAAAAATAGGTTAATAAAGAGGCTGAATCTTTTTGCGCTCCCATGTACTTCACCGCCAACTTTTCAATTTTAACCAATAAAAGATATGTTGTGTTTCAATATTAAGATGCTTTGTGTAATAAGTGTCAAACTTAATTTGCTCAATTTGTAGGTACCTTTTTCTTGCTGACAAGGTAGACATTGAAGATCTTACGGCGGAACAAAGATACTTATATGGAAGCAATGAGCAGTTTTTTAAGGTAATTTTGCATATGTTTAAGTTGTGTATAGACTCTTATAGATTACTTCAAGCTAACAACTATCTATCTTTATTGTATATAACTTCTCTGTTATATTTTTACTTACCAGACTTAATTGCACTTGTTTATTTTTTACTAGGATGAGTATAGATATTGAAGTCCACTTTGCAACTGAACTTGAATGTTTCTGTCTTGAAAGAACCTCCACCTAACTTTGAACTAGAGGTCCTAAGAAAGATGTTAGCTTACCTAATCCATCACCAAGGTTGACCCTTCTCATCATATTTTGACTTTAACTTGGCTACCTCCATTCATGACAATGGTCTTCATGCACTTACCATCTAAGAGTTAAAAATTAAAAACATGAGAACTCAAAATAGAAAAAAAAAAAAAAAAAACCATGCTTAAACAAAAAAGAAAAAGCTGTAGGAAAAAAATTAGGGCCTGATAGACCATAACATGAAGAATGCACACTAGCAAATAAATTATTATTGCAGTCATTGGACACACTCCACCTCCTGGACACGTAAAGGGAAACTTGTCCTTCTTTCCCTTAGTTGTTATCCTTCCTTCACCTACTGTATTAATCTTCTTTTTTTGCTTCTTCATATCCTTATCTCTCCAATATGTATGGAAGAGAAAAAAACCTCACAAGTCACAACCATACAAAGTTGATACTTGACAAGGGGAATGGAATGGAATAGAAAAAACGCGAAGTGCTAGCACTATAATGTCGGTTTTTTTGGGGGGGATAAGCTTGTGAAGAAGCAAGTTTATCCTTGTTAAACAATTACACTATTTCCTTTGTTTGATTGATGGCCAGCCTATGCAAAAGTTCTGTTTATTACCTCTTTCTCAACATCGGCATAAGCATAACCAAAAAGGAGAAAATCTAATTGTGCTTCAAATCTTGGAGTTGTGGTGGTTTTGTTCCAATATGCGAGCATCTTCTAATCTTGGAGTTGTGGCCAATATCATAAAAATGAGAATTTTTTTATCAACCACAAAAATTTTATTAGAACTCAACAAAGGTTACATTGAGGAAGGCAAACACTAGTTACAAGGAAACACAGAGAGAGCTAGAAAGAAAAAGGAAAAAAGGGAAAAAAAATACATTCAACAAGAAATTATTAGGAGATAACAACAATTCCAAGCACTATCATAATTAAAGTAGCACGAGAATCAGCACAAGAATCAACACTTATGAGAGTCGAAAATCCAGGTGAAAGTAGCTTTGGAGGTAGGATAGCACAAGTAAGTATCACTCCTAATCAGCAATAGACAGCACTAGCAGCATTGAGGGACCTAGGGCAGTAGGTAATGACATTAGATAACACCAACAAGCTCATTTAAACTTGATTTTTAGCAGCACCAGCAATCATGGAGAGCAAGGGAAATGCCAACAAGCAGTAGTAGTATCATAGCAGTAACAAACAACAACAGTTTACCAATTGATCCATGATAGAAAAAATCAATAGACTAAACAAACTAGCTATGCGTGTCACACCCAACTCCGGCAAACACTCAAATGAGCCCAAACCGACGTGAGGGTGCAACATCAACCACCAATCCAATCCTACAACTCAGTTCTAGCAACTAAGTTAATCAACAGTCATTTTATTGATAACAAAAAACATATCGTTCTTACAAACACAGCGGAAGTCTCAAGAAAGCATTAAACTATACAATGAACTAGATATAAACATAGGCTGCAACTACATCCCTATCTACAATATCTCCCTATCTACAATATCTCGCCAAAACTCGTCATGCCTCCCCGAAGTGCTACCCTAAGCAAGGGTACAACCACAAGATGATCAGCAGTGGATGTCTACAACACTTGCAAAACTGGATTCCAAAATGGAATCCGGAAGTGTTTATGAGATATGGATACAATTCCATATTAAAGTTACAGCTAAAAGATAATCTCAACTTGTCAAACAGTAAACCAAACAATTAAAAGCAACACCGGACACCCAGCCAATAATTTAAGGCATAAAAACCTTTTGGCATAAAGCCAGTCACCGGGCACAAAGCCAATAACTTAAGGCATAAAAGCCTTTTGGCATTAAGCCAATCACCGGGCACTAAGCCAACATTCAAGTTCAATTCAATATAGAACAATATCTAAGAATCAAACACTCACCTCGTACTCCAAAAGAAAGTACTACTATGGTTTCGGTGCTCCGTGATTCGCCGACTCGTCACCTATCCACAAGCCAAACATTTTAGTATATAAATACTTGAAAGGCTTGACAAATGCATTAACAATATCCTGCATCGACTAAACCATATAACGTATGCCGAACAAAAGTAAATTCACCAATTTGCACCCCAAAACCGGAAATCTCACAAAGCACAAACTATCTAGCAGAACCATTGATCAAATTCTGATTGTAGTATTCTATAGGTTCAGAATTAGATTTTGAGACTACAACCATTAGAAAGTGCACTCGCAGAACATCAATCTTGATATAAAATTTGCCCTAAACGGAGTCCGAATGACCAAGATATGCTCAAATGAAATTACACATCTAAAACAGAAATCACAGTTCCAGCAGAACAGTCTGCATTTGAAAGTCCATTAAAAATCACATACTCAATATTTTCCAATGATTCTAACACCAAAACATCACCAATTGATCAATATTTAAGGCCCATGAACTCCCATAGTCATTAAGCATATTCAACTACGGTAAAATTGATGAACAACACAGCTCCAAAAGCTGCCCAGAATTCCAGAATTACCAAACCATCAACTTCGGAACAAAAACTGATTTTGTCCTAGAAGGAACTAAGGCACAAACCTTACATATTCAGAAAGATATACAAGTCTAGTTCTTGAATCAAGAAACGGTGCCTAAAACCGATACCCGAGCTAGGAGATATGTCCGTTTTCCCAAGATGTGTCTGTGTTGTCTACTCATATGCGAATCCGACAGCAGCTCGGTTTATGATTTTTATCTTTTTCCAAACTTCTCAGAAAATTCTAAAATTTTTACAGCGTAAACTACACATACAGAGGCATCTCCAGTAAAATTATCAGAAAATAACATGGTTGGTGTGTTGATGAGAAAAATTCGTCGAAACAGGACAGATTCAAGTTGGTTCAAACACAGTTTTGCATAACCGTAAGATGCACGAATTTTCTGGAATAAAACTCGACTCCAACCTCAAAAACCCTCTCCCATGGATTCAATTCAGTGCATATTAAATCCAGAACATGAGACTAGCATGGAAAACATGAAATTCAACACTTAAAAGAGATGAAAAATACCTAGTTAAGCTTCAATTCAACCTGACTCTAATTTCCCCTTTCTTCTTCTTCTCCACGCCCCCCCCCCCCCATTGAAACAAAACCTCCTTGATGGGTTTTCTTCTTCTTCTTTTTTATGACTCACACACACACACACACACCACACAAACACACATGGCACACATGCACAACACTTTAAAAAAAAATGTACCTTGCCCCTTAAGTTACTAGAGTATAACATTTAAGCACCTCAAATATAAAGGATGTTACAATGTGCATCAGCAAGGGTATTTGCAGCATCAGAAGCAGAGAACAACATTTCAAATGATATCACTAGCAAGCAAAAATTTGTATCATCAAAGGCAGGTAGCAGCAACAAACAAATGATTCACCAGCATCAAAACCATCTTCGATATTAGGCATCAGTAGCAACCAGGATCAGACCAAATGTTATGGTCAAACCATGATTAATAGGAGCCTTAGGACAAGACTGAAACTCAAATGAAGAACTAGGATATGACACACAGCCAAGAAAAACACAAAAATTGCATCGAAAGATCCAATTTTTTTGAAAAGAACTCTATACATGTGGTGATAAAAAAAGAAAAAAAACTTGTGTATCAATGTGATTGGTTGTATCCACTTTGTGTGCATATTGATTGCGGGTGAGATTGCAGAGACATGCGCTAACTCTCCTTAAGTATGTTTCTATTGTACATTTACGTAGTCCATCCAGTCACAAAAAGAGGCAATTGTTGTAGAAACCCGTATTTAATTTAATTAATTTTAATGTTTATAAATGAAGAAATATGAACTAATTGTGTTTATGTGATTTTGGGCTATAGTGTTTGAATTGATTGTGGAAGGGTGCAAGTGTAATTAGCATATTTATGGGTATATATAGGAGGGTGGGAGAGTAGAGAATCATTTTTTCTCTCATCTCCTCTCCCGACTCTATCTCCCCCTCTCGGCTCACTCTCTCTCTCTCTCTTGCTCTCTCTCCAAATTTTACCAAAATAACTCAAAACCCACTCAAAACAACCTTCAATCCTTCACCCTCTATGCGTATTGTGGTCCGTGCTTCACCGGTTGGAGCTCGGTGGAGTTGTATCGCTCCCGGTTTCTATTTCGGAAAGTTAGGGCTCGTATTTTCGTGGGTTTCGTTCTTCGGCCTCGAGGTAGGGATTCTACCTCTCAATATATGTGATAGAAGTGTTCTCCTTGCTTGAAATCGTGTCCTTGGTTGTTGTGGTTCTTGTTGTTGTGGAAATCGTCGAAATCTACAGAAAATCTGGACGAACACCCATTTGTATCGATACTGCTTTGCTCAGTATCGATACAGGAATCTCTGGAATGCTTTTAGCTATTGTTGTATCGATACAATACTCTCTGGAGCATTTTTAGCCCCTGTTGTATTGATACTGAAATTCGCAGTATCTATACAACAATACCTTAGGCCGGCTTTTGTTCTTTGTTTCGAACTTCATTGTTTTGACCCTCGATCATTTCTAACTTGTTTTAGACATCACCAAATCACTCCATAATATTGTTAATCATACTCGTTGAGTTCCTTGTGTATCTTTGCATCCCTTGCTATTGTTCAGTATAATTTGACGTTGATTCCCTTGTGAACATCAATCGAATAAAAATGATACGTTACGAGGAAATGGGATTTGTGAATACTAGTCGACACAATGATGAACATTCGGGGCCCATCGACGGGTGGGTGCCTGGCAGGGGATATCAGGGTCTCATAATTAGCTTGGCAGGAGTTAATGCTCATATCCATAATTAGCCCGGCAGGAGCTTCGGCTCACGACACATGACGCGAAGTGACATTGGACACATGAAAAGTTGAGATGATTGAAGGTTGAGGCATTTACCAGATTTCGTATCGAGTATATTGGATTGTTAAACCTTGTTTATTGCCTATCCTGTGGTTTATGTCCCGTTCTTGCCTTGTGATCATTCCTGCATTTCTCCTACATATAATGTTAGCGTAGAATTTCCTACTGGGCTAGTGTAGCTCAAGCCTATTATCATTTTCAAGTACCAACGTAGGGCAATAGCATGCATGCTTAGAGAGCTCGGATGTGATCATTATTTTGAAAGCTAACATCAAAGAGTTACTTAGGCATCTTTGTAAATCTCTTTTGAAGATGTATTTGTAACTTTATTTGTAGATCTTTTGACTATGGAATATTGTAATCCTTAACTCTCGAATATTCAGTACTTATGTTAATTTGGGCCTCGGAGCCAAAGATGTAATATTTTGGGAACGCTACATTACTCCGGTTATCGTACGGATTCTGGCGAGGTTTTATCTATGAAAATCATTTATATTTATGATGAAAATCGAGGGCGTGACAATTGTAATATGGCTCTTGTACTATTAGGGACATTATGCAAAAACAAAAAAACAAAAAACAAAATAGTCCATCTCTTTCATATAGAGCCAATTGTAATAACAAGGACGTGTACAGTTGATGCAAACACTCTCATTGGCACAAATTGGGTGTTCCCAAAAGCTAGATGAACATAAACTTCATCTGCAATCACTAGTATCTTTAGGTACCTTAGAGTCTCCGCAATAAAAAAAGACTCACACTAGTGATGACTAACTTCAAAACCAAGACAAACACTAGTTACATTCTTGACAAGCTTTTCTAGTGGATTGTAGGCATATCAAATGGTGAGCCCAGTTTGAACAACAATTTATGACCCAACTATGAACAATTTATGGCGAACGTAGAAGGGCCCAATTTTTACTTGGCAAAAAAGACAATCCTTCTACACATTCAAACATGCCATAGGTGTTGAAAGCAGAAGGATAATACCATTGGCATGTCATTTCCATGACAATAATATGCACAAGGAACTAAATTCAATTTCGGTAGAAAGTTCCGAACTCCGAAGCATTTCAAAATTTTTGGAAACCAACATGCAAACTTGAGATTTCTTGGGGGAAAACAATCTTAAATTTGCAACCTAGATTCACCCTTTTCCTTTTCATACAAAACAGACATGGGAACATTAATTTACCCCAAATTTCAACACCGAACCAACAAAGTAACAATGAAGAGCAGATCTTTGGAACCCATGATATGCAAGGATAGGACACAATATTGTATCTTGAGGGAATTGCAAAAAATTGATTTCACTTACACCAAATGAAACGGAAAACAAATCAAAGAAGAATTCAAGCACGTACCAAAAAAAATACATAACTGCGGAAACTAAATCTAGATTTCAAGCCCTTGTCCCAGTTACTTTAATCTACATTAACGTTATTCCAAAAACCCTAATTCGTAGAAAATTTACCTGACGAAGCGTGGATGATTGAAACGTTCAAAGTGTGGACAATTGAAACAGATTTGAAGGTAGGTCTCCGGCAGAATGAGGAAATTGGGGAACAAGGTCGGGTGTCGAGTAGGAGGCAGTCTTCCGAGGATGGAGAGCACAGAGAAGAAGAGCCAACAAACCCTAGTGTGTGGGAGATGAGAGATTACGTTCCAGTGGAGAGGAGAGAAAGGGAAGAAGGGGTTTTGGGTTGAACGACGTCATCTTAATGAAAGGGCAAAAGAGTCCTTTCCTGTCTTGGTTACCATGTGTTGGTGATTAAAATAGGGGATACCATGTATTGGTGATTTGGAGAGTGGGTACCATTGAAATGGTAAATAAGCCTCTGGCCCTCCTCCTGCCGGAAATTTTCCCCGCGTTTTTCTCCCGCTGTGGTTCTCTCTCTCTCTCTCTCTCTCTCTTCATGGATCCAGCCCTCTTTCCCCTTTCCCTTTCACGTTCAGACAGAGAGAGAAGATCGACGTACAACGGAAACGACCAAGAAGAAGACAATATGAAGAAGAAGATCGAACCCAAAAAAGAACAAGGTATCAAGATGTCTCTCTCTCTCTCTCTCTCTCTCTGGCTCGTTCTCTATCTAACAGCCGGGTTAGGGTTTTTCCACTGTTGCTCGATTAGGGTAAATTGAATCAGATGTGTATGAAATGATGACGTAAGTGGATGTATTTATATTTAGGATATATCAATGCGATCAGTCTCAATATTACTAAAATGGGGAGTTATATACGTATATATTTTGTTACTTTCATTCATAATTCCTCTCGTATACATTGATAACAACAGCTTACCCTATAAATGAGCTGATAGATTATTGATCCTTGCTGAAAATCTGTTTGCTTGGAGCCTCATGATCTAATGGGATTATTTTATTGCATTTTTGAAATCACATATCCAATGATTTTAGGTAAGTGAGATGATTTTACGTCAAAACAAGGCTCTTATAACAATTCCCGTCCTGGTTTGAGTGTAAATTTATTGAATTTATTATGGATGAATAGATTTTTTCTTCTCTTAGTTCCAATTTTCTTAAATTCTGATTACTGATTAGAATGAAAGCTACAGTGAAGTTCCATTTTAGGTTTATTATGTGGTGAACTACTATCTATGGGGAATAAAATCGCGTCATCCATTTTTAAATTCTGATTATTGGGAAATTTTTTTTTTTTGAGTGGTAAATGATTAGATTTTTATTCTGATTACTTTTGGCAGCAATATGAATAAAAATGAAGGGAAGCGCAGAATTCAATACCCATAGATTCACCATCGGGTAATGTTTGTAAGTCAATTTTGTAGTTCTCGTCTTTAGTTATTTGGGTTTGTTTCTCTGATTGGCTAATCTTTGTTAATCCTTTCTTTGTTTGTAACTAATGGGTTTGCCACTAAGTAATTTATGTTTGGTGCATGTCTCGTACATCCTTTACAGCATGACCTGGAAGGTTGGAGTACTACTAGATCAAAGGTCAGAAAAAATAACTTAAAGATCTATATTGAGAAAATAGCTTAATTTGAAAATGAAATAGAGCATCAGAATTCATCATTTCTAGGGTGTATTTGACAATAACACCAACATGAGCTAAGACTAAATAGCAGCACCGATGAGCACGTAGCAAAACTTTGGCTAAGACTAAATAACCAAATCTCTTAGCCCTCCAAGATACAGGAGTTGTAATGTTACTTCTTCAAGTTTGATGGTTTTAAACAATATCGCATTAAGTAGCCCTGATTGCGACTGGAATCTCTTACTCAAGGCCATTTAGTATTTGCCCAACACTTCCTACTTTCTTTCTTTAATTCTTGGTTGCTTCCGGTTTAGCATCATCTGCAACCATTGACTTACCATTCGATAGGAATATTATACTGCTAACGTTTCGTTGCTGATAAGGTCCGCAATTGAATATTGCATCTGGCTTATTCCTGAGATAGGACACGGTATTTGATCCAGTTGCTCTAACCTGCGGTCATATCCACTACTATACGTGTGCTTGCAAGGCTGCATCAGTGAGCACTGTGGATCGATAAAAGGATAAAAGGCTGCTGATCGCAAGGAGAAATGCCCTCTCTGCTAGAATGTAAATTAACTGTGCTGAAATTATTGAGCTTATTACTCCTTTTGCTTGGAAATTATTGAGCATATTCTTAGAAGCTCCTCCAATCAATCTGTGCACTAAAATTTTGGGAATTGATTTTTGTGCTCCCTGTTTACCATCTGCACCACTTTTTTCCCCCCCTTTCTTTGTTATTAATCGTGTGCATTTAATACACCCTGTTTGATGTGTGAAATTGTGAACTTATAATCATAGAAGGGTAAATGGTAAATTCAAATGAATAGAAACAAATATGGTTAAGTAATTGCAAATTTCTTGAATGACAGGGTATAGGTGATTCGGTACATTTCTACCTATTCCGCCATTTGCATTTGACTCACTCCAGACCGATGTCGAAGTTCGAGTACCCTCGTCTCCGGCGTGCCGAAATCATCGGATTCCTAGCCGAATCACACATCGAAGACCGCATCGCCGAATCCGATCTCCGCAACCCCAACCCCGACTTCATCCTCAACCTCTACACCAAAATCCTAATCCACCTCGATTCTCTCACGTACCTTCACAAAACCCTAATCTCGGAGCACCATGCGAAGGGCTCTAGGGGCATTCCCCATCACGAGGGCCACTCGGTGGTCGAGCCCACATCTATATGTGGTGGAGAAGCCCTTGCGTGGCGGTGCTCCAGGAGCGTTCTCCATCGCACATCGACGTGAGGGCCACTTGGTGGTGGGGCCCGCACCTATATATGTGTTGGAGAAGCCCCTTGCTGCACTACGTGGTGGTGCTCCCAGAGCAACTAATGATTTTACAATTTCTAGGGTTTGCTAAGCAGTTAATCCAACTCTGTGTTTTCTTGCCATATTCTGTTTCAGGGAAGACTACGGGCAAGTGGATTTCGCTGCCTTGGAACAGCTGGAGAACCCGGACCTCCACGTGGACTCAGTTCGGACCATGAATTTGTTCAGAAAGATCAAGGAGGTTCTGGCTGCTCTGGATTGTCCTAAGAAATTTAACCTCAGGGATCTGATAAAGCCTGACGCGGATAGGACGGAGTTGTTTCTTAGTGCCCTGCTCAATTTCTGTATCCATAGGTAATTTTGTTGGCTAATTCATAGTAGTAGTTTAGGGAATTAAGTTGATGGTATGTGGAATTTTTGTGTTGTGTAACATAGAACTTTATAAGTCCAGTTTTGGTGGTTGTTTTCAGGTTCAGATTTTGCAAGAAGCAATTCTGAAACATTTCTGGGTGACATTATTAATCTTGCTTGGGGTTGAGTTTTTTGAATTAAGAAAAGTTTTCAGATTTTCAAAAACCATGTTTGCTTTTTAATTTTTTTTGCTAAGCCAAAATGGGTGGAGGAGGAGTCGACTGGGCATAGCAATCCTCCCCTGGGTGTGACCATAGGACTCTAGACCCGCAGAAGGGACCACAACCGGGCTTCACAGGATAACCAAGTTCGAGAAGGCATCGTTAGCATGACTTGAACCACTGACGTCCTGGACACCCAAACCCCGTGGGAGTGAGCCATGAGCCACTAGGCTACCACTCTTGGTGGTGTTTGCTCTGTAATTAGTAGCATGTAATCGCTGGCCGTTTTATTTTGAAAACGGTTTTCTGGAAGAAGTTATGCAAAAGTGAATCATAGCAGCTAAATAGACAAGATAGTTCTTGCTAAGCTATTCTAGGGAGAATGATGTGTACATAGGTTCTATTATGGCATGCTTGGGCATCCTCTGTGCATTTTAGTTATGCATGAATGTGGAAGCAGGATCAATTTACTTCTTAGATACAGGCATGGGCCGCATGGCCCGCATCTCATTACTATGATCACTTTGTGACATCTTGGTATTGCTAGAATCTTCTATCTATTCGATTTATCAACAACTAATTTGTGAGATCAAGGAAGATTGACTTCAGCATAGTGTTGGAATACATGTTTCCAAATTCTTGAAAACCATGTTTGCATCGTTTGTTTAGCCCGAACCATTAAAGGTAATAATTTTTCATCAGTTATTGGGTTGACTGTTTTGAATACAGAAACAAGTGCAATCTGCTGAAACTGTCAGCGTTTAGTACTTCACTAAGTATCAGTGTATTGGGTTTTTGATATTCCTTTGGGTGATGGCTGCTGTTTTCTGTCATCTTCCCAATTTTTGAGGTGATTGATTTTATGTTCTGAAGTTTTAAAGTCAAGGTACTTATTTAGCTTCAATTTGATGAGTGAATGCACAACTAGGAGCCTGGGATTGCTTGTTTTGAGAAATCACGTGCTAGCTTGTAGACGATAGCTGTGTATTTAGAAAGAAAGGACATCATGAAGTTTCAACATTTCTTCCGTTTTTAGTGTCATTTATTGTATTTAATGTTTTCAGGGACACAAAAATGAATCTTCTGAGACCAATGGTGGAAGATCTGACCCTTCTTGATGAGAAACGGCAACAGTTGGAGAGCAAGATTTCACAGGTATCTGGGAGGATTCAAACTGCTCAGTTTGAAGTATTCAGTAGATGATTGCAATTTGTATGTGATTACATATTCATCTGTTTTGCAGCTGAATGCAGAGATTGCTGAACAGAATGAACTGAGAGAAAGGGAAATGCCACTTGTTCAGGATGTAGAAGCTAAAGTTAAAGAACTAACCCAGATCATTCCTGGTCTTAACAATCATCAAATGTCCTTGAAGGCTTCTATCAAAAAAATGAAGGAGAAGGCAAAAGAAATGGATGAGAAGGTGTGGTTTCAACCTTTTATTGCTGCTGAATTTGTTTCTTAGTTCATTAATAAAGGGACAACACGTATGCTTGTTCTTTGCCTTCTTTTTGAGATCATTAATAAAGGGACAACACGTATGCTTGTTCTTCGCCTTCTTTTTGAGATCATTAATAAAGGGACAACACGTAAGATTTTATGTTCCAGAAAACAAAGCCATGTTGTCTGAGGGTAATAACTAATGTTTAATAAGGTAATTCCTTGAACAAGAATTGTATAAAGCTTGTGAAAGCAGCAAGGCTTATGCATTTTTCAAGAATGTATTCAGAACTATATTACAAGCAGAAGCATCAATTTCGATATTGCTGTTGCATTAAGTTACAGGTTTACACGCTAAGTTTCATGGCTTCACATTCCGGCTTCCTTCCTAACCTTGTTGTACAGATTATGTCTTTGTATTCCTTATTTCCCTAATATCTTCCACCGGATTATGCTCAGGTGTATACCCTTATGACTTTGCTTTGTTATTGTCAGAGGTTTTAGTAAAGAATAGTAAGCAAATGGTGAAACTTTTGTTTCTCTTTTGAATTATTGTTGGCATTTCGGCATGTGGTATGCAGAGGATCAGAGTCGCTGAAATTTCTGTGTCAGCATTTTGCACCAGAAGCTATTTGCTGCTTAAGAGCTTTACCTTTGGTGCCTTGTAATTGTGTTGAGATATATCGCTTAGCTTTTGCAGTCTCCCTGTTGTCTTTTTTTGTGTGTTTTCAAGTTATTGACATTCTTGAAAATTGGAAATAGAAAGGTGGTTGTAGCAAGTTTTGGGGATGGGGTTTCTTCTCAAGATTAGACCTAGTAATAATATTGGTAAATAGAAAAATAGAAGGTTATATATGCTACAGGATTTGCTGTCTCGTTGTAAAAAGTTATCTTCAAGTTTTACGTTCTAGCAAAACCATATCTAGACAGACTTCCTTAGTAGTTTTAGCCATTAATCATAATTCTATTGGTGTTTTTCTTTCCAGATTTCCAGTGCGGAGTTTGTGCTGGTGCAAAGTGTCCAAGAAAATGCCAGTTTACGCTCTAAAATTGTTCAGTCGCCAGATAAGTTGCAGGTACCTTATATTGCAAATTGCATCATTAAGACATTAAGCTTCAGATACCAATATTTGTTGCAAGGTTCCTTTTGAGCCTATTTGCTGCAGTGCTATCTCTGAAGCCTCTTGGTTGAAATGAATCGGCAAGAGATAAGCCTGAACCCCAGGCAGAATAGGCAGCGGTTAGAGAAAGGAATGCAATGCTTGTCTCACCTGTGTTTTTCCAACTATCCAAGTTGACTTAGAGACCAGCTTATGGCCAAAACATCTATATCCATGCAATATCCTGGCTCCTGAGGTCCTGTAAAGGGATAATATATCCTTCTTGTTCAATGTTCTGTAATAGAGAAGCCTAACTACAAACTAGCAGGACAAAGGGTCAAAAGTGAGGTTTTAAAGTCAAAGATACCCACTATATCCTGTTTGTCTTTATTAAAGTTCTTTATTTACACATTCAATTCTTGGTCATCTACTGAATGGTTAATACTTCTGATCAGAGAATATTCTGTATTGTGACGACATCTAACAATAATTTCTCCCATCCTATTTGACCCTTCTTCCAACATATGATTTTTGCTTGCAGAGGGCTTTGGAGGAGAAGAAAGTAGTACGAATTGACGCAAAAAATGCCGAAAGAGCAGCAATGCAGTCGTTTCAGGAGAAATGTGCAGTTCTTGAGGTTTATATGAAGGTATTTTGAAGTTTTCATTTGAAACTCTTATTGCCATTCATTTTGTCAGCTGTTGATATGGTAAGAGTGGTTGAATAACCTGTAGTTACCACTAATAACGTTAAAAATGGAACAAAGGGATGGGTTAAACTAGAAAGAGGAAGAAGACGGTTCTGTGGCATTTTTTCTTTAACCGAATACAGCCTTGAACAACATGGTGACAAGGTAATCGATATTGTCTTTTTTGCAATATATTCTAGTAAAAAATAGGTGATGGGGAATCCCACAAGGCAGTCATGGATATAAGGTGTATATATCTATTCACAACGTTCAAATAATATATAGATTTAAAGAGCATGAATCACCATAGTTCTAGTTGAAGCAGTAGGTTGATGGTCCCTTTGTTTACTTTCAAATTCTCAGGCTTCCAAGAAATTGTCAAAGAACATTGCTCAGATGCAGGCAATACAAGAACAGGTATGCTTGCATAACATATCTGATTGTGCTCTGAATTTGCGTGGTTGTGTTTTAAAGCTTTAGTCAGTTATTTTCCTCTGATCTAGCCCCTGGGAGTACATGATATGATGTTTGTATTGAGTAACTGTTTTACATCTTAAAAGTCTCTTATACATTGTTTAGTATTTGTAGCACGAACTTCTTTCACCATATCATTGCTTTTTACTTTAAAATCCACTATACATCCAAGATGTCTTTTTAATTTTTTTGGGGTGAAATTCTTGACATGGACTAGACTGGATGGTTCCTTTTGGTCAATCAATTTACCTACAAAGACTGGACAATTGCCTTTCTGCAATCAAATTTACCTACAGTCTAGAGAGAGGCCTTTACCAAAGTTGTGTTGATGTATATCAACCAGGCATTCAACTACTGCCGAGTATAACTATTGATCTACACGTGCCCTTGACTTTTGACAGGTGAACTCTGCCAAATCCGTTGAAAAAGATGTGAAGGTTCTGAAGGTTAAGCAGAGTGAGGCAGGAATGCTAGATAAGTCGCTCGAGGCCAAGCTTGTTGAACGACAGGGGAAAGGTAGCTTTATTCTCTCTACTTGGAACTTGGGATTTGCAGGTTATACAAGACCCTGAAATAAAATAAAAATACCTATCGCAGTGGAACAGTTGGATGAAATGAGAAAGCAATTAGAAAAAGAAAGAGATCTCAGGTGTGAGGAAGCTACTAAGGAACTCAACAATGTGAAGTCAGAAGTGGAAGAGAAGAGGCGAGATCTTGAATCAAGGGAAACTAAGCTTCAAGCTGTAGTTGCAGAGGTATGTTCTTAGGGTTTTAATTCCTGTTTTGGACCACGTAATTTTGATCAGAGGTAGCATTATTCGAGTGTTTTATTGCGGTGTCAATTTACTAGGCTGATGCCATGTCTATGAAGTCAAATTCAGTGAAAGAATCTGGGGCGGCCAAACGGCAAGAGTTATGTCGTAAATCTGAAGAAATTGTGAGTCAGGTCAGTTTCTCCAAACATTTTTCTATTTTTGACTCTGTATTCATTCCTGTCATGGTATTGAAACTAGGGCTACCTTGCTTGGCTTAACCTGCTGCAAACTCCAGAAGGTTAAAAACTTTAATGGCGTTTCAAGTTCCAGTAATTTTTATGTTACCATTCTTTTAGAACTCAGTGGAAAATAATTATGGTTTGATAATAGCAGCCAATTTGGAGCAGTATGTGAACCACTTAGAGATGTATATGTTTTGATAGATGTTGCTCTTATGATCTGTGCTTATTGTGAATTTGAAAACGACTTCTGTATCTCTGGTTGTAGTTTTACGAGTATTCAAACTCCATCGGGGGCTTGTTGCCTAAGAACTGAGGCGGAGCCTTCACTTTGAGCGTGGAAGAAGCAGATTCTCCTAACATTTTCAGCAAGCGCCAAGTTCAATAGCTAGTTGACTGCACTGAGACATCTCTGTTCATGTTGAATTACAGGAACTAGAAGTTAGGAAACCTGTAAATCTAGATATGCTCATTCAGGTAATTTCAAGAAAAAACAAAAATGATGTGTGCATTAAGGCTCGTCGGTTGAGTGCTTTCCTTGAAAATATTCTCTTTACGCGCTGTTTTGTATAACTATTGGGGGCATGATTATGCATTTTGTTCCGTATGCTGAGTTTTGGCTAGTTCAGTTTGAGTAAAAGGACCAAGATCTCGAGCAAGCCCAAGCCTTCTTATCCCTTCCTGTTTATTTTGGCTTTTTATGAGCAAAATTGAAGAAAAATTATTTCTCGTATTGGATCAAGACTAATCATTTTTGGCATTCTGGGTAATGTAGCATACACTAAGCTTTTACTTTTAAAGCCATTCTTGCTGGTGCATTAGAGATGCTCTTATTGTCTGGCGAACGCTCTTGCTGTCGATATCTGTGAAAGGTGCATTTAACTTTTTTTTTGGGGGGGGTTTGAGAATATTGAAAATATAAATACTTGCAAGGAGTGTTTGTCTTAATTACAAATTTAGGTTAACAGAACGTCAATATTCTACTAGTATGTTTTTGTACCAAATCAGCACCGCCCTATCAAGATATTGCCAGCGGTTGTGCGCGAATCACCTTTGAGTTAGAACTAGTAACACCATTGACACATTTAGATCCTCTGATAAAGCTGTTCATTTTATAGGTTCCGATGTGTAGTGCTCATGGAAAACTTAAATTGATCGAATATCGTAATCCATCCGAATGAGTAACTTGGTGTTGTGTTGTGGACCGCTATGATATCAGGGTACACTCAGAACGGGTTGGGGGGACGGGCTTTGTGTTTGTTTAATGAGATGTTGGAAGAGGGGTCGGAGGTGAAGCCCAATTGGTTGACAGTTATGAGTGTGCTCCCCGTGTGTGCCCAATCGGCTGATCTTGAGCAAGGTAGACGAATTCACAAGTTTGCTAGTGGGGATGGTTTAGACTCGAATCCTTCTGTGAAAACGGCAATAGCTGCTTTGTATGCAAAATGTGGGAGCCTCTCTGATGCCCATTTCTTATTTATGAGTATACCTGCAAACAAGAAGGGTTTGGTTGCTTGGAATACCATGATTATGGTGTATGCTTCCCATGGATATGGAATGGAAGCTGTGTCAACTTTTGAGGATATGATAAGAGCTGGGGTTCAACCTGATGAAATCTCATTTACTGGCTTGTTTTGCGGATGCAGCCATTCTGGTCTGATTGATATTGGCTTAAAATATTTCAACTGCATGACTGCAGTGTGTTCAGTAGAACCTAGGCATGAAAATTATGCTTCTGTTGTGGATCTTTTAAGCCGTGCCGGTCGATTATTGGAAGCAAAGCAGCTTATTTCTCAAATGCCGATGCAAGCAGGACCAAGTGTCTGGGGTGCACTGTTAGCTGATTGTAGAAAACACAGGAACTTGGAGATAGCAGAGATAGCAGCTAGAAATCTCTTTGTATTAGAACCGGAGAACAGCGGGAATTATGTTCTGCTCTCAAATATGTACGCAGATGTTGGAATGTGGGAAGAAGTAGACAATTTGAGAGCTCTGTTGAAAGCTCAGGGTCTGAGGAAGAATCTAGGGAGCAGTTGGGTTGAGATCAATGGGAAAACGCACTTGTTTCTTGGCGGAGATGCATCTCACCCAGACTCGAACAAAATTTACTTGTTGGAGGCATTTCCGGAGAAGATTAAGGCAGCCAGTTACTAACCGGAAATAGTTTCGTGTTGCATATTAGTCAGGAAGGGAGAGGAGAGAATATTAGCCACAGACTCACGGTGAGAAGCTGGCGATTGCATTTGGGCTTCTTAGTTCGTAACACCAGCCCAGATAAAGTTTCATAGAGTGACGAAAAACCGTTGGATCTGTGGCGACTCATGAAATTTGTTTCGCAAGTCTATATACGGGAAATCATTGTAAGAATTGTATATCTGTTCCATCATCTTACAGATGGGGTTTTGTTTCTGTGGAAACCATTGGGGATTAAAAGGACGTGCTTTCTAAGATTTTTTTCCTACTTAGCAAAGCACTGAGCTCCTACTGTCAAGTGAACTTGTACAATTTGGTTGGATAAGTTTATTAATACCTTTTACTGAAGATGTGATCATCTATCTCAAGAAATCAAAGGCAAATGTAAGAACTTTTCTTTTACATATGATAACTGGTCAATATTTGTTGTTCCTGCAAGATCACGAGTTTAAATTCATCAACAAAATTTCGTTTTATGCTAGAGTAATAAATCTACAAGAACTCAAACTCATACCGGTGATCATATTTTATTCACCAATCACTTATCGCGCAGTAACCGTAGTTGTCTTGAAAATCGGAGCTTTGTACAACCAAATGGATACCATCCATAACCAGGGGCGGATTAAGTTAAGGCACAGGTGGGTCACGTGACCCACCTGAAATTGTCGAAATTATCGGGCTTTAATTCCTACAACTAAAGCAGTCCCTAAAAAGTTTTATCCGGACAAGTAACAGTCCCTAAAAGTTATTAAGCCTATAGTAGGAAACATTATTCAATGTCTCTCGATATCACGACGTGTTGCCTCATTCTCTTTTTCATCGCACGTGTGTGTAGGGACTAAGGCAAAAGTGCATAGACCCTATAGCATGGACATATTTTTTTTTGGTAATCGAAGAATAACCCTGCAGTCGAGCCACTATTGGACACGACTGCACAATCCAAACCCTGGGGAGACTAGCACATAACTTTTTAGAGATTTCTTTAGCACAGTCTGTTATTGTTTTCTAATTCTAGATTTAGATTAAAATTTTCATTACATCATTTGTACGGGATGAGAAAAATTGAAATATATACATATATATATATATATTGATGTTGAAAAAAAATCATATAAGATGACAAAAAAAAAAAAACTAAAAAGACTATCTTTTCTATGCAGATTGTCTTTTTTTAGGTCTTTTTCATAATTCTATATGTATTTTTAACTTTGATTTATACTTTTATACATTTTCAGTTCTTTTTGTTGAGCCATAAGACCGAGATAAATATTAATACTTATAATCCAATTTAAAAAAATTACTTCTAATAATAGAGCTCAAAAGTAGTCCGACTTTCTCTGTCCAAAAAATATTCGTACCAATAGATTTTCCAATCGTTAAATTGCGTGTTTTTTTTTATATTTTAAATTCAATAGCCAGAAAATTACTCCTATAAGCTTTAGAGTGCGAAATGCTTATGGTGGGAAATATGCCTTCTCCAAGCTGCCATCACTGCTACTTCTCCACTCCTCTCTATCGCCCACTCCATCCCCCTCCACCACCACCAACGCCACCGCTATGACCGCCGTCAAAACTCCTTTGGCCTTCACCGCCGATTCTCTCCCATCGCCGCTCCCCCAACTGTGCGTCTTGGATTCAGAATCTCTCTCACACACCTCCATCTACCTTGCCTTTCGACCTCTCCCCTCCCCCCCATTGACCACGACCTCCTCGTAAACACTCCTACTCTCTTTATCTCTATTAGTTACCTTTATGTTTATTATGGTTTGAGAATAGCAATTCAACGAATTGATTGAACCTTGGGGGCTCGGTTGATTTTCGGAACTCATTGCGTGGCGCACTTGTAAGATCGGGTAATTAGTTTGAATGCGCGGGCAGTTAGGATGAAGTAATCAATTGATGAGGGGACGGAACCAGGATTTCATATACACAAGAGCCATAGCGCAATAACAAAAATTTAAGGTTCAGAGTATAAAAAAAGTTTAATGTTAAATTAATACCCTGTAGAGAGAAACATTGAGGTGATTGGTGAGTTTTTCTTTTCGTGATCCCAGAGATGAGTGGCGGGTCTGTTTGTCCCAAAGGAGAAAGAAACGTGTGAGAAAGTGGTCCAAGTTTGTTACTCCTATCTAAATTCTTTTGTATATGACACATTATGGGGCCAACATGTATGTAGAAAAATCATAGGTAATTAAAGGTTTTTTTTTTTTTCCAAATTGGGGGTGGCCGTGGCCCCAGGTAGCCAACCTTTGGTTGTGTCTTTGGGCTTGATGCGATTTTGTGCCTATTGGTTGCAGTTCAATTGCAAGTGGTTGAAATTTGTTTTCGAACTGCTAAATGCTAATGTGTGAATGAGTTGAATACAGAGAAGTTTATACCAGGTGGTCTAGTTTTGTGAAACCTTCTTGTGATTTTTTGCTACGTGGAAGATTTGGTTATCATTGGCTTTAAAATTCTATTCTTTTGATGGCTATGGTTTTCATCATTTGTTATAGGTATCATGAATGTTCCTACTTTGAAATCTCGACTTCCGAACATGTAACATTCATGGTGCTACCGATCATGTTATTTTGGCTATAAACCCATTTCTGCAGTATACATGCATGCGGGTCGGTTTGAGTCTATATTGCTGAGACCAGTAGTTCTTGGTAATTGGTTGAGAATTACAATCCAAAAGTAAACTCAAAGAAGTTTTTAGGCTATGATCTAAGGCTTATCAATTACAGTCCACTTATCAGTATGAAACAGCTTCCTTTGTCATTTAAATTTGACTGCTTAGTTCTGCTGGTGCTCTTACTCCTTCAGTCAGTACTTCACCCTTTTTCAATTCATTTGTTTGGTCTCTGCAGGATACTGTGACTGGTTTTGGGGCGAAGCTATCAGAAGATGGGATAGTTGAAACATTCGACAATGATGACGACGCATTGGATGCAGTTAAGAATGGTGTCGTGGTGTGTGACTACTTTATCTCAACATTTTTGATATTTCCTATTAAGTGTAACTGACTGACAGATCCACTTCAGTAGTCTCTGACTGTGACAGTTTAGAATCTTAAGATTGTGGCTTTCGCTTTTAAAAGATTTGATACATGGTTCATGAATCTTTGAGCCTGTTATGCCTTTATTCCAGGTATTATGTTCCATGATTGAACTTCTGACAATGAAACATAAAATTCTCAACTATGCATGAACCTCGTCCCTTAACAGCTTATGCATGATTGCACGACTATTAAATTATTTGAAAGGTATCCTTGTTAAATTGGCATTTAATGTGTACCATTCCCTGAATCTCATCCCAAGTTCAAATGGTACAATGACTTAAACGACTTTGTATAGTTCTTTTTCATTTGTTGTCTCCTACGTATGGAGACTCTTGCTTTTCAAACTTTTGTTAGGAAACATTTTAGTAGTTCTTTGGTTTAGGTAACTTATGTAGTATCACATCCCTACCTTTCTTTTGTTGTATGGTAACAAGTTGAAATCATGTTTCCGTCTTAGCATTGATCTTGCGACTGTAAAGGGAAAGGTTCATTTAACCACAGAAAATACTTTTGGCTTGAAAAAGGTTGTGACTTCACCTTCGCTTATATAACCTGACTCATACCTGCTTTGTTAGCCTTTTAACTTGGTTCCTACTTCCTACTTATATCATGCTATTCCTTCATGTCCTTTGTTTTTGGATCGGCTTAAAAATTACTAAATTTGTACTTTTGTACCTTGATATTTGAATAGTAGCCTACTCTAGAACTGTTTAACAACTTGAGGATAACTATTCGGACATATTGAAATCAAGAGAAATAAGGTGAACATAGATTTATTGTCATTTTCTTTGTTGTGAGATGATTGGCTAATCCTTTGTGAACAAAGTATTTGAAAGTATTACTGATTCATCTTATCTAAGAACCTAGGACCTAAATAAATTATGCAACACTGTATGAACATATACAAGCTTTGTTATATGCTAAATTGGTTGTAAGTGCCCGTACTCTCAACAATAGGACAAGTCTTACAATAGTCAATATGCTAGATAACATATTATTGTATACAGTTACCATAGAAGGGTTTTTCCACACAGGTTGGCCTTTCCCTTACCTACAGTGTTAGACTACCGCCCCATAATTCTACAGCAATGGTTGTCATAGGAGTGCACCTTTTGCGTACAAGTGATTATGTGTATAAATGGAAGACATCTTGTGGTTCTACTAGTCTGGATCTTCTTTATTCTTTTCGTCACTGCCCTTTGAAGTTGTGCAGCGGCTTAGCTTTCGGTAACTACTAGGTTTTTTTGGGCTGGCACTTCCATAAACATGTGGATTAGCCGGAGTCGAGACAAAGCCTTAGACATCTTCATCAGCTACCACAGAAAAGCATGTATTGTCTTTGCGAAGCTCGTTAGGACAAAATATATTGGATTCCTCACAAGTGCAATGGTAGAATGACATTTGCTTGATGACCTCGCTGCTACATTGACAAGGCTGAGCTTCTGATCGGTAGTAAATGCGTACAAAAGTCAAACCCTTTAGCATGTTAAGTGATAAAACTCCATGGACATAGGTGGATTGGTACCCAATGACCCAAAAATTAGAGCATAGTACCCCTTATCACCTTTTGATTACGTCCAGGAGGGAAACTTTTTTCTCAAAAATCATTAGAACCGGCAACTATTGGCGAAAGAGTTTTTGAATTTGTTGCCAAAAGTAAGTTTAAAGACGAAATACTTTGCTTGTCACCAAATAAGTAATCTTTCTTTGTTTTGCGATTTTTGTGACACATGGAGAAGAATATGCAGCAATGAAACATTAGTTTTTGGTGACCGGAATTAGTTCAGATGTGGCACCATGAGGGTTTCCTTCACATGTTCCTTGATGGTGATCTCAACTTGCAACCCAACATTCTACACAGAAAGATGGAATACAAGGTGTTTGTTTTTGTGACATGGTAGGTAATTAATGTGGATTTCATTGTTCCACCATATCAATAACACAGAAGTTTTCATTGACAAAATATCAGTTGTATAAATTATGAAACAAAGTAGAATCTAACATCTATTAAAGATGGTGCTAGTTGATCACATTGAATTGGTTAGACTATTGCTAAAGTACTACTGTGATGTGATAAGTAACTTGTTATCTCTCGTCATTTGTATAGTTTAAATGTATACTTTCTATACAGTTGTCAACAACAAACCACTTTGTCTCGCACTACTACTACTATCCTCATCCTCTTCATCGGTATCGGCATTAGTTTTTGAGGGATTTATAAGATCAATTTACTTAAGGGATAATTGGGCATGGAGTCATGACATAGGTCGAGGATTCATTTAGTGAATAACATAAAAATTCCATTAGATCATCCACTCGATGGAAAAGTAAATTTCTGGGACTTTAATTATGATTTCTTTGTTTTTTAGCTTCTTACCTTTTTCCCTTTTTCTGCATTTTCTTCTCTAGTTCAATATTGGTATGATTTCGAGGTGAAAGAAATAGACACTATCTTTCTCTTTGGAGATGCAATCTACGATTCCAAAATTATAGGTTTACTGTGTTTTGGTTCATTCCCTACTGGAAAACACAATTATAGCAACAAAAAATTTAGTCACAAATGTGAAAAACTTGTCGCGGTCCCACGGAAGAAAAGAATGTTGGTCGCCTTCGGCAGAAAAGAATGTTGGTCACCATTTTGGCGTGCATGCCTTGACAGGAAAGATACTTGGCGACTAAACTGGATTTTTAACAATTTAAACCTTGGAGCACTTCAAATGCCTTTGATTATTTCTGCCTGGGCTGATGTTGAAATTTTTAATGTAATAGTTACAGATCATTATGTTCAATCTCTGATTGAAGGAAAAGAACTTTAAAAAAGGTTAGAAAACAGTCAGTATGGTACGAGTAAATTCCTATGACCTGTGGTTATTAAGCATACTTAACTCATTGTTTTATCTTTGGTAGCTGATATACTTATATTGGTTGGAAAGAAAGATCTTAGAAGTAACATAGTTAATGTTGTGAGATTAAAGGGAAAAACATTTGTGAGAGTACCTGTATCGATATATATTTTTTAATCCGTACCTATAACGACTTGTTACTCAACCTTTTTAATGTTGTTTATGTAGATTTATTATGCACATCTGATTTATCTAAACTCGCGTTAAATATTTTCATAAGCTGACCCCTTTGTTTGTCTTATTTTTTCAATGCCGTGACTGCCGTCTCAATGAAGGAAACATAGTCAATTAGAGAAACAGAAGGGCATGAAAATTCTTCTCACTTCACCTGATTCACAAGCTACTCACAAATTAAGCACAATCAATTTATGATCCATCATTGTATTTAACAAGATTCAACAACATTTATTCATGATCAAATCTACCTAGTTTGTGCATAGATGTCAGCAAGTAGTACATGCAAAACTCAAAAGATTTTCCTTATGAGATGCAAATCTTATCCAATGATTTTGTTTTATCGAAACAGAATCAAAAGAAGTATTGTCAAAGGCATAGTCCTTTTATAAGAATTAGGGGCAAAGGAAGAAAAATAGATATAATCATGTAACTATGGAGCTGATGAAGTGAAAAAAACCTTGATAAGAAAATTAGATTATCAGATATGTATAACCAGTATGTATGCGAATGCATTCTATTGTAAGGCCTACAAATCCACAGGCGCAAACTATATTTGGGAATGATTGTCATTGTTCAGTAAATTACCTTGTTCCCCATAGAACTCATCTTTTCTTCTTCACTGGCTGCAGGTAAGGAGAGATAAGGAGAAACTATTTTTTAGGGTTGGTGTACTCAAGAGAGGGAGAGAGCGAATGGCAAGAATAAGAGAGTAAAGGGAGCACTCACTCACTCACCTACTCCTTGTCTAATAGGTCTTCTGTTGCGACAGAAGTACAGAAGAGGCATCCCAGTTCATACAAGCTATGCAACATGTCTAATGCACCTTTGGCAAATACAATGGTAAGAAACATTTAATGAGTTGGGATTTTGTCCAATCTGCTTTTCACTTTTTCCTTCTAATTACCATTGAACCATTAAGATACAATGACGTAAATGATTTCTTGTCTGTCTTTGATGTGGTGGACCTGGTGGTATTTGGCAATGGTTACCACATTAAAGCCAATTAGCAGGAACTATGTTCAAATTCAAATCTTAGCCTAAAGGCAACAAAGTTAAATTAACCGCTGGTATTATTGGGATTACCGTAATTGCTTTTACTCTCCTTAATGATATAATATCGTGTTGGAATAGGGAGTTGTCCAACTGTACTAACAAAATTGAATTAACCGCTGGTATTATTGGGATTACCATTATTGCTTTTACTCTCCTTAATGATAATATCGTGTTGGAATAGGGAGTTGTCCAACTGTACTAGACAACCCCAAAAGTATTAATGGTTACCAGTTTTGGGCATGTAGTCCTTTACTTTGAATGACCTTTTTCAATTCAATTTTGAAGAGATTGCAACTACATAATTGGATTTTTATTCAACAGAATGCCTGACAATGGTTACCAGTTTTGGGCATGTAATCCTCTACTTTGAATGACCTTTTTCAATTCAATTTTGAAGAGATTACAACTACATAATTGGATTTTTATTCAACAGAATGCCTGACAACTTTTAATGCTCCCATTTTGGAGAGATCACAACTACATAATGGTAATTTTATTGGATGGTATGCTAACAAATAAAGTCACCATACCAAGTTAAAGTATCACCCAATCTGAACATTTGAGTCATGACAGCTACTACTTCTAGTACTACTCATCTACTGACTGATCTCACTTCATCATCATCTCCATCGGTCTGAGTAGCACATACAATAACACTACTAGGCGCTAGCTCATACCCATAATGCGATAAGGTAGAATTTTAATGCACATTACACTGCTATCAATACATAGATGTTGATACACTTTTTGCTCATATATCACCACTCTATACCCTGGCCGTTGGTACCCTCTTGATGAAATAACCTCTTCAAAGTTGATTTTGTGTCTTTTTAACTAAAAATTGTGTTCATTGTAACTTAATTGTGTAGTTGTACTATAGGAAGCATCACCATTGGGTTTTCAATTATATAAACATTTGTATGACGTGAAAATGATCAATCTAAATACTTTTTAATGTATCCCCGTCTTGCTTGTTTCCTGATCTGTTATACATACATAATTGTGTAGTTCTTTTTGCTACCGGTTTAAAGTTGGTGTTATCCAGAGGCTTTCAGTGTCCTGCCGTACTTTGCAATCTGAGCTTATGGCCATTTATTGGCTATTGAGTGGGATCTTTCTTTGAGCTTTAGTACTCTATTATTTACCATTTGATCTTCAAATTGCAGTCACTCAAGGGCTTCCTATATGGACTCCCACTATACAAAATTAGAAATCCAACTCATAGGATTCCTTTTCCTCTTACCTGAAATACGGATAAAAATGAATAAAAGGGACTTCATTCTGCTTTTTCTCGTTATGCAGTCACGAACCAATGCACGAGCATTGCTAATGAATTGAAGGACATATTCGAAGAAATTTTGGTAGTTACTCGGAATGGTTTGTTTGTTCTGATCGCCTATGGTGGCGGAACCTAATAAAATAGCATAATTACAACCAAAGAAGAAATAAGTACTTGACCATGGACTTGGAAACCTCCTTTTTTCCAATAGAAATTTGACCTACTTGCCTCGGTTTTCCACTGACTCAAGAAGGTGATTGCTTACAATTTGGGAAACCAAGCTCTTACGGTGTAGTCGGCAGTTCCCAAAGAGGTTGACCAGTTTAATTTTATTTTCTAGGATGAAAAGGGTGTCTGCACTTTCACCCGATTAATACCTTAGGTACATGTAGTCTTTGGTCTCATGTACCATGTAATTACCGGACTTGGTTGCAAGGTCAAATGGATTCAAGAAGGAATTTGTTATTGGTTTACTCCCTTTGAGATTTGAACCTGAGACCTCTTAAAGAATATGTCAAATGAGGGCCACTGAGCTAGCTCAAGTTATTTAGCTCCCTGTTAGTTGATCATGTATTAAGTGTTGTCACCTTTCTAGTTGATTTTGTTTTAGCTGAAGTTTATGTCCTTTGATTCATTGAATGATGAAGTTCTTCTTTTAGAGCAAATAAAAAAGGGAATTGATATCCACACTCCATTTTTTGTTATCTATGCTCCCTTTTTTGTCTTTTAGCAAAAAAAAAAACATACACTTTCAACACTAAAAGATAAAAAAGGGAGTGTGGATAACAAAAAAGGGAGTGGGAAAAAAAAATCATAATTGCAATTCAAAATTTGAGTTATCTATTGGGTTTGAGTTTATTGTTGCAAACTTTTGGTTAATGCCAGAATTAGGGCCAAATGATCTACATTATCTTCTAATACTGAGCTTTCTATTACTCAAATACTTTGCACAGGTTGGCTTGCATCCCCTGAAGGGGATCACGGTGACACAGTGGTACCGGCCTTTAATTGCATTAATTCTGAATTTGGCAAGTTAAGAACAATGTTTTATCAAGGTACGGTTGCTTATGAGGGTATTTACATCTCCCTTTTGAGGTGAATTGATATTACCATGTGAAGAACCGTTTGAAAGCAATGAAATGCTTGTAAATCATTTTCTAGATTGTTTCATAGAGGGGAAATGCGAAATATATGTTACCTATTATAAAGAGTACCAATTGAGGCCTTCCCTTGCTAAATTTATCAAATTTTTTTGTCCGGAAAATCATGATTTTTTAGAATTTGAGGTGTCTCCACCATGTGTTCTGCATCACTGCTCTAAAGGGTTTATAGATTTATTCTTGGCCCCCTTGGAAACTAATTGACTTATTTACCTTTTTGGTTTCATTGTATGGATAGAGTGCCATTGCACAAATTCAGACTCCAATTTTGAAAATGTGTCTCAGAATTGTCTCAACTCTTAAGCAAAGACCCGTTAGTCTGTGCAGTAAAAAACAGGGGATTTGTAGTCATGTTACCTATACCAATGGTTTATCTTTTTTGTCTTCAATGTGGACATGGCTTGAATTTACTTGTCAACCTGGTTGAGGGACTAGTGTACAGGTTTGGGGTGCGGGAAGTGCTGTTAGAGTATGAGGTGCGGCTGAGTGGAGAGTTGATCATGTAATTCACGTGTCATCCTTCTTGTGTTTTATGCCCTTCTATGTATATGCTGAACTCATGGTGTCCACAACCTTATTGGTTAATTTTCCGACTAACATTGCACAAGTCCCAAAGGGATCCCGAAAATCACATGTAACAAGGTAACAAAATTGAGGAAAAGGAACAGTCCGGGAATGTTATTGCCTGTGAAGCGCCAACACTCCTAACTGGTTGCGGTATCAATATTGGACGTGCCGGGGACTTGCGATGACATGAATGGGACATGCCATGTGGCCTATCCAATTAATTCCATTATCTTGAAACAGGGGACACGCTGGGGACACAGGTGTCTCAACTTTGAGACCGATGGAAAAATGACAGAGATCAATTTATAATAATATTGAGGCTGTGATATTCCGAGAATATGAGAAAAAGAGTATTCATAAATGAATTTCGACCAAATAAAACTCTCGTTTAACTCTTAATATTTGTAAAAGGAAACAAAAAGAATTGTGAATATACTAGTTTTGTTTGTTTACAGATGGAGCATCAAAAAGAACAGCCAACTTTCTATCAAAATATATGCATATACACATATTTTTAGCTTCTCCACGCTGTGTTTTTGTCCCCATTTATTTTGAATTGCCGTGTTTGTGTCCTTGTCTATATCCATATTGGTAATTTGGTATCATTGTCCGTATCCTGCTTCTTATATGGTATAAACTGAGGCAGAATATTGTGTATATACTGTATATGTTATGGTTGGCTGTATTGGAATTGTGTTAGGTTTTGTGTAATAAAATATAATGGTATGGATTGATAGCTGGGACCCGTAGTGTTGGAACTAAGAAGGGTTTGAGTTCTTGTAATTAAAGAAATGGGGGTGCGGTGATGCCATGATTATATGGGTTGTATAGGTTATGCAGTTATATTTAATGTTGGACTGTCAATAGGGTCGAAGGGAATTCCCTTTATGTTGCTTGATTTACGTTAACCATCTTCCAAAGATTGTCTTTATATTTACATATTTATTTTCCAGATAACCGAGCTACTGGAGATCCTGCTGAATTAAGTGGGAGAAAGCTCAACCTATGGAAGGGAGGAGAACTGCTATTACAACTGGGAAAGTTTCTTTGGATGGGAGGGTTGAGAGACCTGACATAGCAAACCCAATATCCTAAAGCCAGAACATTGCAACACTAAACACACACAGATGGCAATTAGTGCAATCCATAAGTAAACTCGAGCAATGTCTACATTAGGGACCACATTGACGCTCAGCCGATACAGTGGGACCAAAATGGTAAACTAGTCGAAACTGAAATCCTAGCTTTTTCGAGCATGCTAAGGATAGAAAAAGGAAGTCTATCAACTTAGCTTGATCTCGTTGTTGGGTACAGCTTGATAAATATTGGGATAATTCAGGGGTACGGCAAAATTCATAGAGAATGATTTTGGTACTTGTTTTTTGTACTTGGTATGTATTTAGAATTACATCAAAGTACCGGTACCTGGTAAATTATGGTAATGTGCGACCGGGTTTTTCATGTCTCTGAGTGTAAGTGTATGCACATTAGATTTTCGACATATTTTCCTCATTGATTTCGTGTTCACGATAAATCACTAACAAGTTTTGTACTTCCTTTTGGGTCTGTTTCTTTTTATGGTAATACAGATGTGGCAGTTTATGGCAACATCTTGGAGTTGGAAGAATTAATTTTTCCTGGGTATCCAAGGAGTACTGTGATTTGAGGTAAAATATACAGTGCAATTTAGTCGTGTGCTCTCTCTGCATATCAAAGAAATGTTCTTAGTCATTACCGTCATTGCATTCTATTTTCTAATTTCGAAGATTTCTATGGTTTGCCTTTTTTCCCCTACTGGTATTTGTGCAGCTTCCTGATGACCTTTATGATCTGCTGCATGGGCAGCTAGACTGCATATCTTTCTTTTTTATGATCAAGTGACTGCTTATCATGATTGAATGATACACTAAATACTTGCACCAAGACTGCTACCCTTGTGCGTCCCGAGACACTATTTAAAACTTTTGATGTGAGCCAAACTTCTTTTGTTGAGTGATCCCGAAGACTTCAACAACATTGCACTAGAAAGCTTCAACTACATGTTCACATACTTGGTTGTCTGGATGGACATGCCTCCTTCTGAATGCCCAAGTAAAAATCCAAGGCACACTTAAACAATAGGCTACATGACAATCTCACAACCATAAGCCCCAAACCTCCCAACCAGCACTTTTCAGCTACTCATAAGTGTTGGCTTGGACCCCCTTTGTTTATTGACAACCCCCTCTTTGCTCCTTAACTCAAAACACCAAATTCCTACAGCAATCAAGCTTAAATCTAAAGACACTGATTCGGAGAAAGCCTAGCAAAGATTTAACAGACACCACTTCCACTAGCACAAGAAAAACTTAAATATCAATCACATGAAACAATGAAGACAACCAGAATTAGAACATAAACTGGGAAAATATAATTGGCTTATAGCCCTCGGTGATTGGATACTCATAAAAGACTAGTCTCATGACAGTTTTCGTGATGCCTCCAACCATGCAACCCACCTTATATAACCTTTATTGATGACAATGGTAGGACTATTTTTTCGGATTGAGGCCTTGTGTCACAATTTTTATTTGTGGTGGTTCTGTTTGTTGGGGTTAGTGTATTGTTGTGTCACGCGCAAACCTTCTTTTTTCTCTAACTTTTTCTTTCTATGTTTGATTGTTTGGTGTACGGGTGAGAATTCAATGGCCAAAACTCACCTTACTAACCTCTATCTCAAACTGTTGGGATTTGTCCCACATCGGTTAATTATCTCCTCCAAAACTAGTATATGAGTCTGGACAGCCTCTCCACTCTTTGCCAATTGGTTTGAAGTTGGATGTTTTAACATGGTATCAGAGCTAGACTTTCGAAGGCTTTTCCCCTTTGTTTGTGCCATAGTTGCACTTTGTTTCATTGTGATCCGTGTGTTCCGGATTCTTTGTTAACCTCTCCACGTGCAAACCGGGGGTCGCACGTGCGGGGGAGTGTTGGGATTTGTCCCACATCGGTTAATTATCTCCTCCAAAACTAGTATATGAGTCTGGGCAGCCTCTCCACTCTTTGCCAATTGGGTTGGAGTTGGATGCTTTAACACAAACAATCACGAAACAGATGACCAAGCCAATGTTTTAGATTTAATTCCAAGGATAGTCACTTTGTGGATTTAATTTCCATTTTTTTAAAAGCAAAAAGGTGTTTAATGAGTAACCACACTTAATTAATGGATGATGCACACAAACATACATGATATCTATTATACACGTGGAAATGATTCATACAGAAACGTTAAGCAACATTCAACATAAAGTACAAACTAGACTCCCTGCCTCAATTCGATCCAACAAGAACGGAAGTTTTAAGTCTCCTTTCTTGCGGAACCAAATGAGGCCATAATTTCATTTGAGGCCTTCACGCTTCATGAAAAGAAGATAATTTCGGGCATCACTTTCAGCCTTAGCAGTAGTATTCCCTTATTCAGGGAGTGGGATATCAGCCAAATCCTCCCTGTAAGGAACAAGGTCGGAGTCTTCCATAGGGGCCAGAACTGCCGGGTCATTTTTTGTTGTGTTGATGAATGTTACAACCCTGTCTTTGCGAACCATTAAGTATATCACTGAGGCTATGTAGACGACTATTAGTGGAAACACTAGGATTGCGATAAAAACAGTTGCAGCTTTAGGTATATTGTTTTGGATCATCCACCCGATGAATGCTGTGCTGAGGTAGTAAATGTTTATGCTGATGATTCCTAGACCCAAGATCCACGAGATCACGATAATCTGCAATCACAGTCTTCAAATGTTTAATTTCGGTAATTTGCATGCATGATTCTCGCTTTAAGTGAAGTTTTGCTAGATTTTGACCACGTCACTTTTAAAATGAAAAAATATTGGCAAAATTTGAAATGCAGAGGACAACAAATAGAAGCTAAAAATCTTGGTTTATTTCTGTCATGTTTAAAATTTGTGTTGTGGGTTTTAAAATTTTGACTTGTTTTGTGGATTATTATTCGAATTGTAACTATAATAGTCGACCCTTTGAACTTGTCTCATGGAAACAAATTAAAAAATTGATCTTTTTTTGACAAAACCATGAAACAAGTCAACTAAAAAAAGGAAGGTATAATTTTGTGGATACCTCTCCCAAGTTTTTGAAGAAAACCATTGATGTGTTCTTTGTTTTGAGTCAATAGTACTCTAACCTCCCTTCTATTAACTTTCATTAGTCAGGTTAACGGAATATGCTGATTTCACACATTTTTTTGAATGAGGAACCAATATAGTTTTTTAATGAATCGCTTCACACGTTGTAGGAATAAATCTTAAGAATAAGAAAAGAGACTTGGTACTACCATTTTGAGGATTTGAGGAATCCTATCCGCCATTGAACATAATGCATGCTACTTGCTGTTTTTCGCGTGAACTTAATTGTTAAGTTTTTGAATAAACAACAGTGAAATGTTATTAGTTCATTCACTTTATTTAACTCTTCTTCTTTTGTTATTGCTTCCAAAAATAAAGAATTCCAAAATTTATATAGAATTAGATGTGATTAAGGATTGAGGCTTCTTACCACCGTCATTAAAGTTTATCTTGTTCATGCCCTTGAGTTATAATTCCAATAATGTAGGTAAATTTGTTTCGAATATCCAAAAAGGCCCAGTTTTTCAAACATCCAAAAGGTTTGCTCCAATTGCCATTGCCATGGCCTCGACATTTCTGCCGGAGGTTCTTGAGGGCCATCTCATTCCTTGTCCTTAGACCTAGGCCAGATTATTTTCTTCTTACAGAAATTTCTCAAAGCCTTGTTAGGTTTTTTAACCAAAAAAATCACAAGCAGAAACATAAGCAAAGTCTAAGACCAGAACATTACAAAATAACCCTAGTTTTGGCAGAGTAACAAGAAAATTAGTTGCTTACATATATTGAGCTCTTGTATGGTCCCATCTTGCTGGCACTGCTACTGAATTTAAGGAGTGGGATAAGAGAAAATGGAAGTTCAAATGATAGTATCATCTGCCAAAAAAAAATCCAATCGAAAAGAAAAATGGCAATTCGTTAGTAATTGAATCAACACAATTGAAACTGGAAAAAGAACTGCACCGTGGAGCAACAAGCTACCGCTGAAATTACGATTAGATTGCCAGCTGCCGCTGGTCCGCCGAAAAGCGAGACGATTAGACTTGGTGCAATGGAAATGGACCTTGTCATTAGGTTCCTCTGCCATCTCTTCATTTTCAGATCCAAGAAACCCTAAAGATTTCACAGCGAGAATACCCATTAAATTACTAACTAGGAAGTTAGATGCTCATAATTAGCTGCTGCACAAACCATGAACTATTATTAGATATCATTTACTACCTGCATGATAAATTGTCCAGCGTACGTGCACGTAATTGTGGAGCTCTGTCCTGAAGCTAGTAATGCGATGGCATAAATGGTTGAACTTGATTTCGTCAGGACGTTCTGAAAGTTGAGATATGAAAAAGTTGATTCAATTTTTTGTTTTTAATTTGTCAGTATATACGAGCTAGAAAAGCGTGAAGTGGGGGGAATGAAACAATTATCAATATAGAGATTAGTAGTATTTACTGTCTTTGAATCAGTAATAATTTGTCTATTTCATCTTTATTTGTTTTATGTAGGAGCTAAGTAGAAGTTCATGCCTCTAAAATTTGTCAAATTAATGAGTAATAACACGTGTGAAGTAAGTTAAACTATGGAAATCAGAAATTAGAAGGTTAAGTTTCTACTGCAGTAAAAGCCATATAATTAACTTGAGAGAAATCTTGACTATTAGATTAAGTAGAGTGGGATAGATTAGTTTATGGCCATATTTTTGATAGTTGTGGAAATAAGCACAATGACATTAAAGTACGATTTGCTTTTAAAGTTTTATTTAGATAGGACCTCAATAAAATATACTCCCTAATTGAAGTTAAAAACAGAACAGATATAAAAAACCAATTGGGTGGGCCAACTTTAATCATGTTCGATCTAAAGAAATTACACGTTACATTGGCACCACTAAGGACAATGACAGATGTTTGAAGTAAACACTACCTTAAGTTCAACACATTTTTTATTAGCACTTTTTAACAAGTTAGATATGAAGATTGAAGGGTAGTTTAGACCTTTAGAAGGAAAGAGGCAGAGTTGAGATTGATGTCATTGCATTGTTCCGAGATGTCTTCAGCAGAACAAATAGTTGCTGTTACTGAGATCACTGCAACATTAATGAAAAACGCCACCAGCAATGCAAAACCACTCTCTATCAAGAAGTAACGACAAGCATCCTGCAAAATTAAAGAATTTCATGTTAACAATTTCTCGTAATTAAGCTTGCAGCTCAATTTTAATCAACACTTTTGAACAATATAATAGGGAAAAAGGTTTGGTCTTTGATTTTGCAACGCCGGGGGGAGAATGGGTGTGCCCCTCTTCTATCTATGAGTTATTATATTGGCGAATGGCAAATAAATATTACAGCGTGGAGAAAAACTGTTGGGAGGTGTGTTTCTTTGCATGCATATGGACAATATGGTTGGCTAGGAATCAGGTAGTGATCAGAGAAACTTCTTTTGACTATGCAGACTTGGTGGATGCTATAAAATTAAGATTGCCTTTTGGGTAAAGGCAAACTATGATCTGAGGGAGTACTCTATAGATAATTTCAAGAGAAGCATACATGGTATTAGGAAACTAAACTGGAAGAAGCTGTCTGTCTGAGTTTGGGTACGAGGTCACTAAGCATGGGATGGTGGCGATCTTTACTATTTTGGAATTTGGTCCTTGAGTGGGCCTTAGGAGTTCTTGTTTACTTTGTTTGAGTCAGGTTCGGTTGGGTTGTCCTATTTTGATGTCTGTGTTTTGGGGGTGGGGTTTGGGTTTGGTCTTTCTTCTCTTGGTCTGGGATGTGTCTTAGGTTAAGGGGTTGGATTTGATCTGTCTCTTTCCTTGGGGTCATTGTGGTACCTTGGCTTTGGTCTGGTGGTTTGGGGTTGTGGTGTATTTTTTTGTTTTTTTTGTTTCCTGCATTTGTGCCCAAGGGTATTTTGAAGTTTTGAGTTTGTTGGATCTTTGTTCTTTTGGCTTGCTTAGTTTCTATCAGGTTCTGTGGGCTGGCTGGGTTACGTGTGGTCATAGAATTGTGGACTGTGGTGTATCTCAGGACTCCTGGGCCTGTGTGGTGGGGGGGTTTTCTGGATTTGTGTCCGGTAGGAGTCTTGGTGGGAGCAATAAATTGGCAGTCAGCGAATTCTCTAGCTCAAAACAAAATTCTCCAAAAAATTGCTAACTCTCAGCAAAATTTGGAGAATGTTGTCCATAAGAAGTTATCATCTTTGAAACAGTCTGGGCTAAGGGGGTCAGTGTTTCTGTCGGTCTCAGTCCTCTTGCAGCTTATACCATTGCTGCTGCTGGTGACGGCCTACCTATGATCTTCAATATTATGGTGGACTAATCATTGATGGCCTAACCCAACTATCTCTTGTTGCTGCTGTGACTATGCTCAGAAGCCATTCTATGGAGTTGGCCAAGGGTGGATCCAAGACTTGCCAAAATGCAGTTGCTGATTGATCGAGACTTCTGAGTTTTCGTCTTATGGCGTAGTTCAGGAAGAAGTCATGGCCTTTGTCTTCTGGTTATGCTGTTAATTGCTCTGACACCATTGTATCTCTATGGTGGCCTGTCGCAGCTATCTCAATGCTGTCTTCAAAGTGGCAGTTTTTGGAGCCACGAGGTGCGGATTTAGGCCTACGGTTCTGGTACAATCATAGATGAAATGGTGCTGATAATGATGGCTCAGAATTGATTGCGGCAGCTGATGATGGAGCTTTCATAGTGCTTGATGCTGCTTAGGCATCAATTTCCTGCAGCTTGGAGTGACAGATGGTTTGTTCTCTCATAGCTATGGACAAGTTATAAGAAGAGTTGGTAGCATTTTCTTTTTCAGAGATATGGACAAGTTACTTAATCTAATTTCTTTGTTTAATTTCAATGCCAATGGTTGGAAATTGAACCAAACTATTCAGTTTGGATTAATTTGGACTAGATTAGTGGTTTGACGGTTTTTCTCACATCCCTATTCAATTCCAATGCCAATGCAATTCATCGATATTTAGCTCCTAGGATGCAAAGCAATTAAGTTTGGGCTGGATATAAATCGATAGCAAATTCCATGTTTATCTTTTAAAATAGGGTGGAAAATGTCTAGGCATACAAAGAAAGAAACATTCACAGCCATTTGACACAGGCATCTACTAGTAAAAATACAAATTACATAAGTCGGGTAGGGTGAGTAGTAATTTATTTAAGTTGGAAGTATGTTATGTTCTGACGTGCTTTTAAACATGGGCATTTGCTAGTAAAAATATAAAATATGATAGGATGAGGAAGTGAAGGCTATTGTTGGCTTACCTTTATGCCACGGACTGAATTGGGTATCTTCCTGGAGAGTACAAGGGCTGAATGGAGAAAGAGGTTATGCCTGTTGAGAAAATAACAAGAATATTTACCAACACTTATTGTAAAACAAAAGCGGGGGGGGGGGGGGGGGGGGGGGTGGGTGGGTGTGTGGGAATGCGGAAATGGAATTCAGAAATACCTTAAAGAAATGGACGGTTGAACAACTACTTGTTATATTCGTATATAGTCCAAGTTCTTTCCGTCGGTGGTAGAAATTAACCGTGGTCCCACAATGGCAATAGCGGAAAACCCACGGTTTCTGCTGCCGGCAGAAAGAATTCAAACTCATTACTACTATATACTAATTGAAAATGGATATTTTCTTGTCCAAGTTTTGGATTGAATAAGACAGTCTACATCTAAATTGTTCATTTGCTGCAATTAATGGTTTGGATTCATTCAAAAACTCATATCGGTAAGAGTTTATGTGCCATTTTGAACAATTGATTATACTAACATACGGATCCGATCTGGATTGTCTCATTCAGTCAAAGTCTTGGACTGCAGAAGATCCGGACTCGTACTAATTATTAGATCAAGAAAATTAGGGTGACTGCAGGAAGGATATTTAGAAAATCTTACGGCATAATTAAGGAACCAAGTAAGGCAATGGCGTCTCCGGTGGCAGTTTGGCCATTGAGCTTAGGAATAAACAGTCCCTTAACCAAACCATCAGTTGGAGGCTTCACATAACTCATTTCCCCAAAGAAACATGCTGCCATTGTGAACACCATAAATGCTACCAAAAATTCCAGCTTCCTCACCTGTTCCATCCAGTTAAAAATGACAAAATTTGAAAAGAAAGGGAGAAAAAAAATAACGAATAAGAAACCATTTAATAAAGTAAATCGACAATTTGCGGTGGATAAAAAAATTTACAGGATGTATATAACATAAAGAAATATGCGTTGTTAAGTGTATGATCGATCATATAGTTCATAACATAATGTTATTTTTCTTCGTACCGCATCTATAAACAGAGCGATTTCTGTTAAAAATGTATAGACATATAAACGATACCAACATTTACAATTCTTAGATTACTTTATGTTAACTTTGCAACCATTGGATTATGTTATATTCCAATTTGCCTTTAGGCACGGATATTTATTTATATGTTACGTCTGTCCATATAATTGTTATGTTTTTACTCAATTGGTACACATATATGACTTATAAAGAATATCGAAATGGTACAAGGGTATATGAATATATACCCCATATCTCTGAAGGCCAATAAGAAGGAGAGTGCTTAAACCAGTGAGAAGGACTCCTGCCCAGACTGGTATGTGAAACAATATGTTCAAGGCAAATGCTGTCCCAATAACTGCCAAAAATATATAAACAAGACAAAAAAAAAAAAAAAAACAATTACCACATGTGGACTATTTAATAAGTTTGCATAAATTAGGAGATATACATTCATGAATTATATAGATACTAGAATGAACCCGTGCTATGCATGACGTACTATTGGAAAGAAAATGAAATAAAAAAAAATTTCAAGAACTTATGTAGTTTTTACCGCAACACAGACATGTAAATAGTTGTAAGATTCTTTTATCATTATCGTTAAATTAAATAAACATTGATAGGTGAATAGATCTGATTGCTCCAAAACTAATACTCCCTCCGTCCCTAAATAAGTGTCCGGCGCGCAAAACAAGGCTTTACAAAACATGCATATTTTTTATTAAAAAATTTAATTTTTTTCCACATTCTAATAGAACTCATTGCTATCTATTGATTTGTGAAAAAAAATTAATTTTTTTAACTAAACAAATGCTTCTTTTTTAAGGTCTAGTTTTGCGCGCCGGACACTTATTTAGGGACGGAGTGAGTAGGATTTTGTTAAATTCTAAGTTATCTTATAGTTTGGACCAATTGAATTTTAAAATATGTAAAACACAATTGTATACTTATATTTAGAAAATTTAAGTTATGTCACTAGTCACACTCAGGAGACTTCTCAAAAAACACTCCCCCAATGCTATATAGTATTTGCCATACTGTATAGTACAGTTGTATAGTTATATACATCTATAGTAATTAAGTAGATGTTAATTTTTTGGTAGGTCCATTATAGAAAAACAAATTGACAAAAATTGAAATAATGTTATATTTCAAGTTCTTTTCATTATTTCAAATAAAAGCACTAATCATCGCACCTCAAAAAATTGAAGATGTCACTATCAGGCAAGGGTGGAGCCATTGTGGTACAACTGGGGCAACATGACCCCACATACCATGATTTATTTTTAGGATATTTTATATTTTTAACCAGTTATTGCTATTTTGATCCTACGAAAAATTCTAATATTGTCTCAACTTGGTTCAAAGATCATATCCAGTACAAACTATCATACATGCAGTGTCTGCTCCTTGAGAGTTGATAGCATAACTATGATGTATCGGCTTTCAACACATGAAAAGTCCTCCTAATCAATTATAAAGCAAAATCATATAAATTACTCCCTCCGTCCCTTTTTAAATGTCCTGCTTTGTAACTCCAACATATTAAGAAAACATCATCATTACACTTTTCACATCAACTTTTACCTCCACTTTCCTTATTTACCCTCTATGGAGACATCATTATTACACTTTTACTCACTAACTTTTTAAAATGGAATATATTTTTAGGAGCAAAATGGAAAATGTACCAACTTTTACCTACTAATTTTACAAAATGAACACTTATTAAGGGATAACTCAAAATGAAATACTGAAATTTAAAAAGGGTACAAAGAGAGTAGTACATGTTCACTCTTTTGATCAACCTCTTAATTTAATCAGTACTTTTGATTACCACTTCAGAAAAATAAGTTGGATATTATTGTAGTTTTTGACTTCACTAACTAAAAATCTTGGCTCCACAATATTTTAATGCGCCCCTGTAAGCAATACAAACAAAACAAAGCGAATCTTAGTCTGAAGGATTTATTAGTCACGATTTGAATTCTGATGATTTTACAAGATCTCTTATACATGCATATGGGGCGTCGAGTCTTCTATGTAAAACATTTGTTCACAAGTTATTTTTTCCTAACTGGCTCTAGCTTAGTTTGTACTTATTAATATGACGATGTAAGTGATCTGTTCTACCGATTGAAAAAAAAATTTGTTATTTTTTCTGATTAGCTCCATACCTTCAGGAACATCTGCTGCTATAACAGCTACTTCCGCCAATAGCCAGAGGCAATACTTCACAAATGCTGGGTACTCGACCTTGCATAATTCCGATAGGTGTTTTCCTTGAGACCAAAACAAACAAAAGAAATTAAAACATGGAAAAAAATTTACATGAAATAGGTAAATCGCTGAATTAATCATGTTAAAAAAAAACCAAGCTGTACTGTACGAACAAAGCTAGCTTTAGAACGATTACTTTGACTAGAGTGATGTGGTAGGAGTATTCCCTTCTTTCAAAGTCAAAATGATCTAAGCCGTGCATCTCTTGAAATTTAGAAAATGTTGACGCAGTGACATTATTTAGAGTGGCAATATATATTTTCACAAATCTTATTAGCTACAGAGATCTTCCATAATCTATATGCTGCAATCAAGAGATTACTCTGTCATGGAAACAAGAGATTTTTTATTAACAACAGAAAAAGATTTTATTAACCTTTCAAACATAGGAAGCATTACAAAGAAAATCACAAGAATCAAGAGATTATGAGCCCTATGATCCCTCCACAATCACTGATCTCCGGTCAATATGCCTTAATCATAGAGATTTGTAGATCCTATGTAATGTAGTATATAGCTGTATAGAGGACACAAACAATAGTATAATTCTCTCATCTTTTTCCTTTATCAGAGTAGACAATAGATTCTGTATTCGAACCTATTGCCTACCTAATGTTAAAATATTTACACGTGTTTATCCCGCTTATGGAGAAGAGCCCAGCTACACGTGAGGGGGCGTGTTGATGGTATATATAATAAAGTTGCCTCCCCTCTCTAACAGCTTAAGCTTTTAAATAAGTTAGTGATTAACATTCTAATATGATATAATGTAAAACTGTGATTGCAGCATATTGATCATGGAAGAATCCCTGTAGCTAATAAATCTTACGAGAAGAAGCTCTTATTTCAATATTTGCTATTCCTTAGATAATTGTTTATACTACAAGAACTCACATTTGTACGTACAATGTACTCGTTTTGTTCCTTAATTGTAGCTTGCAGTAGTTCATGAGTTTAAATCTTACCGGTGCTTACGCCAAGATTTGCAGCCAGTGATTGAATTATGAGGGCGAAGATTAACCCGATAAGGATCACCCAGAGTAGCTGAAATGGTGATTAATTGATAAGTTCTGTTGTACATAACAAACTTTAAGATTGTTTTTGTTATACTTTCATGTTTATTGTTTACCTCAAATCCATCGTTAGCTCCGGCTTGCAAGTCAGTTTCCACTGTGGCATTATACCAGAAAAATGAAAGTTAATGCACGAACAACCCGACTATGGGTATACCATTTGTGTTGGAAAGCGAAAGCGGTACAAATTCATGCACTAAACAAACTCAACTTTTATTGATTTCTAACACAAATACACTTCTCACACTCACATCCACTGGTGGTGGGGGAGTCCCCAAAGGGGCTAGCTCCCTCTTTCCCACGTCTCACCCTTTCTTTGCTCTCTTTCACTTCCAACATATTTCTCTATAAAAACACAATTATATATAGGATACAAGATAGGGAAAGAGTCAGAGATTTGGATCACTCTAAATCTCCAACTGATCATATCAAAAATACAATCACGTAACTAGCTACATGGTCAACATATGAGGTTTATCCACAAAGCCTCCAAACCAACAGTAGAAACACATGTTATTCATTCCTAAATTATGCTTACTTTTCAACATCCCCCTTAAGCTTGATTTTCTTGTCCAGTGCATTCGTCTCATCGTCTTGACACCTTGTCTTGCTGGACAACCGTCTGTTGTCAATTTTTTTGTCTATAGGAACAACCGTCTATTGTTCGTCTTGCCTCCCTCTCCTTGAGCTCCTTCAACCACTCTGTTGGTTGATCTCGTCATACACGGAGTACATCGCTCCTTGTTCCACATGTCAAACTTTGTTCCAAACATATATAGCTTAACCACTTGGCGGGTGAATCCTCGTCATCTCGTCTATATTGGCCTCCAATCTCGAATTGGTCGTGATTCTCTCGCCCGTCTTACCGAAATCTCGTCTTATTTTGGTATTTCTCCTCCGTCACTCAAGCTTGGTGGGCTCCTCTCATCTATGTCTCGTCTTCTCATACTTGTTCTCGTCACAAACTTGTCTGGTTTGGTGCTTCTCATCTAATTGATCACATCTCGTCTGTCCTGTTTGGCAAAAAATTTACCTTCGCGTCTCATTATCTCGTCTCATCTCGTCAGTTCTTGTTTGTCCTCTTTTATTTTAGGCATGGAATGCCCAAAATCTCTCGTCATATATTGGCAAAATCACGTGCGATTTTGTTCCCTCACGTCTCGTCTGTCACATTGCTATGGGTAGCCAAAACATCATCTCCGTCTCTTTCTCGTCTGGCCGTGATCACATCGTCTTGTCTACTCCGTCAAATTCTTGTCACTTTTGACCTTTAATTGGTAGCCAAAAGTTCGTCTTCAAATCGCTTGGAGATTGATTTTCTCGTCAACTCCTCGTGCGGTACTATTCATCCGTGTAGTAATGTTCATACATACGGTTGCACCATACCCTCATAGGTGCCTCCCACACCAGATAATTTTTCTTTGAGGGGGTAATAAGGGGTGTTCCACTTTCTTTTAAAACATTCTTTTTTAAAAAGAATGTAATTTCAAAATCAAAAATCGTATATTTATGCAAATAATTTTTCTACTAATATGGATCTTATTTGATAGATCTCATTGAAATATTTTAATCGGTGCAAAAAAATTAAAAAATTATTTTTTATTTTTGTTATATTTGAATTTGAAATTTAAAAAAAAAAAAGGGTTTAGAAAGAAAATGGAACGGGAGCCTAATTGATGCGTAATTGATGGCTGGCCGTGATGACTCTGCACCAATAATTGATGGCTGGCGCATTCTGCTTCTTTTTTTATTTCTTCTTTCCTCCTTTCCTCGTGCGCACCATCCTCTGATTCGTCTTCTTTCTCTTCTTTTTTTTTCCCACCTTCTTTTTCCTTTTTCCTCCGCCGACAGTTCATGGAGAAGAAATATAGTCTATATAGAGCATGGGTGCTCTCCTTCCGGCAACCCGTGTGTGCACCTCAGTGCACCGATCTTTGCACCGTTCACGTCGTTGAACTCCTATTGACTAGAGCTTCGCATTGGTGTCATCAGAATTTGGATTTGACTACCTTCATTTTCGGGCAATTTTGTGCAGGACCTCCGTTTTCTACTCCTCTGGGCTTTAATTCTTTTTTTCTTTTTGGCCCGTCTCTCCGACATTCAAAATCTCCTGTCCTCCTCGTCTTGAGTTTCTTCGTCAAGGATCGCTTGGCTCGCTCTGATACCACTGTTGGAAAGCGGTACAAATTCATGCACTAAACAAACTCAACTTTTATTGATTTCTAACACAAATGCATTAACAAAATTACACCTCTCACACTCACAACTCTATTTCTCACATCCACCGATGGTGGGGGAGCCCCTAGCCCCCCTTTCTAACGTCCCTCCCTTTCTTTTCTCTCTTTCACTTCCCACATATTTCTCTATACAAACACAGCTATATATCCTATATATATAGGATACAAGATAGGGAAGGAGTCAAGAGATTTGGATCACTCTGAATCTCCAACTCATATCACAAATGCAATCACTTAACTAGCTACATAGTCAACATACGAGGCTTATCCACAAAGCCTCCAAACCAATGGTAGAAACACATGTTATTCATTCTTAAATCAAGCTTACTTAATTGTCAACAATTTGATGTACACGAAATGTACACCAGATTGTCCTACACTACAGTACTAATGATCCCATGCATGCAGGTGTACCAATAGTATTTTTGTTGCACAAAGGGTGAAACGATTGAAGCACAAAGAGAAATAAAGAGAGGGATATAGAGGTATACGTACAATTGGCAGGGTCAAGATAAGCCAATGACACAAGGAAACCAGGCCCGACATATGCCATAAACTTTCTCCATCCAGGTTTCTAATTAATCGTTAACGAAAACAATACAAGAAAAAGCATAATTCAGTTTAAGGACTTACGGAAAACATGAGAGCAATTAATTAACGTCCATGAAACCAAGATTTAGGGACAGATTGCAAGTGAAGTGGTAGCCTAACGGTAGTGAGCATTTACTCCCATCATTTGACAAACCTCACTAACTGCAATTGACACAACTGATCACTTTCCCCGAGGGGAAAAAAAAAACACTAGGGAGGGATTCTAATTGAGAGAGAGGACCTGGTGCTTCTGATGTTCAATATCAAAGCCTTGAAGGGTGTTGTTGGTTGGAGTCTCCATCTTCACATCAACCAATGAGATGTGGTTGCTTCCTCCACTAGTTTGTTTGTAAGCTTGCCATCTCTCTCACTCTCTCTCTCTCTCTCTCTCTCTCTCTCTCTGCGCAACTCTTGTACGTACGTAGTGTACTTCACTTGTACCCTTCTTCTTCTAGCTAGCATGAGCTTAAGGTGTTTTGAAAGTGAAAGCATGTATGACATAGTTATTCCAAATCTTGATATATGACATTGTTTAATTAGAGCATCTCCAATAGGAATTCTATAATCGGTAACACAGAGAATATAGTTTATTTGGAAATTTGTTGACGGATTGCAAGTGGAGTGGTAGCCTAGTGGTAGGGACTAGGGAATATGTACTCTCATCATTGATTATAGTTCAAACCTCACTAACTGCAAGTTTACAATTGACAAAACTGACTTTCGATGTGGAAAAAAAAAAAAAAAACTAGCGACGGATTCTAAATAAGAGAGAAGAATTGTGCTTTTGATTTTCAAAATATCAAAGCTTTCAAGGGTGTCGTTGGTTTGAGTTTCCTTCTTCACATCAACAGCTGTAATGCGGTGGCTTCCTCCACTAGCTTGTTGCAAGCTTGCCATCTCTCTCACGATCTCGATCTCGATCTCGAACTGTTGTACGTAGCGTACTTCACTTGGACCCTCTATTTATTTATTTTTTTTAAAAGTGAAAAGAATTTCATTAATCTTTGAAAAATAATTACAAAGATTAAAGGCAAACGCGTGAGAAAAGCATCACAATAAGGAGAAAGCATCCCAACTATCACTACAAAAAAATTGGGATCTAACAACGGTCAAAAGCGTTACTAAAAAATACAAAAAACGTTGCGAAAAGCAATACCAACGGTTCACCAACCGTTGCCCAAACCGTTGGTGTAGACGTATAGCAACGGTTTTGACAAGCGTTGGTACAGATTTTTTTTTAGCAACGATTTCTTTAGCAAACCGTTGCTAAAGGCAATTTTTTTTTTTTAAATCTAAGGTAATTTTTTAGCAACAGTTTCTTAACCGTTGCTAAAGGCAAGTTTTTTTTTTTTCAAATCTGGGGTAAAATATGATATGGCAGCCACGTGGCCTCCACGTGGCGCTAACATGGCCACCCACGTGTCGCCCACGTGGCGCTGACGTGCCACCCGCGTGGCGCATACAAGGCAACACAATAATTTTGCTTCTCCTGGGAATCGAACCCAGGACCTCGCGTATACACGCGCGAGTACGCACCAACTGGGCTAGCCCAGCACTTGTGTAATATTGAGGGCCTTTTAATATTTATACTATGCAAACCGGTTGGGCTAACTTATGTCATTATATAGTTTTATCGATTTATTCTTAATTTAAGTTTTTAAATTCGGTTTATACTATACAAACACCTACTCTTTTTTTCGATTGGAACCGTTTATTTTTTACATAGTAAAGATAGCTACGCTTGTTTGAATTATTTTTTATCCTTATTCAAATTTTTTTTGCATTTGTTAGTTTCTCGTCAATTTTTTTGGGTTTATTGCTTCGTCATGACGAGAGAAATCTTAAAAGTAAAAAATTTCAATCAAAACTTAATTTTTTTTTGAATAAAGACAAAAAATAAGCCAATAAACCAATTTTTTCGTCTTTATAGTCCGGTTTTTAGTAACGGTTATGGAAAACCGTTGCTATAGTCCGGGTTTTAGTAACGGTTATGGAAAACCGTTGCTATAGTCGGGTTTTTAGTAACGGTTATGGAAAACCGTTACTATAGTCTTGTAATCTAGTAACGGTGGCATGAAAACCGTTGCTATAGTCCTGTTTTTAGTAACGTTTGGAAAATCGTTACTAAACACCATCTATACCAACGGTTTTTTTAACCGTTACTAAAAAACCGTTGGGAGATCCCAAAATTCTTGTAGTGTATGTTGACACCCACCCAAACCCTTGACAATCATATGCCAATCACGAACCCGGAACAAAGAAGTTGACAAGTAGTCAACAAATGATAAAAAAAAAAAAAAAACGTTTGTAGACGAAATTACAACCAAACTGAATTATAGCGCGAGCTTAAGCTATTTTGAAAGTCAAAGCACGTATGACATAGGTGGATATTCCAAATTTTGATATATGAAATTGTTTAATTAGAGCATCTCCCGTAGGAATTCTATAATCGGTAACGTAGATCAAGAATATAGTTTATTTGGAAATGTGTCTCTTTTTTTTTGGTCAAGCAGAAATGTGTCTCTCTCCTAGCCTAATTATGTTAAAAAATAAGCATGTGCACAAATCGTGGCCACTGTTGCATAATCTCATCTCTTCTTATGCCAGGCACAAGTGCTTGATGCAGAATCTCATCTGGTCACATTTTGTGCAAATGCTTATTTTCCATCCAAAAAGTAAACGGAAGCCAATAGAGGGATCACATGGAAACGTAATTATAAATCCAAGTTTAGGATTGTCCGAATTGGAACAAGAAGGACCAAGGTGAATTTTTCGGTAGAGTCAAAGGGATATTTAGCCACCAATTGTACCCCTAAATTTGTTTTGTTTCTAAATTCTCAGTAACTTAATTTACTTAATATGTGTCCTTCCTCTACTTATGGTAACTTTGTTTTCAGCGGTATGCTATCGAGTTGAACTCTAAATTAATTGAGAATAAATTATATACACCAACGGTGCAAATATTTGTTTCCTCCAAATCAATTGCATTGCTCCATATCGTCAAAACAACGGTCCTAAATAATAAAATATGGCGACGTAACACAATGTAATAGATTTGAAGAAAATAAATATTTACATGCACTAGCGGTGTAAATAATTTAATCTCAAATTAAATTACTGTATGGAATGCTAGATTAATTGGGCTCTCATATCTTGCACTTAAATATGGATACTCTCCAGTCCAGTAAATGGTCATGCCTATTGTGGTTCTTTTTTGGTTGACTTTGACAATTGGAGCCGTTCATTTATAGACCTTGTTTAGAACATCAACGTGGTCTAAACAAGACGGTCCATCCCCTTAATTTGTACCCCTTAAGACTTGAACCCATTCCTCTATTGTGAAATAGCTATCTTGTTTTGAGATTACGTCACACCAATGAATTGAAGGACAGCAATATAACATCTTTATTAGTCATATATTATTTGAATTTCATCGAATTAAAATTTTAGTAAGAAAAAGATTGGACAATGTATAGAGACATTGCACAAGAGGTCAATTAAGAATATTAATGCCTGGTTTGTAAGAAACGTAAGAACAGTTATTATCAGAAACCAACAAATTATCAAATAAAGATAATCCAGCATAATGCAAGAGTGCCTTTGTTGGCCAAAATTAGAAAACTGCAAAATTTAAATGAATCAAGAAAGAAAATTTTCCAAGTGAACTGGAGTACAGTTAGTGCCTTTCTTATACTCTTATACACATGGGCATGATTCGATTCCCGTAGGCATCTATCCTCTACCCAAGTTCTCTAAGATAGAATAACGGAAGTGGGGTTCCAAATTCCAAACTTCAATTATGCTGGAGATCATATATATATTCTTTAATGCTTCTTTCTGGTTACTCCAACAACATTTTCAGTTCTCTAATTTATTCCATATATCTATATATGCTCTACTTATAAAAACGTGAAGCACCAAAAGTGTTTCCCACACTTTTCTCACTTTCAAAAATACCCCTAAAAAAACCTCAAATAACTGACCAAGCCCCAATTGGAAACAATACCACACCTTCCCGAAATACGGAAAACTCGAAACATCACATTTCAACTGTTGCCTCTCTATAAAAATCTCTAAAAAACCACATTCCTCAATGAACCGTGTTCTCTTCAAGCATGGACAAGTGTTGCATCTCTCACAACTCCCCCAGACCATTTGAAGCCTCTCGAATGTCCTCCTTCCTCTCAACTCTCCAACAGTCAAGAGTTCCCTTGAATTAGCCTCTCGATTCTCCTCCGTTCTAATTTCAAGACTGAATTATGGGGAAGAAATTGCCAAAGTCATCCAGACTCTTGGTTTCCAAATTAAAAGTTCATGTAGAATCCATTGGTAAGTTTCTGAAAGAATGTGTATTGCTCTCTCTCTCTCTCTCTCTCTCTCTCTCTCTCTCATAGTGGATCTAAGTTGAAGCTTTTCTTGGGTATATGTTAAATATCATGCTCAGAAGTTCGACAAATACTGATTGCACGTGAGGTGTTTGATGAACTGCTTCTATTGCCCTTCCATTTATTCCACCTGTCAATTCGTGAGAAAAGTTCAGGGAATATACAAAGTGGATGTTTGAAACTTGGAACATACAGAATGCATATCCAACTTGGAAAAAAAAGAGGAACAAAAATAGCACAATTGAATCATGGTCAAATTCCAAATGTCATTGTAATGAACGGGCACGTACGGTTTACAAATATGATGGACATATAACAATAAAGATATATAGAAAACATATCATTAATAAAAAAAGAAAAGAAAAGATGAATGCCAAATAGTTTACCGATGTATTCTATTTGGAGAGAATTAGGTTCCATTTGTTTCGAAGTAAAATATTTTTGGGTAAATATTCCACCTATCTGCCGTTGTTTGGTTGCACAAAATGACAAAAGTGAAGTTAAAATATTTTTCAAGTAAAATATCTTCCATCGGAAGGGTGAAAATGTTTTCTCCTTCATAATTCTGTAAGCTGTTTTTTGGATTGTTCACTGACAGAATGTCAATGCTATAGATATATAAAATGGCTCAGTCATACATGTAGCGAAGTCCACAGGCTCATTGACTAAACGCTGAATGTTAACAAATACATATTGAGCACTTACCGTGTTGTTGGCCCTTTCAATTTATATCTGTCTTTTAGGAAATTGACAAGGAGTGAAATTTTAGCGAGGAGAGACTATCGTTTAAGGATCTCTCCAACCTGCAGGAAAATGTCGAACAATTTTTTTTTGCTAACACGTCTTAGTAAATTTTTGTGGACTGTGACCAAATAGATCATGGCAATCCTCTAAGAGATATTCAGGTCATTGTTTATTTGATCCCTATCTACCTAGATGTGAGATACCAAGCACTTCCTATCTGTTCTTTGCTTTTAAATTTGGTTAGTGCTTAAATTCAAATGCTTTGCTCGAATAACCGATTTGATATAATTATGTTACATCTCAAGGACATTGATTGATTTCAGAATGAATTTATTTATCTCTCTTTTGGTTTCTTTCTCAGATTTTGTTAGATTTTTCCTTAAAACAAAATGGCATCTTTGCCACGGATTCCATGAGAACACATGGTGCATTGGCATGACAATTATCCTCCACTTCCCATTTTTATGCAAGTCTAAGATCTCCTACAGAAAATTTACTTTCAAGTTCTAGATATATTTCAATAACAGGAAGAGAAGTTCTATCTTTAGCTATCCATGATCCATAGCTATAATGAGTGTTAAAGGATGAGGAGATACTTATGCTTTGACTTTGATTTTTGGGGTCACTCTTACATCTTATTGACGACTTGTAAGAATTCTGGTATTCAAATTATTAATATCAACGTAGAGAAACAGTACGAAAAAAGTTCAGGCCATATACTTTGGGAATATGCAATCATTTGTTTTGTTTTCTGTCAGTTAATGATGGAATGGAAACTTATTATCATTTCCTAAGCCTTGAAATTACCTTAGGATATACTTGCAGTGGCATAAATATCAGTCTATGTGATCACCAACACTCTTTTTCTCCTAGAAGTGAGTCCCAGGACTCTGAGCCATCTAAGGAGTTCCAATCAATTTGCGAAGCTACTTACAGCTATAGCAATATTCTGGTTTAGACTTGATGTAATTGTGTGTTTCTTTGGAATCTGCAATTTATAAATTCGGCACTTCCGGACACCTTTTCAATAGAAGTGAGCATCAGCTACCCATTGGGCTTTGTCTCATAACTCTTTGATCGACATGGAAACCTATATATTCTAACATATCACTATTGATATAACATAAAGTTTGGGAGATCTTCATTTCTTCTTGTAGTCACAAATTGCATGGCAGGAAATGTGTGGATCATGCTGTTGAAGTTCCAATTCCTAACTATTTTACATTTTTTAGAGGCAGCAATTCCTCTTAAGAGAGATGGACAGTGGGTATCATGACAAGCACTTGCAAAAGGAAGTGGAAGAATATGCATGGTTCATGCCTTTTGCTTTTGAGTACTGTATGTTGAAAGCGTCCTTGTTTATAATATGTTATCCTTCTTCGATCACTTTCAATTGCCAAAATTAATTAATATATGTGTCATGGTTCATGCTGTGGAAACTTTGTTGTTTTAATTTAATATTTTGCAAAAAAATATTTGCTTATATTTGTCAACTGATTGATGTATTATTTATCTCATATAAGTCACAATAGTGGTGAGCAAGCGAAGGTAAGGCGTGCGTGTGTGCGTAACTAACGTTTGGCGCGAATGCACACACGCATGCCTTACTTTCATGACTAAGTCTCCTAATTTTCCTCCTAGAAATCGAGACCACAAACGTTACTTTCAGTTGGTAAACAAGCCACTTTATACTTAACCAAAATATCAGAGTAGTTGGTTGCATATATTGTATATAAATCTAACACCTATCAGTTGGCTTTTCCACAACCAATCCTCAGAGACTTCTGCTCTTTGGAAAAGAAATACATAACAGAGCTATAAATCTCTCTCTTGCTCTACTACATTTCACAGTGCTCTTCCTACCTTTCCATACTACTACTTCCTGTTCAATCATATATATATTCGTCCATCATTTATCACAGATATTTGGTACAACATTTTATTTGGATTTCAAGTGTTGGAAAATTATAGGGTTCGTGAGTCTGATTTGCTGCACCGAAGAGAATTTGAAGATCGTTGTATCTTGGGAAAAGAACGCCATCCAACTTCATGCAGAAAGGGGGTGTATCCTTCCTTAGGAGGGCACCATCAGGTGCCTCGTCCACCCCACAGGCTATTCTTGTCTTTTCTCTAATAATATTTATTTGCGTTACTTGGTTTATTATTATTCTTGTTTAGGCATTTAATTTATCCAGCAGAAATATCCTAATCATATAATTTTCCCAACAATCTAAGGCAGGATATTTGTTAGGGTTTTTTGTTAGAGTTATAGTTGCTTCACTATTGAGTGCTCTGTTTTGAAAAAAAAAATGGCACTTGACGAGTCAAGTTCTAGCAAGCCCGAGAAGTTTAATGGTCAAAATTTCAAATGCTGGTAACAACAAATGAAATTTTGGGTTACCACTTTGGGTCTTTATTCTGTGATCCACAAGGGTTTGGTTTCAAAAGGAAAAGAAAATTTTTCTGAAAAAAGTGGAATTTCTCAAGCTATCAATATTGTCAAAATTGGCAAGGAGTCAACCTCAAACTGGCAAGGAGTCGGAAAAACCTACCGATGATGATGGTTTTGATGAGAAAGATTATTTGTGTAATGGTAGGATCTTGAGTGCATTGTTTGTGATGAAACAGGCCCATGAATTTCAAAATTTATTCTATGACCTTTGGAGGAAAGGCATGGATTTAACTAATACTTTTCTTGTTGCTTGCCTCATTAAAAAATTGCCTCCTTTGTGGTCTAAATTTGCTAGAGAGCTAAAACAAAAATAAGATGACTATACTTTTGATAAGCTTTTAGTGTCTCTAAATATTGAGGAGAAGCATTGTGAAAAACAAGTTGAAATTCTTGATTCAGAGGTTCGGGCTAAGGCTCTCGTTGTAGAAAATCCTCACAAGCCTAAGTATCAAAGTTTTAAGAAAACCAACTCTACTGAAAAGTTTGTGAGCCACAACAACAATAATAATAAACCAAAAGGCAAAAATATTATTCAGGGAAAGGTAATGCCTTGTTGGGTGTGTGGGAATACTAATCACAAAGTCAAGGATTGTTACTATCGCAAATGCCAAACTCCTAAGCCTCATGGAAATAATGTTGCTCCTAGACCACAAGCTAATGTTATCACTGTGGGTGCCAGCTCCTCTATCTCTACTCACAGGTATTTTGTTAGTGGCCCTGAGTTAAATGTTGTTTTCAACTCAAACGATTGGTTTATAGACTTGGGTGCTAACGTTCATGTGTGTGCTGATAAAATATTTTTTCATCTTATTATTAGGAATCAGGAACAAGAACTATAAGCATGGGAATTATGAGAGCATGGCCAAGGTACAAGGATAAGGAAATGTTAGTTTGAAGTTGACCTCAGGCATAGTTATTATCTTAGAACTTGCATGTTCCAGACATCAAGAAAAATTTAGTTAGCTCTTCTTTATTAGTTCGTCATAGTTTTAAGGTTGTTTTGGAGTCGAATAAAGTTGTGATTACTAAGAATGGTAGTTTTGTTTGTAAATGTTATTTAGTTGATGGTTTGTTTAGTCTTAATATTATGAATTTTGATTCGAATAAAATTGCTTGTTCTTTGCCTATAAATTCTTCAGTTTCTAATGTTGAATGTTGTGATACTTGGAATGACATACTTGGGCATGTAAATTTGAAAACTATTAAAAGGATTATGAGTTTAGAACTCATTCCAAAATCTGTAGTTAATATTAAGAAAAAATGCCAAGTGTGCGTACAAGCTAGACTTACTAAAAAACCGTATAAATCAGTTGTTAGAGACACAAGTTTATTAGAGCTTATACATAGTGACACTTGCGACATTAATAACGTGGTTGCCCGCGGTGGCCAAACATATTTTATAACCTTCATTGATGATTTTTCACAATATTGCCATGTATATTTAATCCACCAAAAAAGCGAGCTTTTCAAAAAATTTAAAGTTTTAAAAACACGAATAGAAGATCAGTTGGAAAAGAAAATAAAAATATTAAGGTCCGACAGAGGAGGTGAGTATGCACCAACTGAAATGGAAGATTTTTGTGAAACGCATGGTATAGTACACCAATGAACTCCATCTTATTCACCTTAATCAAACAGAGTAGCAAAACGTAAAAACTGTACGTTAGTGGATATGATTAATGCAATGTTAGCTAGTTCTGGTTTACCGAATAACTTATGGGGTGAAGCTTTAGATTCGGCTTGTCACATTTTGAATAAAGCGCCTTACAAAGATTGTGATAAAACTCCTTATGAATTAACTTTGGAAAAATCAAAACCGTCGCTTAAAATATTTCAAAGTGTGGGGGTGTTTGGCTAAAATTTTAGTACCACCTGCTAAGAAAAGAAAATTGGCTCCAAAAACTATTGACTGCATTTTTATTGGATTTGCCATAGATAGTGTTGGTTATCGATTGTTAGTTATTAATTCCGAAGTTTCTGATATTTCTAATAACTCTATCATGGAATCAAGAGAAGCTGAAGTTTTTGAACATATTTTTCCAATGAAAGATAAGCTTTCAAGATCAATTGGTGATTGTTCCACCTTGAGAAGTAGTGTTGATTCTCGAAACGATTTTGAACCAAGGAGGAGTAAAAGAGGTAAAATAGATAAAGACTTTGGTTGTGATTTTCAGATTTTCTTGATTGAAAAGGATCCCAAAATTATAATGAAGCTATGAATTCCGTAGATGCTACCTTTTGGAAAGAAGCTATAAGTAGTGAAATGGATTCTATTGTTTCTAATAATACTTGGTATCTTACTGATCATCCTCTCGATTGCAAGACAACAGAGTCTAAATGGATATTTTGGGAGAAACTTAGAACTAATGGAACCATTGAAAAAGGAAAAATTTCATATTAGCACCTGACCTTTCACACAAATTACATATATGCACTTGACCATAACGAAATATCATATAAACTCCTAACGTATTAAAGTGTAGACACCCCATTCTGGACTGTCCAGATAACGTTATTTGTCGATCTGTTACTTCCCCAATGATGATTATAGTCGAAAACAGATCGAGGACGAAGGTGTGTTTGAGCCTTGAGCATCCCAAAACCCATTTCAAACCCTTCAAACCAAAGCCAAACGGCCCCAGCAAAACCCAACTGGCATACGCCAGTATATTGGTGAAGTACGCCAGTTATCTGCCACGTGTCAGTCATCGACCATCGGCCCAGCTTCCACTGGCACACGCCAGTTAATAGTGGTGCACGCCAGTCAAACCCAGTTAAATCAACTTTATTCAGCCACTTGGGCGGGACTTTTGTGCCACCCTGACGTCGGCCACAGTGTCCCTGATGATTACTCTCGGCAGAGACGTTCCCTCTCTCTCCTACACCCCCCATCAAGCCAAAGTCCCATGCATTTAATGCATGGGAGGCTCCCACCTTGCCCCAACCAGCCAAACATGGCCTTAGATCAAACTGATCTCAGTCTCTCTCTCCTCTATAAATACCCCCCTTGCATTCATTTGCAAGGGATTAGCCACATTTAAGAAGGGTATTCTCTCTCTCTCTCATTCCTTCAAGCTCTCTATCTCTCTTCCTCCATTGAAAGAGAAATGAGAGCAACCCACTTCCATACACCCCACTACCATCCAGTCATCATCTCAGCCTCCATCTCCAACCTCCAAAGTCCAAAATCACCTCCAAACCTCCGTACCAAAAGGTATACCACCTTTACGTTCTTTTTTGTTTTTAACTCCTGAGGGGGACCAGAAAGGTCCAGGCTGGTAGATAATGCTAGTCCTGGCCCTAAACTGGTAAAATACGACAATCGATCGAGGTTGAACATGGCGCACGCCAGTCACATAATGCCGTACGCCAGTCATGGTAGTACGTGCAATACTGGCGTGGGGATCATGGATCACCCCTTTTGCTTACTTTCATTCCTGTCAATCACCCTAGCATGCTAACAACCAGCTTACTGCTTTCTGTATTTAGAACTGTTTAGCGGTAGTATTCGATACTTGTCTGCTTTTGCTGTGGAAAGGCCTTTGGGATCCTTCTAGTCATGTTCCAGAGCCTAGATGATGCAAAGCCAAGCATTGAATCAAGGAAACAAGTGGCGTACGGTTCTATATGACTGGCGTACGGCAGTTTGTGCTAGGATTCAGTGGCTGGCCCTTGCATCTTAGTCTAGTTTTGGCCTATTTTCTTGTCCCCACATTTGTTTTTGGGGTTTTCTGTTTTCTTTCATGGTTCAAAGCTATTTCTTCTGCCTGTATTATATGATCTGTAATGTATTGACTGCGTGGTTTGTCCTGGGTGTGCGCTGGTCCTTCTCCAGAGCCCAGAGGGTTGCAAACAAGGACTGAGAAACCAGAACAAGTGGAGTACGCCAGTTGTTGAATGGCGTGCGCAGGTCTTATCAGCATGCAGTGGTTCGACCAGTGCATACTGGCAGGATCTGCTCACGTCGCTTTGTGACAGCGTACTCCAGTTTGTTCGGGCTGGTCAGTGCTTGTTCTCAATCTATATTTAGCATTGCAATCAAATCATTCATAAACATTTTATCACATAAACTGCAAGTTGTTACCGCTTTCATCCCCATTAAATGATCCCCCGCCCTAACTGGCTAAAAAATGATAAAATGAGAGAAAAGTGCAAATGTTTTTTTTTTTAAAATGCCCGAGTAGAGACCGATCTCTGGATTGGGCGAGAGGGGGTGCCATAAAAACCTTCCCCTCTCGTAACCTGGCTCCCGAACCTCAGATATCGAAGGTGACGACGGACCGGTCCACGCCTTTTCAAAATCAAATAAACGTGGCAAATGTTTTCGAGTTCGGTTCCTTGGGTATTTCGCCGCTAAAACCCGAGTGGCGACTCTGAATCGTGGCGTTTGGCCGCGCATTTCCAAAAGAGGGTCGCGCCCAGTCTTTAAAAGGGAACCCAGGATCGGGGCGATTTTCGGGGTGCGTGCCCACAGTGGCGACTCTGCTGGGGACTCATTGCGTTAGTTGATATTTGGCGATTAATGCATGATTGAACAAATTTCAAAAGCTTGTCAAAACAGTACGCTTCGCGCTGCTGAAGAACAGAATGGTAACGTAACAGGATCTCAGTGTCCGACCAATCCGAACTGGGGATTTTACTTTTGTTCACTTGTGTAGTTCTCTCCAAGTATTAGTTAACAAAAGTGAGCCAAGCTTCAAAAGGCTTTTTGTTTCAAAACCACTGCATTTCTCTCTTGTCAAACCATTTTTCGGCAATCCTTCGTTCATGCTCGATGGTTAGTCAGCCCCGTTGAGGTGTTTTGGGTAACCTGCACAATTTATTGGAGCCCGGGGTCCTCGAACGCCCAACAACCTTGGACGATGATGAGTCGTACTACCATTCGACCATTGCTTTGCTCCACGCATCGCAGTGGGAGGTATATCGCGGCTCTAGTCAGAGGAACCCCTTTAGCCAAAACCGGCCTCTACAGCGCTTACAAAGCACTAGAACCTTTCAACCTAAGACAGGGACCCGCAGGGTAGGATTACTTGTTTCTAACCCCATATCCTGTCTATGTGTTACCGCTTTCCATATCGCATGCTTGTACATACATTCATGACCGTTGTTGCGTAGGAGCATGCTAGGGCGGCTTTTAGGTGGTCTTTCGTCGAGTCTGTCTCGCGCCCGTTCGGCATTGCCTTGGACCGATGACGAGTCGTGCATCTCGATGTTGCACGTTACCAAAAAATTTCAAGTCCTTAATCAATGAGACTGCGGAAAATCAATACTCTCTAAGTCTTTACCTAACGCCCGATCGAGGTTTCAAACTGAAAAATTAGGAACAACGGAGAGAATGTCGTGATACTTACACCGTCCAGGTTAAAAGTGCTAATCACTTACACCGCTCAGGCTCCGGCACAGTGCTGCTTACGCCATTTTGGTTACAATATCACGCCATCTACACCGAGTTGTTCCAAGATCAAATTTTGAAACCTCGAGTAAGGGTGAAAGTCAAAGGCTTAGGCTGTTTCGGCGTCCCTTAGTAACATTCGATTCAATCAAGGATACACCGTCGAAAAGAAAATCCGAGGATTCTATGGCAATTGTCCAAGCGCCATGAGGCAGACTCCCTCTAGTTCTAGAGTCTAGGAGGACACCGACGACGTTGGCATGCTCATTTTGCATTCTTGTCGATTCTTTCAAATAAAATGACTGCAGGCTATCATTGAGCTATTATACTTTGCTGTCTAGTCATGCCGGTATCAAAGCAGAATTCCGCAATCAAGAGCCGAACCTACTTGGGGCCATCCGTCGAGTCTGTTTGAGGGTTTGATTTGGGGTTTGTCTCTCGGTCGACCACAACGGAAGCTCTGGCCTGCACTGTGTCACGGGAGGATTCGCCGCCGACTACTCCGCACGAATCTCCTCTGTCTTCTCCATCTCCACCAGCATCTCCGAAGCTTGTTAAGATAGAAGTACTAGACCATGGCGGATGTCCCACCTCCGAATCTTCGCTAACTCTGTTGGCCGATCTGCAGCACAACCTGGCCATCATGCAGCAAAGGGCCGACCAGGCCGACGCCTCTGTGGCTAATCTTCGAACCCTCATCGAAGAGCGACTTCCCATTGTAGCAGGAGGGGAAGGCGACGGAAGGCGCGAACAAGGAGCCGGTTTCGAAGAGGAGCCGCTAATGGAGAATCCCGCTCCAAGCCCAGAAATGGCAGCTTTGGTCGCCAAGATGGCCAAGTTGGAGGAAGCTGTTGCCAAATCCGAAAGAAAAGGGTCAGGAGTACTAGACATGGACCGCCTCTGCCCGTTCCCGAACGCCAGGCTCCCCGATCGGTTCAAAATGCCTGACTTTGCAAAGTTTGACGGTACCGGAGATCCGAAAACTCACTTGTTGGCCTATCATGGTGCAATGAAACTGCATGGTGTTGGGGAGGATGCCATGGCTCAGCTGTTTCCACAAACTCTTGCCGGTCCCGCCTTCCAGTGGTTCCTATCACTCGACATCTCCAAGAGACGGACGTGGGAGGACATCGGCACGGCTTTCAATGCTCAGTATAGCTACAATGCCCAGCTCAAAATGACCACTCGGGAATTGGAATCCACCAAGATGACTGCAAAGGAGTCCTTCGCAGACTTTATCCAGCGATGGAGAGCCAAGGCCGCTCTCATGCCCGATCGCCCGAGCGAGAAGGATCAGATCCGCATCATCTCCCGCAATCTGCAGCCGGACTTCGCCAAAAACCTCGTCTTGGTTCAAGGGGCAAACTTTGAAACGTTCTACGACTCCGGGCTGGCTATCGAGGAAGCCCTCCAAACTGGTGTTCTGCCCAGGAGTGACATCTCCTCCTCTAGCCTCAGCCTCAAAATCCAAACCCCGTGCATACACCGGAAACAGCACTGCTTTGTTCGGTGGCAACAGCTATGCCAACGCAAACTCTGCTAACAACCCCTCTAACCCAAAGCTCTAACCACATTGCCGACATAAACCAAGTTCAAACCCCTCAAAGACCCCGAAACCGCAACCAACCCCGTAACTTCGCCAATTTCGAGGCACCACTTTCCTCGGTGTTGGAGAAGTTAATCAAAACCGGGCATCTCAGGCCTTTAGCCCCGACTCCACTTCCTCAAAATCCACCCCCTAGCCATAACCCCAGTGCATTCTGTGCTTACCACCAAATGCCCGGCCATTACACCGACTCTTGCTATCGCCTCCGTCATGCGATACAAGATTTGGTGGACAATGGTACCCTTCCAACCCCACCTACCAAACCCAACGTTATCTCCAACTCCCTTCCTAAGCACGACCCTAACCCTCAAGTGAACCAGATAAACCTCAGCTCCACTATATTCAACCCTACCGACCATATTGCCTCAACCAATGGCCCTAAGCCGATCGTACCTTTCCCTTCTGAACCAAGCATTAACATGATGGCAGCCGGCTGGGCTATGGAGGACAAAGCCAAAGAATGGGAGAAACTTTGCAACGATTGGATGGAACAGTATAACATGGGGTTTCCTGCTCACCCCCAAGTTAATCAGATGTGGCTGGATCAATGGGAAGGAGAGTGGAACGCGGCACAGACCGACCCTCTGGACGGGCTCTCCTTGTTCGCACTCTTTTACCAGCCCGAGCTGAACCAAGTCGAACAAGAAGTCGAGGAATATGTGTGGGATCCGCAGCCCGATGGATGGCAAATAGGCCAAGGTCTCAAGACTGATTTGGACCAAGGAGACGTCGGTGAGGAGTATTGGGACCAATTTCAAGAAGGGGAGCTTGTGCCCAATGTCCGCCGCCCGCTTGGCGCCATGCAACCATTGGTAGATTCAATTGACGGCGTGATCGGCCGCTGCGTCCATGAGTTTGACCCTACGCGGGACATCGTTTCTGCAAAGCAGCCTCGTCCTTTTGTTTCGGTTCCCGGAGACGATTGCTCTATCATGGTCTTGGATGCACCTCCCGCCGACCTTTGGGACGCAGGGGAAACCGTTAAGACTCCGTCGCCCGCGGATATTTGGGATGTGGATAACATTGTCGACTTGGACATGGGGAATGAAGTGTGGACCGTCAACACTGCTCTGGTCGATGGAGGATTCTGGGATGTTCCGTTCGTCACTAACCCGGGGGCACCCTTTGAGGAAGAAGCTGCACAGGATCCGACTTTCTGGGAAGGATTGGTAATGGAGGATTTGGACTGGGACACTGCTCTGGGGACAGACTCGTCTGCAACGGTGGCTTCAACGGACAAAGGAAAGCGCAAGCTAGAAGAAGTGCCCGCCGACCTGTGGGATTCCATTGACTCATCGTCTTGGTGGGATGTGGCCAATGTCACTAGGAGTGGCCGAGTGTTTCAGCCAGCCAATCTTCAGGCTGGAAGCTCGTCCAATCCGCCCGCTCAGAAAGCCACCGCTCCCGCTGCTCAAAGGACTGACCCGCTCTTTCCGAATGGAGTTCCCGAAGAAGACGCCATTCTGAAACAGCTTGAACGGATTCCGGCCGCCGTATCCTATCTGGGGTCTGATATCGTCATCAAAGGAGCATCGTGAGAAGCTGTCCTCTGCTTTGGCCCGGCTCACAGTACCAATTGACATCACCCCCGAGGCCATGATTGCCTTGGTGCTGCCACTCCTCTCTAAGCACTCTGTCACGTTCACCGAGAAGGATCTGCCTGTCGAGGGAACTGCTCACAACCGCCCGCTCCACATCACCGTCAAGTGCCGGGGACATTGGGTGCCAACCGTGCTGATCGACAATGGCTCTGCCATCAATGTTTGCCCGATGAGGGTTGCCTACCGCTTGGGGCTCACCAAGAGTGACTTAACACCTTCCAATCTGGCCGTCAAGGCATACGACAGCACTCGCCGTACAGTGGAGGGAACTCTAATGCTGAAACTTGACGCTGAGGGCTTCGAGATGGACGTTGAATTTCACGTAGTCGATGTCCCTGCTACCTTCAACCTGCTGCTGGGCAGGCCATGGCTTCATAGGGCCTGACATCATGGCGGTGCCTTCAACTCTACATCAAAAGGTCATGCTGGGGCTGCCTACTGGTACTTTGACAATCTGCGGGGATTCTGGGATCCGCCCGCTCACGGATGATGGAACGCCTGTCTTGGGCATCATGCACGGGGAAGAAGACTCGGACTTTGGGGGATTCTCTTTCGACACATCTGGCTCAGTCCTCGCCATTGCCATGGATGACGATTTCACCATAAGCTCAACCGTCCTCGAAATGATGAGGAAAATGTCATTCATGCCTGGCCTAGGACTCGGGATCAACCAACAAGGGATTGCTGAATTCCCTGTCTTTCCTTCCACCGAAGGCCGCTTTGGCCTAGGTTACACTCCGCCGGCCAAAGATGCCAAAAAGAGGAAAGACACGGGAAAACCTCGAACCCTTTTTGGTAACCCCGATAGCTACTTTGTGCGAGAAGGAGGAGGCTCTGCTTATTCGGGACAGATAGAGCCGTTTTGGGATCCGGAGACTTCTACCTGGCTGCCGGGATTCGAAATCTTTGCTGCGGACACCTGGTCCGACGGTGAAGAGGAGACAGCTGAAGAGAAGCTTGCTCAAAGGGAATTCGAGAAACAGCTGGGTCGGACCAAGGAAGAGTTTGACTGGCTGAAGACTTTTGATCAAGGGGGTTTGGAGATGCTGTTCTCCCAAGTAGGTTTGGTTGGCAAGGGCGAGGAAGCTGAAGTGCTGATGCTTGGGCCCGACTCATCAAATGCTCCCGAAGATCCTACCTCTCTCATAGTCAAGGCGCAGGGAAGTATCAATAATTGCATTTTCACTCCGCGTCTAACATGCATTGACGATGAGTCTGAATCTGACACAGAGTCTGTCAAGTCTAAGTCTAGCTCAGAGTCGGAGTTCGTGCCTCTCGGCCCTCCACGTCGTAGCTTTTACTTCGAGTTCGAGTCTGTTGTACTTGGCAACCCTGTTGGGTTTTATGAAATGCATGATCCTACTTCTGACTACTTTGCTAGCTTCTATATAAACTGTGTCGACCCTGACGATGAAGGAACAGACTTCGACGGGGACATCCCGGCTGAGTTGCGTTCCCTCATCGAAAAGGAAGACGAAAGGCGTGCTCAGCCTCTAAAAGAAGAAGTAATTTTTGTAAATCTGAAAGACTAGGATGACCCCCGTATGATGCAAATCGGTGCAAACCTGTCTCCGAAAAATCACGCTGGAACAATTGAGTTTCTCAAAGAATTTCCCGAGATTTTTGCATGGTCTCACAAGGATATGCTTGGCATTGATCTTGAAATAGTACAGCACCGAATCCCGTTGGAGCCCGGGGCTGTCCCCGTCAAACAGAAACTCCGCAGGATGAGGCCGGATTGGGTTCAAAAGATCAAGGAAGAGGTTACAAAGCAGATTGACGCAGGATTCATCAGGGTTGCAGAATACCCCAAATGGGTGGCCAACATCGTGCCTGTTCCCAAGAAGGATGGAAAGATCCGAGTTTGCGTCGACTTTAGGGACTTAAACAAAGCAAGCCCCAAAGATAGTTTTCCCTTGCCTCACATTGACGTGCTTGTGGACAACACGGCGGGGCATGCCTTGCTCTCTTTTGTCGACGGATTCTCCGGATACAACCAGATCTCTGTGGCGCCCGAGGACCAAGAGAAAACGACGTTCGTCACGGAATGGGGTACTTACTGCTACGTGAAGATGCCATTTCGGGTTGAAGAACGCCGGATGCACTTTCCAACGGGCTCAAACGACCTTGTTTCATGATTTTATCCACAAAACTCGTTGAGATCTACGTCGACGACATGATTGTAAAGGCAAAGGAGGAAAAGGACTATCTTCCCTCGCTCAGGCAGTTCCTCGAAAGGCTTCGCAAGTACAACGTACGCCTGAATCCTCAGAAGTGCACGTTCGGGGTCACGTCAGGCAAAATGTTGGGGATTTCTGATCACCGCAAGGGGAATCGAAGTGGATCCTTCCAAAATCAAGGCAATCTCTGAGATGGAGCCGCCAAAGTCTGAGAAGGGCGTGCGAAGTTTTCTAGGAAAGGTCCAGTTTATCAGCAGATTCATCTCCAAGCTAACTCTAACCTGCAAACCGTTGTTCCGTCTGCTCAAAAAGGGGGTCCCGTTCGAATGGACAGAGAAATGCCAAACCGCCTTCGAGTCTATTCAGGGGTACTTGCAGAACCCACCGGTACTGATGCCGCCTACGCCGGGTCGACCTTTGATTCTCTATCTGTCCGTTTCTTCAACAGCCATGGGATGCTTGCTAGCACAGGAAGGAAGCAATGGGGTCGAGAAAGCTGTTTACTATCTGAGCAAGAAGATGGTGGGATCCGAGGAGCGTTATACTCCCCTCGAGAAGACGTGTTGGGGGCTAGTTTGGGCTACCAGAAAGCTTAGACACTACATGCTAGCCTATTCGGTGAGACTGATTTCTCGGATGGATCCTATCAAGTACCTGTTCGAGAAACCTGCGCTCACCCATAAGCTAGCACGTTGGTTGCTTCTGCTAGCTGAGTTCGAACTCCAGCACGTCACAAGGAAGTCGGTAAAGGGGCGAGCTGTGGCCGAATTCTTAGCCGATCACCCGATCGACGGCCCGGAAGATGTGGATTTCACTTTCCCCGACGAGGAGGTTCTAACAGTGATCGAGGAAGTATGGACGCTCTATTTTGATGGGGCTGCTAACCAGAAGGGATTTGGGATCGGAGTGTTGCTAATCACGCCCGCCGGCGCTCACATTCCGCTCGCTTTCAAGCTGAATTTCGATGTCACCAACAATCAAGCTGAGTACGAAGCCTGCATCGTCGGAATGGAAGCTGCTATTGCCTTAGGCGTCGAGAAGTTAGAAGTAATTGGGGATTCGAACTTGGTGGTTTCCCAGGCCAATGGAGATTGGAAGGTTCGTGAGGAAAAGCTGAAGCCTTATCACCAAGACTTGGAAGAACTGATTCCTCGCTTCAATAAGGTGACCTTCACCCATGTCCCACGCTTGAAGAATCAGTTCGCCGATGCTTTGGCGACTTTGGCTTCAATGATCGAACTTCCAATAGGCGTCAAGCTGCGGCCGATTGTGATTGAACAGAGGGACTTGCCTGCTTATGAGTATATCAACGCCATTGATGATGTCGATGATGGCCTACCATGGTACCATGACATTTGGAACTTTGTGGAGCGCGGGGAATTTCCTACCGAGGCCACGAAGAAGGATCGGATTGCTTTGCAAAGGTTAGCTTCTCAGTACATCATCTGTGGGGGGAAGCTGTATCGAAGGTCTCACTGCGGGATGCACAAGCTTTGTGTCAGCGGCGTCGAAGCAACAAGGATAATGGAGGAGATTCACGAAGGAGTCTGCGGGCCTCACATGAGCGGCTGTCATGCTTGCTAGAAAGATCCTCAGGCAGGGTTACTTCTGGTCTACAATGGAATCGCAATGCATCGACTACGTGCGGCGCTGCTACAAGTGTCAAATCCATGCGAACCTACAGCATGTCCCTCCATCTAAACTATATGGCATGACCTCGCCATGGCCTTTCTCTGTTTGGGGCATCGATGTTATTGGGATGATCAGGCCGTCTGCTTCGAATGGTCACAGGTTCATACTGGTAGCGATAGACTACTTCACTAAAGTGGGTCGAGGCCGAATCTTACAAGACACTGACAACGGTCCAGGTTGCTCAGTTCATTCGAAAGAATATCATCTACCGGTACGGGGTTCCTCAGGCATTTGTGTCAGATAACGGAAGTCATTTCAAAGGAAGGGTTCTGGAGCTCTTCGAGGAATTCGGCATTCGAGATCCATCACTCAACGACCTATCGCCCGCAAACGAATGGGGCGGTCGAAGCTGCGAACAAGAATGTCGAGATGATCATCAAGAAGACCTGCCGAGTCTGCAAGGGATTGGCATGAGCAGCTGCCTCTCGCCCTTTGGGGGTATCGAACGTCTATCCGCACGTCAACGGGTGCAACTCCTTTCTCCCTAGTCTATGGGATGGAGGCAGTACTTCCCATCGAGCTTGAGGTACCGTCACTGAGAATCATGGTCGAAAGCGGTCTCGAAGAGTCTGAATGGTTGAGTGGAAGGTTTGTCGAGCTAATGTTGTTTGATGAAAGACGGCTCCGGGCCTTGTATCATGTTCAGGGGTATCAGCGTCGAATTGCTCGGGCGTTCAACAAGAAAGTGAAGTCCAGGGGCTTAGGTCGAAGGAGACATGGTTACAAAGGAGATCCGGGCTCCAGTGTTTGATCCTCGCGGGAAATTCAGGCCGAAGCGATCCGGGCCATACATCATCAAGACTATCCTATCCGGGGGCGCTGCTAAGCTTATTGACCTCGATGGCAACGAATTCAGCACCCTGGTCAACCTGGATCAACTTAAGCGTTACTATCCCTGAGAGATGCTCGTTGGGTCGAAAACCACAAGGGTGGGCGATTCCAAGCAAAAGTTAGAGCAGCCTGCTAGACCGAAAACCTAAGGAGGCGGTTCTAGGCAAAAATAAATAGGCACAAGTCGAAAGCTCGCTAGGCCGAAAACCTGAAAAGGCGGCACTAGGCAAAAGTTAGAGCGTAAAAGGAGAGGTAAAATACACGAGTGAACCTTAGCCTGAACTACGTTCTGACCTGATTCCTTGAAAAGGGATACGTAGGCAATCTCACCTCGAGATTCGGTCACATTCCATCAAAAGTTCGATCCAGGTTTGGCATTCTGGGCACACGTCACAGTTTGGGAAGGTCGAGCACGAAGTCAAGGATGCATTGAAGTGAATCAGAAAGGGGAAACCCATCGTCTTTCAACTTTATTGCAAATTACTACTTCTAATACATAAGCTGAGCATAAAAGCCTTAAAAACAGTTGAAGCATGAAAAACAGAACAAAATGCTTAGGAAGCCTAACGGCTCACAGTTTATTCTAAGCATAGCAAAGTGGCCCGGAGTCAGTTAATATTTTCTCTTGCATTCACATCTGCTCTCAGCCACTGTCTGTAGCGACTCCTTAGCCCTGTGGTAAACTCTGGCATCTCAGCCTGGAGGGCTCTAAGGCCCCAGCGCCTCTGATAACCGTTGAGTGTTTGAGCGTTGAAATTCGGGATATGGAAATCCCCAATGCTGACACGGTGATTCTCTTGAGAGGCACCCAGCTGTCGAAGGACGCGGCCGGGAATGTAGAAAGTGAAGCTCGACAGCCCAGCAATCACCATCCTGTCAAATCCGTCAGAGTAAACAGCCATATCCGGGAGGTCCAGCCAGGGGCACCTCCAAGCGATCTCATCAGGCTGCATTTGCTGCATGAACTCATACCAGCCTTCTATGTCCATGTCCGGATACCGCATCTCCCTTTGATGGATCCTCTTCGGAAAGAGATTCCAGCCCGCTATCGGAGGGTGCAAGAGATTCAGCTTGTCCGACAGCCACAACTGCATGAGCGAAAAGACAAGTAAGAAACCAGATAAAGCCTGAGGGAAAAGACAAGTGAGGAGCTAGGAAGCAGCCTAAGCCGAGTGTCAAGGTAAAATGAGAACGTGCGAATAGCCAGAAAAAGGTGAGCTGAGTGAGATTACCTGAAGCAAAAGCGGGCTGCCGCTGAAAACGGCCGACTAGCCCGTATACACCAAGTCCAAGTCCAAGCCCAAGAGTGTCTCCGCCAAGACCAAGGGGATCACATTCCTTTGTGCCCCCATCTGGGCAGCAACGCTCACAAGTGAAGGGCTAACCTGCCCGTGAGCCGGCACGAGTAGATAAGCGGCAAGCAGGCAGATTACCAAGGCAAAACGGCGACACGCTTGCACTTCGTTGTTATCCAAGTCACCGTCCGGACTGTACATTTCAATCAGGCGCATGACATTCATTTGGCCACCCTCAAGGATAGTGCTCGCCAAACCCCGGGAGATGTCGAGCGAGCTGGCTAGCAATTTGGGCATACTTGCTTGATAAGGCGGGACAACGAGTGTAGAGGACGAATAAGTCCGGAGGTACGCCTGGAATTCCTCGACAGTCGGGCACAGCTCGTCATCGCCGAAACGGAAGACATGGACGTCAGGATCCCAGAATCTGAGAGCAGCCCGTAGGAGTGCCGGACGGAGTGGCACATGTCGAAGGAAGCGGAATGAAGCAAGGCCATGATATTGAAAATTGAGCCAGTCGACGCTTAGAAATTGTGCTAACCAGGGCCTAAGTAGAGTTGGGAGTGGGTTATCCATGGAAGGATGTAGCAAGTATACTGGATGAAAGAGGGAAGCAATGCAGTCCTGAAGACCAATGCAATGCCCCTGCTTTATAGGCCTTGCCTTTTCAAGTTCTCCACCAATGAAGCATTCAAAGCTTCATGCTAGCCTCCAAACCATGCACCTGCAAAGGACACTGCCTCCTGAGAACCCAGAAACCGTGTGCAAACCGTGTGGGGGTAAAAACAAAGTGGCCCCTGAAAAAGGACAGTTGGTCAGTCAAGTGGGATCTGGCACTTCAGAAACCTGGCGTACGCCAGTTAATAACTGGCGTGTCCGTGTCCCCACCTACTGGCGTACTGCCCTCAACTTCTGGCGTACGCCAGTAGGCCTCACCAGAAACCAGTGTGCAGCAGCTACTGCCTCCGTGTGGTCGTTTTCAATTCCGGGGCTGGCTTTGGCCGTTTGTTGGTTCCTACAAGTCACAAATGTCATTTAAGACTATGGCCAAGCGTCGGATTCCAAAAGCCACGCTCGATGAAGATTTCGGACCCCCGGTGGCCCGTGTCAAGCTAAAATCAAGGATACGGGAGGTCAAATCTCGTTTCAGGGGCTTTTGCCAAGTTTTGTCATACCATACAAGTTACATAGGACCTATGTGACTGTGTGGGGGTGTCGGTTTCAGTCCGGGACCATATCGAGTCATTTTTGGCGTCTTATGCCGTTTTTATGGCATTTTTAGCTTTTTCTTGGTATCTTCCTTGCACCGGGGCATTTCTACCAGTTTTGATGGTTCGTACAAGTCATCATGCACCTATGTTACCTTTCAAAAGGGTCAGTTTCCTTCCCCGGGGGGAATGACGGATTTTGGCTAAGCGAACGCCCAAAATTCCCGATTCCCTGGCGGTCTTGGGTTGCTGTCGTATCCTAGGACCTTTCTGTCCATCTTTTCTTCAAGCTAAGTTGATTTTGTACGTATGTAAGTGTTTGTTGTCGATTCAGAACGTTCATCAATGCATGTTAGATATTAGTGGATGGTTTATTACTTTTCCTTTATCAAATCTCATCAAGGCAAGGGAAAAACAATAAACCGAAAATGCATATGTTATATACTACTGTGGCAAAATGTAACGGTGGGAATGTATCAAGTATCAAACGGCACAACGGCCCAGGCAGAACTAATAGTATCAGGGCACACTCGCCCAAAGGTCAAAGAGGCACGCAGGCCCCATCCAAAACGTCAAAGTACCAAGTGTCAAAGTATCGGTATCAAAATGTCAAGTAGCAGCAAAATAGACTAAGGCTCGGTGATAGCCCTCAGTCGTCAAAAAGGTCCTCCTCGTCGTCGTCCTCCTCGCTGTCCTCCACCTCTCGAGGGTCTATGCGGAACCTGGGGTCGCTCGCTGAGTCAGAGCCGCTGCTGAGGGACGTATCCTCCTCTTCTTCTTCTTCCTCTGCTTCTTCCTCCTCTCTCCTCTTCTTCTGCGAGGGTCCCTCAGCAGGCCTCTTCTCGGCAGGCCTCTTCCTCAGCTCTCGGCGGAACTGGAGCCCCTCGCTGGCCGGAGCAGGTCTGTGCTCCCCGTTCCACCCTAGCTGCTGGCTGTGAGGAGCTCGAAGCTACCTTCTTTGCTGGAGGAGGCCGCACGCTCTTCCTCCTAGGAGCCGCCCTAGCATGTCCCTGCATGGTCATTCAAGTCATTTAGCATACATTGTGCATATTGTATATATTGAAATGCAAAGTGCAGGAAAGTTCAAAAGCAGCCATATTCAAAAGCAGAACGAAGAGTTATACCTGAGGCTGCACGGCAGGAGCCGGAGCTGGAGGTGGGTACTGCAACTGCAAGGAGGCGCCGCCAGCTATCTTATGGAACTCCTTCTCCATGGCCTTTATCAGTCGAGCCGCCTCCCGCACCCATTCCATCGGGGCCTGTGATTCAATTATCGGGCAAAGTCAGAATCAAATGCCAAGTACACATGCTGAAAGTAAAGTACGGAAACTACAAAAGGGATAAGGAATGTCTTACCGGTCCTACTATCTCTGCCGGGTCTGTCCTGGCAGGCTCGAACTGAACTATGGCCTCCTCTCCTTTGGCGTCCCGCACTGCTAGGGTCCAAGAAAGCCGAGGCAGCCCGGTCGCTGTGGCATAGTCGCTCCTCTCTCTCGGGCGAGCTGCCCTGCTCTCCCTGGCTCCGCCTCTCCTCGCCAGCCTCAAGCGCCTCGCTCTGCACGGCGACATGCTCCAGCACTCCAAGCGGCCTCGCCAAGTGCTGCCTCCGGTAGACAGCATAGTCACGCTCAGGCCTCAGAAAAGCAGCCAGCCCGGTCGGAACGGTGAAGCGCCTCAGCTCGGCCAGGGTGTACTTGTCCGTATGGGAAGCGTGAGGAGGCAGTGGCCCTGGAACCTGGAAGTCAAGAGCGCCTAGTGACTGCCGTGTCACCCGGTCGCCCAGGTACCACCTCCACCCGAAGGCAGACTCCAACAGCACCCGGCTCACAGTCACCGCCCTGCTCTGTGCTAGGTACTCAGGCTCAAGCTCGACTCCGCTCCATGGGTTCCAATCCACCTGCGAGACAATGGCACAGTTTGTAAAGCATCAGCGACAGCATTAAAGCAATTCTACGAGCAGAATGATCAATTCGACATGTTGCATACCTGAGTGCCAGACAGCTCGTCGAGGTAGGTCCGAAAGGCTAAGAGGCTCCCTCTTGACTTCTTCTTGCCGCTGTACATAGGACCCCAGATCATGGCACGAGGAAGCATCCTCAGGTTCGGGCACTTGTTCTCCGGAGGGTACATCTTCAGCACCTCGTAGGCCCACAGCTGCAAATGGTCAAACAATCAAGGCATCAGAATACAGTTCATATGCAAATCCAAGTACAAATGCAGGAAATGGAAAAGCGGTAAGTAAGTGACAAGTCTTGTTTCTTACCTCCCACACCCTCCAGTAGCTGGCCGTCGCCTTCTTTCCGCGTGAGAACGTCCCCATGAAGCCATAGCAGGTACCCAGAGCTGCTCCTCCCCAGTCAAACCTCGAGGCTGTGCTCAAGTCATAGAGAGCCGGCAAGTAGGATAGGTGCACCGTGGATCGCTTGTTCGGGTACAATGTAGCCCCGAACAAGTACAGCAAGTAGGCCCTCGCCATCTGCTCCGCCTCCAAGTCTGATTCCGGCTCCCGCCCGTGCAAGTATCGCTTGAACTGATCATAATGGACAGTCTCCGCCTCACCTGCCGGCGCCTGCCCCAAAAACCATGCCAGAGCCTCGGGATCCTTGTGAATCTCTGAGTCGAACGGGACAGGCTCTCCTCCTACCCTTAGGCCAGTAAGCGCTGTAAAGTCAGACGGAGTCACCGTCATCTCTCCAATCGGCAAGTGAAAGGTGTTCGAGGCATCCCACCACCTTTCGCCCTGCGACGTCAACAGCGCGTGGTCGCTCTTCACGGGCGTCAGCGTAAGGATAAATGGCCGGAACCCTGCCGCGTCAACCAGAGCCTTGACTCGCTCGGGCAAGCTCCTGTACAACTCGAGCGAGCTCGCTGGACCTCCATGGCCCCGAGTGCTGGCTGCTCCCCTCTGCACAACAAAGACAGACAACAGAAAGAGTTTCATCAGTAATGACAATCCAAACAGTTAGTCGAAATCAGAATCTCAAAAGGTAACTCTACAGTCGAAACAGGCGTCATAAGGGTCGAACGAAGCTACCGGGCACTTGTATTATCCTATCCAGTTCTGCTATCAGTCGAATCAATTCAAAGGTATTTCTTAGTCAAGTTCCGAGCTACAGGGCCTCTTTTCTCTCAAGGTACATCTCTCAGTCGATTGCACGAGTTTTCAGCTTATCAATATGGTCGATACAAATTACGAGGCACGCCATCCGGGCGTTCAACATGTCATGGTAATGTACCTAGTCGAGTGCAAGTTCAAAGGGCAACCCTATCAAGTCGAAGCCACTTAATGTCGATTCGAGCTTGGCACTAACCGTTTTGTCGAAGTCATGGGCATCCTACAAGTCGATTCAACTACTTCAAGTGTTTTATCATTCAAATCTAAGTTTCAAAGTCGAGGCATGTTGCTCAAAGTTCTACCAACTCAGTCAAGTTACGATTCAAGGTCCTGGCCTACATGCATTACAGTTCAGGCTACAACAGTTTCAAAGCTACGTATCGCTACAAATGACAAAGCATGAAATATTAAGGCAAGTTCAAAAGGATACCTGTGCCCAGTCCACGGATAAGTGCCTCTGTGGGTCCCTCAGTATCAGCTCGGCGTCGTAGCTCTCCCTCAAAGGTGCAAGGCTCTCGACCGCGGACGGGATAAAAACGTGTGGCTCGGGCGGAACGTACGTGGCCACGTCATACTTGGCACGGGGTGCCAGCCGTGCGGACTCTGCGAGCGTCACCGCCCGCTCAAAGGACCACACCTCCCCCCTCCCCTTGAGCCTCCTCTGCTGCCCCGGTCTCGCTCTCAAAGGCCTCCTCTGCTGCCCCGATCTCGCTCTCAAAGGCCTCCTCCTTGGCCCTGGCCCTCTCGGCCTCCTCTCTCAGGCGCTCCTCCTTCTGCGCCCTCTTGACCTGCCGGGCCCTGTCCTCCCGCGCAGCCAACACTGCAGCCACCACCCCCGGGTTCTCCCGGAGCAGCCGGCCGAGTTCCTCCTCAGACACAAACTCGGCAAAGTCCCCCCGAGTGATGGGGACGTGTGCCGAAGACCCTACTGCCGGCCTAAACTCCACCTCCTCCATGGGTACCTCTCCGGATACAGCCTCCTCAACCACGGGACCCTTACCCCTCGCCGGATCCCTCGGTGGAGTCCCCGGTCGATCACCACCATCATCACCAACGTCACCACTGCCACCACCACTACTGCCGGCCCCAACCGAGCCTATACCCGTAATCACCACGCCCTCTACACCACTCCTCGCATCCAGACGACGCACTTGTGGGCCCACTGGCCCAGAACTACCTGGCGTACGCCCCTCCCTTCCTGGCGTACGCTGCCTATCACCATCGCCTGCCTCCGCTGCATGGCCACCATTGCCATCGCCGCTGCCTGTACCCTCTGCACCAGCACTCGACGGGGCCCTGTCTGTCGATTGATCGTCGATTTGCCTTCCCAAAGCTCCGATTTCTTCCCGAGTTTGTTTTTCCTCTTCTCCGGCACCACCATTGCCGCCGCCTCCACGAGATTCGGCCATGGATGGATAGTTTTGGGTGTGTAATGGGAGGGAATAGAAGATTTTGGAGAGAGATTGAGGTTTTGGGAAGAATGAGAGAGTTTAGGAATCTCTGGGAGTTCAAAAAACGAACGAAGGGCGGTTTCTGCACTGGTTCGGGAGATCATGCAACGTAAGAAGGCGATTGGGCCGGATCTGGGCCGGGTCTGGGCTCGGGTCTTTCCAAATAGTGGCGCACGCCAGTACTGATATACCGTACGCCAGTTAAATGCTGGGCCTGAGGCCCAAATCACCCCGTACGACAGGGTCCGTTTCCAAGTGATGCTCTAAGTTGCCATGAGTCACATTGGTACTCGAGTTGGAGTCATCCCCAAGCGGAGGCTCGTCCGATTTCAAATCAACGACGATCCACTCATCCAATTTCAAATCAACGACGATCTATCCGTCCAATTCAAATCAATGACGATCTATCCGTCCAAATTCAAATCAACGACGATCTATCCGTCCAATTTCAAATCAACGACGGTCTATCCGTCCAATTTCAAATCAACGACGATCCATTCGTCCGAAATTCAAATCAACGACGATCTATCCGTCCAAATTCAAATCAACGACAATCTATCCGTCCAAATTCAAATCGACGACGATCTATCCGTCCAAATTCAAATCGACGACGATCTATCCGTCCAATTTCAAATCAACGACGATCTATCCGTCCAATTTCAAATCAACGACGATCCATTCGTCCGGAATTCAAATCGACGACGATCTATCCGTCCAAATTCAAATCAACGACGATGTATCCGTCCAAATTCAAATCAACGACGATCTATCCATCCCAATTCAAATCGACGACGATCTATCCGTCCAATTTCAAATCAACGACGATCCGTTCGTCCAAATTCAAATCAAACAGGTTCTTCAAAAATTCATGCATTTTGGATGGCTTTGAAGAGGGTGTCTAGAAAACCTTTGACGTTACTTATCTCCAGTCAATGGTGCATCAAGTGCCGTCAAAGGGGGGCTTCTGTAGACACCCCATTCTGGACTGTCCAGATAACGTTATTTGTCGATCTGTTACTTCCCCAATGATGATTATAGTCGAAAACAGATCGAGGACGAAGGTGTGTTTGAGCTTTGAGCATCCCAAAACCCATTTCAAACTCTTCAAACCAGAGCCAAACGGCCCCAGCAAAACCCAACTGGCATACGCCAGTATATTGGTGAAGTACGCCAGTTATCTGCCACGTGTCAGTCATCGACCATCAGCCCAGCTTCCACTGGCGCACGCCAGTTAATAGTGGCGCACGCCAGTCAAACCCAGTCAAATCAACTTTATTCAGCCACTTGGGCGGGACTTTTGTGCCACCCTGACGTCGGCCACAGTGTCCCTGATGATTACTCTCGGCAGAGACGTTCTCTCTCTCTCCTACACCCCCCATCAAGCCAAGTCCCATGCATTTAATGCATGGGAGGCTCCAACCTTGCCCCAATCAGCCAAACATGGCCTTAGATCAAACTGATCTCAGTCTCTCTCTCCTCTATAAATACCCCCCTTGCATTCATTTGCAAGGGGTTAGCCACATTTAAGAAGGGTATTCTCTCTCTCTCTCTCATTCCTTCAAGCTCTCTATCTCTCTTCCTCCATTGAAAGAGAAAGGAGAGCAACCCACTTCCATACACCCCACTACCATCCAGTCATCATCTCAGCCTCCATCTCCAACCTCCAAAGTCCAAAATCACCTCCAAACCTCCGTACCAAAAGGTATACCACATTTACGTTCTTTTCTATTTTCAACTCCTGAGGGGGACCAGAAAGGTCCAGGCTGGTAGATAATGCTAGTCCTGGCCTTAAACTGGTAAAATACGACAATCGATCGAGGTTGAACATGGCGCACGCCAGTCACATAATGCCGTACGCCAGTCATGGTAGTACGTGCAATACTAGCGTGGGGATCATGGATCACCCCTTTTGCTTACTTTCATTCTTGTCAATCACCCTAGCATGCTAACAACCAGCTTACTGCTTTCTGTATTTAGAACTGTTTAGCGGTAGTATTCGATACTTGTCTGCTTTTGCTGTGGAAAGGCCTCTGGGATCCTTCTGGTCATGTTCCAGAGCCCAGATGATGCAAAGCCAAGCACTGAATCAAGGAAACAAGTGGCGTACGGTTCTATATGACTGGCGTACGGCAGTTTGTGCTAGGATTCAGTGGCTGGCCCTTGCATCTTAGTCTAGTTTTGGCCTATTTTCTTGTCCCCACATTTGTTTTTGGGGTTTTCTGTTTTCTTTCATGGTTCAAAGCTATTTCTTCTGCCTGTATTATATGATCTGTAATGTATTGACTGCGTGGTTTGTCCTAGGTGTGCGCTGATCCTTCTCCAGAGCCCAGAGGGTTACAAACAAGGACTGAGAAACCAGAACAAGTGGAGTACGCCAGTTGTTGAATGGCGTCCGTAGGTCTTATCAGCATGCAGTGGTTCAACCAGTGCATACTGACAGGATCTGCTCACGTCGCTTTGTGACAGCGTACTCCAGTTTGTTCGGGCTGGTCAGTGCTTGTTCTCAATCTATATTTAGCATTGCAATCAAATCATTCATAAACATTTTATCACATAAACTGCAAGTTGTTACCGCTTTCATCCCCATTAAATGCTCCCCCGCCCTAACTGGCTAAAAAATAATAAAATGAGAGAAAAGTGCAAATGTTTTTTTTTTTTAAAATGCCCGAGTAGAGACCGATCTCCGGATTGGGCGAGAGGGGGTGCCATAAAAACCTTCCCCTCTCGTAACCTGGCTCCTGAACCTCAGATATTGAAGGTGACGACGGACCGGTCCACGCCTTTTCAAAATCAAATAAACGTGGCAAATGTTTTCGAGTTCGGTTCCTTGGGTATTCCGCCGCTAAAACCTGAGTGGCGACTCTGAATCGAGGCGTTTCGCCGCGCATTTCCAAAAGAGGGTCGCGCCCAGTCTTTAAAAGGGAACCCAGGATCGAGGTGATTTTCGGGGCGCGTGCCCACATAAAGAACTCATCAATTAAACCGCTGTCGTCAACCTCTGTCCAAAAACAAACGGAAAATATGTTTCTCTCTCAAATTTTGCTATCCGCACTGATTTTTTTTTTTTTTACAGATTCTGCATTTTTTTTGTGGTGCCCATTTTTGGGTCCCATACATATTATCCAATCCATTGATTATGTCAAAAATATTTTTTTGAGAACCCTTGCAAAAAATCAGCTCCATCGGATAAATGTTAGTGTATGATCCAATCGTATAACTTTTTATTTAGAATTTTGGATTAAAATTCTGCATGAAAAGTTGTAATATTTTGATCTAACACTTACATTTACCCCGTTGAGCTGATTTTTTATAGGATTACGCAAAAAAAAAAAAAAAAAAGATTAATGAGTGGATCAGTTCACTTTTAGGTCCCCGCAAAAAAAATTTATAATACAATTTTTTTTTTTTGCATTATTATTTTCCTTTTTTCTTTCCCGCATAGGGCTGAGTTATTTTTTTTAATTTATTTTTTGCCGGAGCAATTAACACTACCCAGTGTACCCACGCAGATTAGTATTACATAGATTTTTTTTGTGGGGCCCACTTTTTGGTCCCTAAAAATAATCCGATCATTTTATTAGTTTTAAAAAAAATTGCGTGACCCTGTAAAAAAATCAGCTTAACGGGGTAAATTTAAATGTTTGATCCAATCTTACAACTTTTTATTCAAAATTTTAATCGTGAATTATGAATGAAAAGTTGTACGATTGGATCATACACTCACATTTATTTTATGAAGCTGATTTTTTTGCAAGATCACTTGAAAAAATATTTTAGAATTAGTGAACAGAATGGATAATTTGTGTAGGATCCAAAAATAAACCCCACAAAAAATTTGTGCAAGATATGTGAAAAAAAAGTCAGTGTGGATAGCAAAATTGGAGAGAGAAACATGTTTTCCATTAGTTTTTGAACGGAAGTTAATGGTAGGGGTTTACTTGATAAATTTTTTAATACATTAGGTGTTTATGTGATGTTTTGTTAAGATCAAGTGTCCATGTGTGATTTGCGTGAAAGGTCAGGTGCTAATATGAAATTTTACAATTGAAAAATTAAAGCTAGACTAGTGGGCGTAGGAAATCCTACTAGGTTTTCTTTCAGTGGTTGTGGGGCTTGGTCTGCTGGTGGTTTGGGTGTTGAGTGAGCGGGTGTCAGGTGCCGTTCTGCTTTTTTTTTAAAAAGAAGATAATTTCAAGCTCAAATATAATAAAAATGAAAAATAATTTTTTAATTTTTTTTGCACTCTTTAAAAGATCTCAATAAGATCTTTCAAACAAGATCTATATTGGTAGAAAAATTATATGCATAAACACATAATTTTTGAGCTTGAAATTACCTTCATTTTCTAAAAGTTCCTTTTTTTAGAATCCAGAACACGCCCTCATTGTTCTGTTGGTGATTAGGTGGTGGGAAAAATCTGCTCGGGTTTTTTCACTTGGTTGTGGGGAGTGGACTGCTGGTGGGTGAGAGTTTGTGGTGGTCTTGCACTACTTTCTGTTGGAGACTTGGAGGTGGTGTGTTGCGTTGGTTGATTGGGGGTTTGGGTAGTGTGGAGGCTTCGGTTATTACCTCGGTAAATAGACTCTAGATAACCGAGGACTTATGGTATGAACAATCTGTAGCCTTGTACAGGCAAGCCCTTGAAGGTACACTTACTTTCATCGGCTCGGTATAGATCCTCCTGTTAGCACTTCGGTTTATTACTGAGACATGCGTTCCGTTGAGATCTCTGGAAGAAATGTAACCTAGCAGGAGGGGACCAAGGGCATTACGTGGCAGATAGGACCACCTAGGCCATGTCTGGCCATGTGCTTCGTAACCGCTTTATCCGGTGCATCACCTGTGACGTCACCAGAGGCGGTTACCTAAGCGTGACTCCCACGCACTATCTTGGAGGCCAAGTAAACCTAGATCTATAAATACAAAGGGACTCGAACCTAAAGAGGTATGTCATTCTTCCCTAACCCTAGACCTAAACCTCTCTTCTTACGTCTAACTTGATCGTCGGAGGGTCACTGGGCTGTCCAAGCCCTAGTGACTTGTTACAGGTTCCAAGGCGGGTGAACGGAGCAACGTAAGAGGAGTATTGAGTCAGGCGAAGGTCCCTCCAAATCTGAACCCCCACAGGTAGTTAGGTGGTCGATGCGTGTATGCTATGTGGGGGAGTGTATTAGTTTGGGATGGAGATAGGTGGGAGGGTGTTCCAGGCTGGGGTGGAGGTTGTGTTGCTTGGCAGATACTGGGTGGGCTTCTTCGTCATTATTGAGTTGTTTGGACTGTACATTGTAACACTAGGAGCAGAAGGAGCTATATAATCTTTCTTTCACTCTATCTTTCATCTGGATTTTTTCTCATCTGGAATTTTTGGATGAGATGTATGTAAGTTATGATTGGATTTTTGTCTAAGGAATTCTGCTGATTGCTGTTACTTATGCTGCTGGTACATCAATCAATGCTGTTTCTCTAATGCTGTTATTATGGAGTTAACTTTGGATTCTCTACTGCTGCTGCTATTCGGTCTATCCAATGCTGCTGTTCTGGAGTTTCTATTAATGCAACTGTTGTGTCTGTACAATTGAAGGCTTCAGGAGTTAACTATCTTAGGAGAAATCATTATGATGCTATTCAAGAAATGGTGTTTCAGCTTGTTGTCGTGGGATACTTTTTCCCTTGTTATTTTTCCTTTCTTTGTATCTTTTTTTTTTTGTTTTTTTTCGAGTTGGTTTCTCGCCATCTCTCTTGTCTGCTTTTGGGTCTTGGATTGGCAAATGATTGTCCCAATTGTTATGTGCCAACTTAGTTGGGATGTTTGAGGCGGGTTGTGATGCCATTTAACGTGGCAGTTCATGGCATGATCTAGGAGTTGGAAGAATTAATTTTTCCTGGGTATCGAAGGAGTACTGTGATTTGAGGTAAAATATACAGTGCAATTTAGTCGTGAGCTCTTTCTCTACATGTCAAGTTCTTAGTCATTACCGTCATTGCATTCTAGGTTCTAATTTTGGAGATTTCAATGGTTTGCCTTTTGTGTCCTATTGGTATTTTTGCAGCTTCCTGATGACCTTTTTGATCTGCTGCATGGGCAGCTAGACTGCGTATCTTTCTTTTTTATGATCAAGTGACTGCTTATCATGATTGAATAATGCACTAGTAGTTACACCATGAATGCTACCCTTATGCGCCCCGATACGCTATTTAAAAATTTTGATGGGAGCCAAACTTCTTTTGTTGAGTGATCCCGAAGACTTCAACAGCATTGCAGCTTGAAAGCTTCAAGTCTTCAACTACATGTTCACATACTTGGTTCAGCTAGAAAGTTGGTTGTCCAGACGGCCATGATCCCTCTGATGCCCAAGTAAACATCCAAGGCACACTTATACAATAGGCTACATGAGACAACCTCACAAAGCTACAAACCTTCCAACCTCTACTTTTCAGCTCCCCATCTATGTAGCATGGACATGAATACGGACACAGACACGACAATTCTAAAAAAATAGGAATAGAGACACAGCGAGGGACATGCTATGTGTATAAAAAAATAATATATATATATATATATTGAATTTTTTTATGGACCATTGTATATAGAAAATTTCAAAAATTGTATAATTATTTTTTCAAAGGCATAATTAGTGTTTAACCTAAATATTTTGAATAATTTCATATTAACTCCCAAAAATTAAAAAAATTAAATTTTGACCCCCAGCCGTGTCCTCTATCAAAAAATAATAAAAATTACTGGACATGCCACGTCACAGCGAGGGACACACCATGTGAATAAAAAAATAAAATATATATGTATTGAATTTTTTTATGGACCATTGTATATAGAAAATTTCACAAATTGTATAATTATTTTTTCAAAGGCATAATTACTGTTTAATCTAAATATTTTGAATAATTTTATATTAACCTCCAAAAATTAAAAAAATTATATTTCGACCCCCAGCCGTGTCCCCGGCGTGTTTCCTGCGTGTCTCCTATCAAAAAATAATAAAAATAACTAGATTCACCACGTGGTGTGTCTAATACGTATCCCTGCGTGTTCCCGTATCCAATACGTGGATACGATGCACTTTTGGAGTGTCGGTGCCTCACAAGTGTTGGCTTGGACCCCCTTTATTCATTGACAACCCCCTTGGAGTGTCCAATACGTGTCCCTGTGTGTTCCCGTATCCAATACGTGGATACGGCACCCTTTTGAAGTGTCGGTGCTTTATAGCTCCTCACAAGTGCTGGCTTGGACCTGCTTTATTCATTGACAACCCCCTCTTTGCTCCTTCACTCAACACACCGAATTCGTAGAGAAATCAAGCTTAAGTCTTAAGACACTGATTCGGAGAAAGCCTAGCAAAGATTGGCTTATAGGTTTATAGCCCTCGGTGATTGGATACTAATAAAAGACTGGTCTCGCGGCAGTTTTCGTGATGCCTCCAACCATGCAGCCCACCTTATATAACCTTTATCGATGACAAAGGTAGCAATATTTTTTCGGATTGAGGCCTCGTGTCGCAATTTTTATTTGTGGTGGTTCGGTTTGTTGGGGTTAGCGTATCCTTGTGTCACGCGCAAACCTCCTTTTTTCTGTGTGTTTGAATGTTTGTTTACGGGTGAGAATTCAATGGCCGAAACTCACCTGCTAACCTCGATCTCAAACGAACACGAGACAGACGATCAAGCCTGTGTTTTAGATTTAGTTCCAAGAACAGTCACTTTGTGAAATTAATTTCGATTTTTTTCAAAGCAAAAGGGTTTTTAATGAGTAACTGGCATTTTTTTTTGCACAAAACAACTTTATTAATGGATGATGCACTCAAACATACATGATATTGACATCTATTATGCATGTGGAAATGGATGATACAGAAACGTTAAGCAACATTCAACATAAGGTACAAACTAGACTCCCTGCCTCAATTCGATCCAACAAGAACGGATGCTTCAAGTCTCCTTTCTTGCGGAGCCAAACGAGGCCTTAATTTTCGGCAACACTTTCGTTCAGCCTTAGAAGTAGTATTCCCTTATTCAGGGAGTGGGATATCAGCCAAATCCTCCCTGTAAGGAACAAGGTCGGAGTTTTCCATAGGGGCCAGAACTGCCGGGTCGTTCTTTGTGGTGTCGATGAATGTTGCAACCCCGTCTTTGCGAAACATTAAGTATATCACTGAGGCTATATAGACGACCATTAGTGGAAACACTAGGATTGCGATAAAAACGGTTGCAACTTTAGGTAAATTGTTGTGGATCATCCACCCGACAAATGATGTGCTGAGGTAGTAAACGTTTATGCCGATGATTCCCAGACCCAAAATCCACGAGATCACGATAATCTGCAAGCACGGTCTTCAAAAGTTTAATTTCGGTAATTTACATGCATGATTCTCGCTTTAAGTGAAGTTTTGCTAGATTTTGACGACGTCACTTTTAAATAAACAAATATCGGCAAAATTTAAAATACAGAGGACAACAAATAGATGCTAAATATCTTGCTTTATTTCTGTCTTGCTTAAAATTTATGTTGTGGGTTTTAAAATTTTTTACTTGTTTTGCAGATTATTATTCAAATTGTAACGAGAAAATAAGTTGCTTACATATACTGAGCTCTTGTATGGTCCCATCTTGTTGGCACTGCTACTGAATTTAAGGAGTGGGATAAGAGAAAATGGAAGTTCAAATGATAGTATCATCTGCCAAAAAAAAAAAAAAAAACAATCGAACAGAAAAATGGCAATTCGTTGTTAGTAATTGAATCAACACAATTGAAACTGGAAAAAGAACTGCATTGTGGAGCAACAAGATACCGCTGAAATTACGATTAGATTGCCAGCTGCCGCTGGTCCACCGACAAGCGAGGCGATTAGACTTGGTGCAATGGAAATGGACCTTGTCATTAGGTTCCTCTGCCATCTCTTCATTTTCAGATCCAAGAAACCCTAGAGATTTCACAACGAGAATACCCATTAAATTCCTAACTGGGAAGTTAGATGCTCATAAATAGCTGCTGCACAAAGCATGAACTACCATTAGATATCATTCACTACCTGCATGATAAATTGTCCAGCGTACGTGCATGTAATTGTGGAGCTCTGTCCTGAAGCTAGTAACGCAATGGCATAAATGGTTGAACTTGATTTCCTCAGGACGTTCTGAAAGTTGAGATACGAAAAAGTTGATTAATTTGTCAGTATATAAGAGCTAGAAAAGCGTGAAGCGTGGGGAATGAAACAATTATCAATATAGATATTAGTAGTATTTAGTTTCTTTGAATCAGTAATAATTTGTCTATTTCATCTTTATTTGTTTTATGTAGGAGCTAAGTACAAGTTCATGCCTCCAAAATTTGTCAAATTAATGTATAATAAAACGTGTGAAGTTAAAAGTGTGTAAGACACGTACTAAATGCAGTATGGGTATGATCATACCTACCATGATATATATAATTAGAAGGTTAAGTTTCTACTGCAGTAAAAGCCATACAATTAACTGGAGAGAAATCTTGACTGTTAGATTAAGTAGGGTGGGAAAGATTAGTATATGGCCATATTTTTTTATTGATGTGGAAATAAGCACAATGACATTAAAGTACGATTTGCTTTTAAAGTTTTATTTAGATAGGACCTCAATAAAATATACTCCGTAATTGAAGTTTAAAAACAGAACAGATATAAAAAAAAAAGTTGAGTGGGCCAACTTTAATCATATATGATCTAAAGAAATCACACAATACATTGGCACCACTATAAAGACAATGACAGATGTTTGAAGTAACACTTCTTTAAGTTCAACATATTTTTTTATTAGCACTTTTTAACAAGTTAGATATGAAGATTGAAGGGTAGTATAGACCTTTAGAAGGAAAGAGGCAGAGTTGAGAGTGATGTTATTGCATTGATCCGAGAGGTCTTCAGCAGAACAGATAGTTGCTGTTACTGAGATCACTGCAACATTAATGAAAAACGCCACCAACAATGCAAAACCACTCTCTATCAAAAAGTAACGACAAGCATCCTGCAAAATTAAGAAAATTTCATGCTAACAATTTCTCGTAATTCAGCTTGCAGTTCAATTTTAATCAACACTTTTGAACAATATAATAGGAAAAAAGGTTTTCTTGCTTGTTTGTTTTGCAAGCCATTCAAGGGAACACTCCTACCTCTAGTGAACTGTTATAGAGACATGTTTCTCTTCAGGGGGATAATGCAGAGGGCCTTTGCCCTTTGTGTTGAGATAAAGAAGAGATTGACAGCTCTGCATGTACTACATTATAGGGTCTCATGGCAGGTTCGGTCTTTGATTTTGCAATGGCAGGGGGAAGAATGGGTGTGCCCCTCTTCTATCTATGAGTTATTATGTTGGCGGATGGCAAATAAATATTACAATGTGGAGAAAAACTGTTGGCAGGTGTGTTTCTTTGCATGCATATGGACAATATGGTTGGCTAGGAATCAGGTAGTGTTCAAAGAAATTTCTTTTGACTGTGCAGACTTGGTGGATGCTATAAAATTAAGATTGCCTTTTGGGTAAAAGGCAAACTATGATCTGAGGGAGTACTCTATAGATAATTTCAAGAGAACCATTCATGGTATTAGGAAACTAAACTGGAAGAAGCTGTCTGTCTGAGTTTGTGTATGAGGTCACTGAGCATGGGATGGTGGTGATCTTTACTATTTTGGAATTTGGTCCTTGAGAAGGCCTTGGGAGTCTTAGTTTACTTTGTTTGGGTCTGGTTCGGTTGTCTTATTTCGATGTCTGTGTCTTGGGGTGGCGTTTGGGTTTGGTCTTTTTTCTCTTGGTCTAGGATGCATCTTAGTATAGGGGGTTGGATTTGGCCTCTCTTTCTTTGGGGTCAATGTGGTAGTTGGTTTAAGCTAACTTACCTTGGCTTTGGTCTGGTGGTCTTGGGTTGTGGTGGGTTTTGTTTAGTTTAGTTTTTTCTTTTTTTTTTTTTTTCCTGCATTTGTGCCTGAGGGTATTTTGAAGCTTTGAGTTTGTTGGATCTTTGTTCTTTTGGCCTGCTTTGTTTGTATTGGGTTTTCTGGGCTGGCTGGGTTATGTGTGGCCATGGAATTGTGGACTGTGGTGTATCTCAAGACTCCTGGGCCGGTGGGGGGTTTTCTGGGTTTGTGTCTAATAGGAGTTTTGGTGGGGGCTGTCCTGGCTAAGGCCGTCTGTGTTTCTGTCTGTCTCGGTCCTATTGCAGCTTATACCATTGCTGTTGGTTGGTGACGCCCTACGTATGATCTTCACTGTGATGGTGGATTAATCATTGATGGCCTAACCCAACAATCTCTTGTTGCTGCTGTGACTATGCTCTGAAGCCAGAGTTTTGAAACCAAGGGTGGACCCAAGACTGTCCAAAATGCTGCTGCTGATAGATCCAGACTTCTGAGTTTTTCTCTGATGGCGTAGTTCAAGAAGTCTTCATGGCCTTTGTCTTCAGGTTTTGCTGTTGATTGGCCTTTATCTCTATGGTTGCCTGTCGCAGCTATCTCAAAGCTGTCGAGGTGCGGATTTAGGCCTATGGTTCTGGTACAACAATAGATGAAATGGTGCTGATAATGATGGCTCATATATAATCGATTGGGGCAGCTGATGATGGGGCTTTCATAGTGTTTGATGCTGCTTAGGCATCTATTTCCTGCAGCTTGGAGTGACAGATGGTTCGGTCTCTCAAAGCTATGGTTTTGGTTTTGGTTTGCGCTAGTTTTATTTCTGCTGTTTACAACCTATGTTTAGGCTTTTGTAACTTCTTTAATTTGGTTTTTCTCTGTGGTTGGGTGGTTGATTCCTTTTCAACCACATCCATGGCCACAAACTACTACTACTTGTAATTCCTTTCTCTCATTTATAATATATATATTTCTCTTTGCCAATAAAAAAAATGCAATGGGTCCCATGATCAAATAAAAAAAACGTCTCAAAATGGCAACTAGTGTTATGTATAAATTACATTAGATGGGTAGAGTAGTCGGATAGGGCGAGTAGTAATTTATTTAAGTTGGGACTAAATTACTTTCTGACGTGTTTTTAGATACAGACATCTCTAGTAAAAATATAAAATAAACTATGTATTATGATACGATCGACGAGGTGAAGGCTATTGTTGGCTTACCTTTATGCCACGGACTGAATTTGGTATCTTCCTGGAGAGTACAAGAGCTGAATGGAGAAAGAGGTTATGCCTGTTGAGAAAATAACAAGAATATTTACCAACACTTATTGCAAACCAAAAAAAAAAGGGGGATGGGAATCAGAAAGAACTTATGGAAATGGACGGTCGAACAACTACTGGTTATATTCGTATATAGTCCAAATTCTTTCTGTCAGTGGTAGAAATTAATCGTGGTCCCACAATGGCAGTAGCGGAAAACCCAAGATTTTTACTGCCGGCAAAAAGAATTTAAACTCATTACTACTATATACTAATTGGAAATGGATATTCTTTGGTTCAAGTTTTGGGCTGAACGAGATACAATCTACATCTGAATTGTTCATTTTCTGCGATTAATGGTTTGGATTCATTAAAAAACTATTATCGGTAAGAGTTTATGTGCCATTCCAAACAATTGATTATACTAATGTATGGATCCGATCTGGATTGTTTAGCTCATTCAGTCAAAGTCTTGGACTGCAGAAGATACGGACTCATACTAATTATTAGATCAAGAAAATTAGGGTGACTGCAGGAAGGATATTTAGAAAATCTTACGGCATAATTAAGGCACCAAGTAAGGCAATGGCGTCTGCAGTGGCAGTTTGGCCATTGAGCTTAGGAATAAACATTCCCTTAAGCAAACCATCAGCTGGAGGCTTCACATAACTCATTTCCCCAAAGAAACATGCTGCCATTGTGAACACCATAAATGCTACCAACAATTCCAGCTTCCTCACCTGTTCCATCCAGTTAAAAATGACCAAGATTTGAAAAAGAAAGGGTCAAAGCATAACGAATAAGAAACCATTTAACAAAGTATATATTAATTGACAATTAGCGGCAAATAAAAAAATTGTCAGGATGTATATAACTGAAAGAAATATGCATTGTTAAGTGTGCGATCGATCATATAGTTCATAAAATAATGTTATTTTTCTTCGTACCACATCTATATTATAGAATAGAGCGATTTCTATTAAAAATGTATAGACATATAAACGAAAGCAACCTCTACAATCCTTAGATCACTTTCTGTTAATTTTGCAGCCATCGGATTATGTTAATTATATTCCAATGTGCCTTTAGGCACGAACATTTATTTATATGTTACGTCTGTCCATATAATTGTTAATGTTTTTACTCGATTGGTACACATATATGACTTATAAACAATATAGAAATGGTACAAGGGGATTATATGAATATATACCCCATATCTCTGAAGGCCAATAAGCAGGAGAGTGCTTAAACCAGTGAGAAGGACTCCTGCCCAGACTGGTATGTGAAACAATATGTTCAAGGCAAATGCTGTCCCAATAACTGCCAAAAATATATAAACAAGACAAAAAAAAAAAACAATTACCACATGTAGACTTTTTAATAAGTTTGCATAAATTAGGAGATATGCATTTATGAATTATATATATACTAGAATGAACCCGGGCTATGCACGAACACCAGAAAGAAAATGAAATAAAAAATATTTCATGAATGTAGTTTTTACCGCAACACCCACACACCCACCCACCCACACGTACACAAAATAACCATCGATTCTTTTATCGTTATATTAAATAAACATAGATAGGTAAATAGATTTGATTTGTCTGCAACGAATAGAATTTTGTAATCCTTTATAAATATTAATAAATTCTTTTTGCTTAGCGAAAAAAAAAACTACTAGGATTTTGTTAAATTCTAAGTTATCTTATTGTTTGGACCAATTGAATTTTAAAATCGCTAAAACACAAATGTACGTATTTAGAAATTTTAAGTTACGTGCCACTGGTCGCACTCAGGAGACTTGTCACAATAAAACACTCCCGCAATGCTATATAGTACTATTTGCCATACTGTATAATATAGATGTGTAGTTATACATCTTTATTAACTAGGTAGATTTTAATTATTTGGTAGGTCCATTACAGAAAAACAAATTCACAAAAATTGAAATAATATATTATATTTCAAGGCCTTTTCATTTCAAATAAAAGTCCTAATCATTGCGCCTCAAAAAATTGAAGATGTCACTATCACGCAAGGATGGAGCCATTGTTTAACCAAATGTTGCTATTTTGACCTCACAAAAATTTTCTATATTGTCCCAACTTACAAACTATCATACATTATCTTCACCTTGCGAGTTGATAACATAACTATGATGTATCGGTTTTCAATGTATGAAAAGTCCTCCTAATCAATTACTACAAAGCAAAATCATATAAATTAGTACATATTCACTCTTTGATCAACCTCCTAATTCAATCAGTTCTTTTGATTATCAATGCAGAAAAATAAGTTGGATATGATTTATAGATTTTGACTCTACAAACTAAAAATCTTGGCTCCACAATATTGCAAGAGGTTTGGTAGGACCCATCCATTAAAGTGTACATGAAAAGAGAATGGACGGTTAAGATTCATTGTAGAGTGTACATGAAAGAAGAATGGATGGTTCAGATTCACAGCATATCTGAACCGTCTATTCTCTTTTTATGTATATTTTCATGGATGGGTATCATGTACCGTACCATTTTGATATTTTAATGCGCCCCTATAAACTATGAGCGAAACACACTTGTAGTTCTGCAATACAAACAAAACAAGCGAATCTTTATGGGAAGGATTTATTAGTCATGATGATTTGAATTATGATGATTTTTATAAACTAAACCACTTAATGAACTATTCTGGATCAAGATTATAAACACGTCACTAGATCTCTTGGTCTCTTATACTTATGGGGCGGTGAGTCTTCCATATAAAACATTTGTTTACAAGTTATTTTTTCTCTATCCAACGGAAATTGTTTAGTTGGTCAGAACTCTTGCATTTTATTAGGAAGTCAGGAGTTCGAATTCCCCTCCTCGTGTGGAAGTTCTTTCTTTAAATGAATCTTTCTTTTCTTTCTTTGTTTCCTTCGTATGATGAGTTTATTTCTTGTATTGGTTGACTTCTTGGGATTGGGTTATCTCGTGAATTGATGTTGTGTCCCGGCTTTGTACTTTGTACCTCATACATGATACATGATGTAAGTGATCTCTTCTATACATGATGTAAGTGATCTATTCTAATTTTTCTGTTTAGCTCCATACCTTCAGGAACATCTGCTGCTATGACCGCTACTTCTGCCAATAGCCAGAGGCAAATCTTCACAAAAAATGGGTACTCGACCTTGCATAATTCAGATAGGTGTTTTCCTTGGAACCAAAACAAGCAAAAGAAATTTAAACTTGGGGAAAAAAAAAACATAAAATAGGAATATTGCTGAATTAATCATGTTAAAAAAATATCAAGCAGGTACGCGATCGAACGAAGCCAGCTTTACAACGATTTCTTCTAGAGTGATGTGGTAGTAGTATTCCTTAATTTGATCTTTCAACTCAAAAGGATCTAAGCCGTATCTTGAAATCTTCTATATTATAAAAAGAGCTGTTTTTGTCTATACATACAATTTTGAGTATCTCTACAGCCGTTGATCGCCTTTCAAGCTAAGAATGTAGCCGTTCGATTAAAAGAATGTTTTCTTAAGTTATACTTTAACCTGTTGTGGTAATATACAAGCACTTTCCTTTCCAATTTATTACCTTTTAATTTGGAAAGAATGAAAATTTGGAAGGAGGATGAAAGGAAACCTAAAATTGGTGTTTCCTAATCTTATTTTGATATTTCCTTATTTTCAAAGGAAAATCAAAGGTAATCTACATATAATATGGAGCAGCAGTTTTTGAATTTTCTATATTTTGGACCATCGAATTTGTACATATTTTATTCTATAGTTGAGATTTACGGGTAATAGAGCTAGCGATATACTTGAAAATATTGAATATTTTGGAAGACTGATGAAAGAAAAACTAAAATTAATATGTCATAACCTTGGCCTCATCGAATTGTACTTGGCCGCATCGAATTGTTCTCGGTAGCATCGAATTGCTCTTGGCCTTGGCCGCATCGAATTGCACTTAGTCGCATTTAATTACATTTGGCCACATCGAATTGCTCTTGGCCTAGGCCGCATCGAATTGCACTTGGCCGCATTTAATTACTCTTGCCCACAAAGAATTGCGAGACCATAAAGTAATTCGATGCGACCAAGTGCAATTCGACGCGGCCAAGAGCAATTTGTTGAGGCCAAGAGTAATTCAATATGGCCAAGAGTAATTTGTAATGCTACTCTCATAGATGGGACCATACGCATATCCGGGACTCACATGACTCACCTCATGTGAGATGGCGTTAAAAAAAAAAAACTGTTGTATCCACTCAAATATTCGGAAAAGTTGAATTTGATACTTCATTTAGACTATTTTTAGAAAGCATTGCGCCGTGCCTTTAGGCATGGGCAATTACTAGTTTAGAAAATGATGCAGCGACGATTTTTTGGCAATATTTTTCGCAAATCCAATGAGCAGAAACTCTTATTTCAATATTTGCTATTCCTTAAACAATTTTTTTAGGGGGGTAAATTAGCTTGAAATAGAAAAAAATGTTAACCAAATAAACAACTTACAAGGGGCATACCTCAGGAGGAAAAGAAAAAAAAAAAAGGAAAGGAGAAAATCTAAAACCTCAACAAAGCATGGTAGATATCCAACAACGCTCAGTCTTACGTAACAATGGAAACAAGGTTATTTGTTGTTCCTTAATTGTAGCCTGTTGTGGCTCAGTTTCAATCTTACCGGTGCTTACGCCAAGATTTGCAGCCAGTGATTGAATTATGAGGGCGAAGATCAACCCGATAAGGATGACCCAGAGTAGCTGAAATGGGGATTAATTGATAATTAAGTTCTATTGTACATAACAAACTTTAAGATTGTTTTTGTGATACTTTCATGTTTAATTATAGTTTTACCTCAAATCCATCGTTAGCTCCGGCTTGCAAGTCAGTTTCCACTATTGCATCATACCAGAAAAAAAAAACGAAAGTTATTGCACGCACAGCCCAACTATATATGAGTATATCAATATTTGGTGTACACGATCGAAATGTACACCAGATTGTATAGGACTTATGTCGGGTCCTACACTAATTTTCGGATGGTGCATATACCTATGAAGCATGGATACTCCGAAATTAGTCACGTACGAGTATCAGATACGCGTTTAATACGCCCTAATACGTATCAGATACGGAAAATAAGTATCCGCCATTTAAATTAAATATTTTAAATTTCGTATACATTTTGAATACGAGGGAGATACGACAGGATACATTATGCATATGGCTGGGGTTAAAATAATTTTTTTTTTAAAGAAACAAGTACAAACTAAAATGGAAAAATTGTAATAATAGCATTACTAGAAATATAAAACCTAGGAAATTATGTACATCGATATATCATTCCTTAAACCAATCACATTTTCCCAACCCTAGATCGCTTGAACCTTTGATATACAATGTTCTCTCTCTGCTTTAGTACTGGCATGGGTTTTTATTATTTACATATACAATAAATTATATCAAATACATACACTGGTATATATATGAAGTATATTATATGTATACCTATTAGTCTATTACTTACTAATATGTATTTTTTTTCTTTTTCACAAAATTCTAATCTTGACCAGTTCCTATTCTTTTGAGAGGCCCGCTATTTGCAACGAAGATTTGCTGGGAACCACGCAAGAAAAAATGTGTTTGGACTCATTTTGGATCCAACAAAAATCTAGAAAAATATTCATAAATTTTTGAATATTATTTTATGGGGTCCTATAAAAAATCAACTCCAACAGATATCGATAAGTATTACTTTTGGATTTGTAAGAGTAAACTGAGTAGTTTTGCCTTTATGAATCCAAAAGTAATACTTACTGATATTCGTTGGAGCTGATTTTTTACGGGACCCCATAAAATAATATTCCAAAATTTATGGACATTTTTCCAAATTTTTGTGGGATCCGGAATGAGCCCAAATGCATTTTTTCTTGTTTGGTTCCCTACAAATCTTCCTTGCGATTAAAATTTTCGAACTTTATATCCAACTCAAAATCAATTGGCAATGAGTGAAGAGGTCTCAGATGTTATTAAGTGATAACTTATTCCACTCCCATGCAATGAGAGATTCATTTCTTTAACATCCCCCCTCTCGTGCAGCCGCGTTTGAGGTCTCTCACGTTTGGCCACTTTTTGGGTCCTATCACCGTGCAACATTTTTGTTGGTCTGTCATTATGGGATGTGAATTGTAAATTTTTGTAGAATGTGGGGTGGAATGGGCTCCTCTCTGATACCATGTAGAAACTTTATTTCCATCTCAAAATCAATAGGCAATGAGTGGAGAGGTCCTAGATGTTATTAAGTGATCAATGAAATGAGTGATCACTTAATAACATCTGAAATCTCTCCACTCATTGCCAATTAATTTTGAGATGGTTACAAAGTTTTTGCAGGCTTCATTTTTATGCCTAGGAGACTAATGTTTATTAAAAAAAAAAATTCTATAATTTATACCGATGTATCTCCGACGCATCCGTATCTTATTTTTTTAAGTTTTGCCATATTACTGTATTTGTGTCGTGTCATATCCGTATCTGTGCTTCGTAGGTATAAACCCATAATATTTTTTGTTGCGCAAAGGGTGAAACGATTGAAGCACGTACAAAGAGATTAAAGAGAGGGATAGAGGTTTACGCACAATTGGCAGGGTCAAGATAAGCCAATGACACAAGGAAACCAGGGCCCACATACCCCAAAAACTCTCTCCATCCAGGTTTCTAATCGTAATTAACAAAAACAATACAAATAAAACATAATTCAGTTTAATATGAGTTGAGGAAAACAGAAATATTAGCAAAATAAAATCCGCAACATGATAGCAGTTAATGATATAAAAATAAATAAAAACATGAGAGAGCAGTTTAAAAGTCCATGAAACCATTAGGCCCCATTCAGTTCTTATTTTTTTAAGTATCTATTTTCTGTTTTACGAGACAGATTATTATCTCTCTATACATTATCTTTAATTCAAAAAATAAGTACTGATTTTAATTAGTGGAACACACTTACTTTCTACTCTAAAAGTAATATATGAAAATATAATTTGAAAAGTTGAGATATATGAAATTTCTTTTGCCGACGTAAAAATAATACTCCATCTGTTTCTTTTTAAGTGTCCAACTTCGTAACACCAACTTATTAAGTAGATATCTGGTTTTTCCTCCAACTCTCAGTTGGAGGTTCTCTGTTGTTTTTTGTTCTTTTCTTTCTTTTGGCAGTTGTAGCAGTCTTGTGCTCCATGCCTCCCCCTCGATGTAACCCGGTCGAGTTTTATAAAAGTTTGTTTTGCCGATCAAAAAAAAAGTAGATATCATCATTACACATTTCACATCAACTTTTACCTCCAATTTTCCTACTTACCATCTATGGAGACATCATCATTGCATTTTTACTCACTAGCTTTTGAAAATAAAATCTACTTTTAGGGGGAAAATTAAAAAAATACCAATTTTTACCCATTAACTTTACCAAATGGACACTAATTAAGGCACAGCCAAAAATGAAATACTGAACTATAAAAAATTGGACAAAGGGAGTAGCAGTTTGAAAATTTGAACCAACAATAATGTTGAAGTTAGGATCCCTAAAATTTAGAGATGAAATATTGCAAGTGTTGCGGTAGCCTAGTGGTAAGAAGTACGTACTCTCATCATTTGATTTTGGCTACAATTCAAAAAAACTGACTTTTGCTGAGGAAAAAAAAAAAAGAAACTAGCGGACGGATTGTAATGAGAGAGGGGACCTGTTTCTTTTGATTTTCAATGTCAAAGCCTTCAAGGGTGGTGTTGGTTGGAGTCTCCTTCACATCAACATCAGCAATACGGTGGCTTCCTCCACTAGTTTGTTGCGAGCTTGCCATCTCTCTCTCTCTCAAACTCTTGTATATAGTGTACTTCACTTGGACCCTCTACTTATAGCGCGAGCTTAAGCTGTTTTGAAAGTGATTCGCGCTACAAGCTGTTTTGAAAGTGAAAGCACGCATGACGTAGCTAGCTATCCCAGATTTTGATATATGAAATTGTTTAATTAGAGCATCTCCGAGAGGAAATTCTATAATTGGTAACGTAGATCGAGAATATAGTTTATTTGGAAATGTGTCTCTCCTAGCCTAATTACAGTTAAAAAATAAGCATGTGCACCACTGTTGCAAATCTCATCTCTTCTTATGCCGGGCACAAGTGCTTTGATGCAGAATCTCATCTGGTCACGTTTTGTGCACATGCTTATTTTGCGTACAAATAAATAAACGGAAGCGAATAGACGGTTCACATGAAAACGAAATGCCAAATCCAAGATTAGGATTGTCCGAATTGGAACAAAAGGGACTAAAGTGAATTTTTGGGTAAAGCCAAAGAGATATTCATCCACTGATTTTCCACCTAAATTTGGTTTGTTTCTAAATTCTCATCAACTTCACTTAATATGTCTCCGGTTTTTTTTTTCTCGGCAAACGGAACTTTTTATTAAACTCGAAATGGTACATCGATGAGGAAACCAAAAGTATAAAGATTTATCCAACCAAAGTTGGATAAAACACCCTCAAATACTTACTCTACACCTTTACTTTTCGGATCCCATCCAAATAACCTTGAAAATCCTCCACCGTGTAAATCTTGATGTCAAACTTAGCCTTCATCCACATGGCTACTCTAGTTTTGACTAACTCCACCACTTTCGAAGCCTGGTAGTCTTGATTAGGTTGTGTTTGGTTACCATTTTAGTTTAGTTTTTCAATCAGTATTTTATTTCTTTTTTCAATCATTACTCTATTTCTTTAATTATTACTTTCTCATCTCTCTCTATTTCTCTCCAATCATTACCCCTCTCTTCAATCATTACCGTATTTCTTTCTCAATCCACTGCCAAAACTATCAAAACTAAACTAAACTAAACTAAAATGCCAACTAAACAAAACCTAATCATTCCTTGTTAACCAGATGGACCAAAGAGTTGCACAAAAACAAACTTCCCATATAGTTTTCTCCAAGTTCCGAAACCTATTCTCAAACCACCAAAGCGCTAACTCTACTATTGAGGATGGGCATGCCCACTGTAGGTTCCACCACTCCAGAATTCTTGACCATACTACCCACGCAAATCGACAGTGTAGGAGAAGATGTTGAGGGGTTTCCACATGAAGAGCACAAAATGGGCACACTGCCAACTGAATCTCAGAAATTACATTCCTATCAACAAGTACCGACCATATTGCAACTCTATCTTGAGTGGCCATCCATGAAAAAATTTCCACTTTAAAAGGGCTTAAGTTCCTCCACATCAAACCCAAAAGGGTGTTTGGAGACTGTGTAAGGGATTCCCACTGCCTATATACCGATTTCACCGAGAAGGTTTTATCTGTTGTCCATATCCACTTAAGCGAGTCTGGTTTTGATGGATCTAGTGTCACACCATTCAGTCATTGTTTTTAGACCTCGTACTGTTGATTCTCCCGGACACGAAATGTTTCTCTAAACTGCAAATTCCATTCTCCACTGCCCCTTCCTTCACAAATATTGCTCAGAACCACATCCTGTTGCATGGACCGGCGATATAGTCTTGGAAATTCCTCACTAAGCGTAGTAGAACCCAGCCAGCTATGTTCCCAAAATAGAGAATCATGACCTAAGTTTACTTGCACCTTGAAGCCCTCCAGGAGAGAAAATGCCAGGGCCGAATCAATATTTCCCACTGAGCATATGTTCCTCCATACATTAGAAATCGAACCCGAACCTTGTGTATATGGAAGCCAGCTCCTCCGGTCCAGATTATATTTTCCACGAATAACTTTTACCCACAAAGAGTTTCTATCACTGCCAAATCTCCACCACCACTTGGCAAGAAGAGCCAAAATTTGTTGTATCAATCTCTTAATCCCTAAGCCCCCATTTTCCTTTCTCATAGTAGTCTTCTCCCAATTCACCATGTGCATTTTCTTTTTGTCTGGTGTATCACCCCAAAAAAATTGTCTTTGTAATTTCTCTAGCAACTTTGCAACTGCCATTGGCATTTTGAATAGGGACATGTAGTAAATCGGCAGAGTGCTAGAATTATGGTTGATAAGCGTAAGCCTGCCCCCGGTAGAGATGGTTCTCGATCTCCAAATGCTTAGCCTCTTTTGAGTCCGTTCAAGAATAGGCTCCCATGTTTTGACCTTCCTTGGATTAGCACCTAACGGAAGCCCAAGGTATTTAATGGGCAAAGACTCCACTCTACATCCCATCACATGTGCAAGCACTTCAATATCCTCATGTTGAACATTTATACCACAAATGGAGCTCTTAGAGTAGTTGATCTTTAGGCCAGACATTAATTGAAAGCACCTAAGAATTTGTTTAATGTTCCCCATTTCCATCGGCAAACTGCAGGTGGGAAATAGTCACTCCATTATTCCCCAACTTTACGCCTTTAACGATATTTTTCGCACAAGCTCTTTCCAGCATGATATTGAGTGCTTCAGCTACTATGTTGAACAAAAAGGGTGATAAGGGATCCCCTTGTCTCAACCCTTTCTGGGTTTGAAACTCCCTTGTAGCTGATCCATTAACCAAGACAGACATAGAAACTATGGAACAACATTCCTTAATGTACCCACACCACCTCTCCCCAAAACCTACCTTCTTAAGCATATCTAAAAGAAAACCCCAATTTACACAGTCATACGCTTTCTCAAAATCTAATTTAAGAATTAGACCTCCTTGAGGAGAATTTTTCCAACAGTAAATAGCCTCATTAGCAATCAAAACACCATCCAATATTTGTTTACTCCCTACAAAAGCAGCTTGGGCTTCACCAATGATATCAAGTTGAACTCTAAATTAAATTCCTGTTGTGGTTCGTTTTTGCTTAACTTTGATGATTGGGACCGTTCAGTTATAGAGCTTGTTTAGAACAATATCAACCGCATCCAAAAAACACATCGAGCGACTATCATTAAACATGATTTTCACAACTCTGTTATATTCAGAAACTAGTTTAATTCAAATTAGCTGTTGCTAATATATATTGTTTTAATATAAACGTGTTCCGAAAATATATCAAACGATACCCAATCAACATAAACTTTGGAGTGGTTAATATTCTCAATGAGGTATAAAATATAAGAGAGATGCTAGGGACACATCATTTTGTCACACACTAACCACACTCCTCTCACATACATGTAGTTTCTATTTCAATGAGACCCACCTGTATGTGAGAGGGAAGTAATTGTGGTGTGACAAAATGATGTGTCACTAGCATTTTGGAAAATATAAACGTTCCAATTATTTCTTAGGGTCCCACAAAGAGCACAAGAAGACTGTCCGGTCCCTTTGTACCCCTCAGACTTCAACCCATCTGAAGGGAAATTTTTGGTTGCCGAGTGGGTATCATGTGGCTGTGCCCACGTGGTGCCTGAGCAGTGCACCTGGGCCGTCTAAAATTGTATTGGACAATCCAGATTAAAACCCTCTGTCTCCTCTCATCCCACCACTCTCACTCCTCTTTATCTCTTCAAATCCGAGCCGTCCAAAATTGAAATAGACGGCCCGAGTGCGCTGCTAGGACACCACGTGGTGCCCGCTCAGCACCCAACAATTTCTCATTGGGAAATAGCTATCTTGTTTTGACTTTTGAGATAAAGCCACTCCAATGAAGGACAGAATATAACATCGATCTTTATTAGTCATACATTATTTGAATTTCATCGAATTAAAATTTTAAGAAAAAGATAATGTATAGAGACATTGCACCAGATCGAGGTCAATTAAGAATATTAAAAGTAATAATAATTTTGTTGCCTATCAAAAAAAAAAGATTATTAAAAGTAAGACACGTAAGAATAGTTATTATCAGTAACCAACAAATTATCAAATAAAGATAATCCAGCATAATGCGAGAGTGCCTTTGTTAATTGGCTAAAATTAGAAAACTGCAAAAATTAAATGAATCAAGAAAGAAAATTTTGTTTGGAGTATCGGAACTGGTGTTCCGAATTCCAAATTTCAATTATATATGTTGGAGATCAGATATATTCCATATATAGATGATTAAAACAAATTATTCCACATTACGATTTTAACATAGCATGTGAAATATTAGGTCTTACACAATTTCAAAAGGAAGAGGAAGAACATACATGCATGGTTTATGCCTTTGCTTTTGAGTACTGTATGTTGAAAGCGTCCTTGTTTATAGTATGTTATTATGCTTCTTCGATCACTCTCAATTGCCAAAATTAATTCATATGTGTGTCATGATTCATGCTGTGGAAACATTCCTTTTTTATATGCGCAAAACAACAGACGATAAACGTACATGTTCCATGCCTTTTTTATTTCTAGGATTTAAAACCTTCTGTCGCGCCCGGAATTTCCACCCCAATTGTTAAGAGAGAAGGAAAAGGAAGCTGAGCAGGAGAAAATCTTGACTTTTACAGTAAACTGTGACCGAGTTGAAACATGAGAAAATGGTTTACAGTGAATAATAGTGAATTTGAATTTAAGCTTAAACCATCCCTTCCAAATGTATTTTGTTCCCGCAGTTACCGGTTTTTGACCAAGCTGATTTTTTGCCCACATACTTACGTGTGCATGCGAGAGCTATAGCTACGTGATGAACTGTTCGGATATTCTTTTTGAGCCTGAGATTGAGTCAAAAAAAATTAAGTTTGGTATGGTATGGAGGATAAGGGTGTGGATGGAGCTCAACCCATGCAAAATCTTGATGTAAGTGAAATTACTCTCATATTCTTCTGTGTTAAAAAAAAAAATGTACATGCAATGAAGGAAGACAAGGAGAGGAAGAAAGAAATTTTTTGGGAGAAGTGCGACAGAGGAATTGGGGGATGGTGTTGAGTACAACATCGTGCTTTGCACAATCTGAGCCGTCGGCTTGGATTGTGTGTTTGACGACTCGGGTCTTATCTTGGTAACGGAATGGCTCTCGGTCGTCCATTGCCGAGATGAGATCCGAGCTATCGGATGCACGATCCGACGGCTTGGATCACTCACAACACACACCCCGGTTCCGAGACTGAGACATCTGAGGGGAGAGAGAAACTAGCCATGGTCAGTGTTACTAGTGTGTTTATTTTTTTTTGGGGAAGGGTAACTGGTTGAGAAGGTAGGGAGCATTCCCCGTTATAAAATTTTATTGACAAAGATTTGCTTATGAAGATCTAAGGGCGCCGGGAGAAGGGTGATACCATATCCGAAAAACAAAAGGCCGGGGATACAATAGTAGATTCTAGAGGTATCAAATTGTCCCGGCCGGCACAGGCACTACACGAGTAATAAATGGGCCGGGTTGGGCACAACAAAAAGTACGGGTTAAACAGGTTGGGCCAACATGGCACAACCCATTTGACACTTCTAGCTTATCCCCTCTATGTGTGCCATTGCCGACGAACTCTCACCACTTAACATATTCTAAGGACAGTCACTCACTATAAGAACATTATATATACATGATATTGATATTTATTACATATACATACATATTCCGGCTTCTCTGCGTGTGCAGTCCAATATGAACCGTTCATATTGACAATTAGTTCAAATAAGTTGAATACTCTTACCGGTAAAAGTATATTTTTACTAGTAAGAATATCAAAACAAATCCAAACCATTAATCCGATCGACTGTTACGATCACTCCGACTACACTCCTGTGGTCCAAAACTAGACTGCAGACAAGCCTTGTGCACATGATATTGATATTTATTATATACATATATGGAAATGATTTTTATTTTTATTTTTTTGCTCGGCATACATGGAAACGATTGATACAGAAACGTTAAGCAACATTCAACATATGGTACAAACTAGACTGGCTCCCTTGATTCGATCCAAGAAGACAGATGATTCAGGTCTCCTTAATTTCCAGCAGAACCAAACGAGGCCTTAAAATTTATTTTTTGAGGGCTTCACACTTGAGAAATAGAAGATATATTCTTGGCACCACTCGGAGCCTTAACAGCAATACTACTAGTACCTTACTGGGGGAGTGGGATATCAGCCAAATCCTCTCTGTAAGGAACAATGGAGTCTTCCCCGTCCTCCGGGCCGGCTGGTTCGATCTTCGTTGTGTCGATGTATGTCACAACCGTGTCTTTACGCCACATCAAGTAAATGATGGAGGCTACGTAGATGACCATCATTGGAAACACTATGATCGCGATGAAAACGGTTGCGGCTTTCGGTAGAGTGCTGTGAATCATCCACCCGACGAAGGATGTGCTGAGGTAGTAAATGTTTATGCCGATGATTCCGAGCCCCAAAATCCACGAGATCACGATAATCTGCAGCCACAAATGTGTACTCGAACTTTTGGTAATTGCATGCATGATTTTTGACCACACATTCCCTTTTTTTTTTAACTAAACAAAGAACGATATAAGCAGGAGTGTCGAGCAGTCGATCAGGTCATTCATCTCAGCAATCGACGATCAGAATTAAAAAATGAAGGTGGTTGTGGTGGTGCAACGGTGGCAAGCAAAGGAGATCGTGGGGAGCTGCAGCGGAGGACCAAAGGAGGACGTGGTGGAGCAGTAGTACGTGGAGGAGCAGAGGCGGAACCAGAGGTGGTGCACCAGCGGAGATTTGGGGGAGTAGCACCAGCGGCAGTTAGGTTGATAGGGTTAGGGTTTGTTGTGGGCTGTTTGTTTGGGGTGGGCCGGCCGATTGCAAATGGGTTTGGCCCAATTAGGTTGCAATTTGTGTGCTTGTTTGGGCTCAGGGTGTTTTGGGGTTTGTACAAACATTAGGTGTTTTTGGGCTTGTATCATTGAGTGTTTATTGATTTCTTGTTAACAGTGTCATAGTACTAAAAATTCGAGAGGTTGAAAAGTAGGTTAAGATCTCGCGAGAAGAAATTGCTCAATGCATTTCTTTTTCTACTGTATTGTACTGATTTCATCTTATATCCTTGTGATGAATGAAATTATTTTTGCCAATAAAAAAAAGGATTAAAAAATTTGTTTTCAATCCAAACCATTGAAGTTATGTCTTCTACAATTGCTCTGTAGATTTTGATAATTTGACTTGTTTTACGGATTTTAAAGTAAAATTCGCTGTGTAGCAGTTTACTTGTTGCATTTCTGCCGAAAAAAATAAAAATTAGAATATGTTTATTGACAAGAAATGAAACAACTCAACTTGATATGAGAAAGGATCAAAAAAAAAAAAAAAACTTGACATGAGAAAGCACTACAACAAAAATAGTCTTTCGCGAGGACCATTTTTTATTTTAAAAAAAAAAATTGATGGTTTCTTCGCTTTCTGAAAACTGTTCTCTAACCTCCCTAAAAAATTAACGGGAAGGGAGAATTAAAAAAGATGTTAGAGTTATTATAGAATCTGGCTTCTCAGTAGTTTATTGTTGGACTGCAGTGTGCCGTTTGCATGATCCTAGCCGCCTAAAAGTATGTTTAACGGTTTAGATTTTAACAAAATTCTTCCAGAGAAGAGTTAACTTTCCTGGACGAGTTTTTTTTTTTTTTTTGAACTATTGAATGCAAAGATGAATGACTGTAATAAAACGGCAGAAGCCTCTCTATAGTTCAACTGTAGAGAGAAGCCGGGTCCTTATTTTAACAGAGGGGAAATTAGCTCAATCTACCCAAGTTAACAACAACAAAGCGAAAAATTGATCTGTTCAAAACATTTGATCAATAACTTACATATATTGAGCTCTTATACGGTCCCATCTTGCTGACACTGCTACTGAATTTAAGGAGTGGAATCAGAGAAAATGGAAGTTCAAATGATAGTATCATCTGCCAATACAAAACCAATTGAATCAGCAAAATTGAAAAATTGTAAAGACAATTCTACTATATATGGAGGAATAAACAACCGATGAAATTATGATTAAATTGCCAGCTGCCGCAGCTCCACCGACTAGCGAGGCGACCAGACTTGGTAAAATGGAAATGGTCCTTGTCATAAGGTTCCTCTGCCATCTCTTCATTTTCAGATCCAAGAAACCCTAGAGATCGTGTGACCAGATTACCCATTAAATTTCAAATTAGGAAGTTATATGCTCGTAAATTAATAGCTACTGTACAAATTATGGACTCCATATTATTAGACATGATTCTTGATCTACCTGCATGATAAATTGTCCAGCATAGGTGCATGTGATAGATGAACTTTGTCCCGAAGCTAGCAACGCGATGGCGTAAATGGTTGAACTTGATTTCCTAAGAACATTCTGCAAAATAAGAAACGAAAATTTTCAATTAGATTTTTTGTTCTTAATTTATAACTACACGCTAGCAAGAATCACGGTGCCTGGGAATGAAACAATCTTTAATATAGAGGTTGGTAGTAATTAGATTTTTTTTTGAATCAAAAGTACTTTGTCGATTAGATCTTTATTTGTTCTAAGTTAGAGCTAGCAGAAGTTGATATATGCTTCTGAATTTCTGGGGTGATTGAATGGCCATTTTTAAATGTAGTTTAATTGAATTTATACAAAAGAACAATATAAATAACCAATTGAGTGGGCCAACTTTTTTTTTGATAAGCAAAAATATTTGAAGAGGAATTATTATTTTGAGTGGGCCAACATGGATTATTATTAAATAGGAATTAGCTAGGAATTATTAATTAATATTAGAGAAATTACACATAGACAGCAAAAGTAAACACTACTCTAAGTCCAACATGAGAGTTTGGAATTAACTATACATTTATGTGTTTGGTAAACTTTTTAATTTTAAGATCTTGGTCATAATTTTTTTTTTTAATTTTTAAATTCTTATCATTGAGACTATATAATTGATATAATAAAAAAATTTGACTCAAAAACTAAAAAAAGAGCAAAAAATAATTCAGCAAAACAAAAAGTTAGGCCAAATCACCTCTATAGTGTTATGATTAAAGGGTAACTAGTTTTTGTAGCTACTATTTGCTCATGTTATTGTTGCTATATTTCATTTGGCATCAAAGAAGAACTTCATATATAATAAACTCTGGCTGATTTCTTGGTGGTAAAATAGGCTCTAGTTTTTATTGACAGTACAAAAATTATGTTGATTCTTGGAAGAAATTCGGTCAGCGAAGACTTCTCTGGCCGCGATTGAATACTAGGTTGAGATATATTGTTACGCTGATTTAGTTTAGTATGCATGAATTTCCGAAGTACCAAAAAAGAAAGAGAAAGAAGGGTAACTAGTTTAGTTTAGACCTGTAGAAGGAAAGAGGCAGAGTTTAGAGTGATGTTATTGCATTGACCCGAGAGGCTTGGGTCTGAACAAACAGTTGCCGATACTGAGATGATTGCAATATTTATCAATAATGCCACAAACAAGGCAAAACCCATCTCTATCAAGAAGTAGCGACAAGCATCCTGCAACAATGTAGAGGATTTCAGGTTAATTCAATTTCTCGTAATGAAGCTTGTAGCTCAATTTTAATCTGTACGAATCTAGCTTCTCCGCAGTCTGTTGTTGGACTGCAGAGTGTCATCGCCCGCGCGATCCTAATCGTCCAAAAGCGTTTTTAACCGGTTCAAATTATTAAAAAAATCTTTTAGAATAGATTTAACTGCAGAGATAAAGAGATGAACGGCAGAGACCTCTGATCTGCAGTCTAATCGCAAAGAAGCTGGGTCCATTAGTAATTTCTGCAAGAAGCCCCTTGAGTGGGACAAGTGGCCTAATATAAAAAAGTCTAATCACATTTGTATCTTAACTATTTAAAAATCCAATTGTTCCAAAGAAGATAACTTACACATTATTCAAAAAACTCTACTAGTTTGGGATCAATTAATTCTATTTACCTATAAAATATAAGTTCTTGAAATTTTTATTTATTAGTTTTTGGTAATTGTCGTGTACATATAGCACGGGTTGATCATGATTCTAGTTTTGTATTCAGATACGATTTTATTTAATTTATTATAAAGTGGTTCGGAAGTCATGATCAACAATGAATCGTATGGACTGGCTCTAAAAGAGTTGATAACACTTGAGAGGTTTCAAACATGAGATTTTAGGATAGTGCAAATCTCTATATTTCAAGTCTTGACCACAAGCCTCTTGCATGCAGTGATAAAAGGTTATTGTTGGCTTACCTTTATGCCACGGACAGAATTTGGTATCTTCCTGGAGAGAACTAGAGCTGAGTGGAGAAAGAGGTTATGCCTGTTGAGGAAAGAGTACAAGAATATTAGTAGGAGTATCACTTAGTGCAAAACCAATTGAAAAGGGGATACAAAGAAGAAACACTTTTTGAAAATGGTTAGTGAAACCATTACTGGGTACATAATCTAAATTATAAAACAAATCGATTTTTGTCTAGGCATATAAATAAAGTAACATACACAGCCGTTCGATCAAATTTTCATGTTAAATTGTAGCTGTCAAATCACTTTCTTTTTCGAAAGATACAGACAAGATCCTCTTAATAAGGTCTACGGCTTAATTGCAAAAATACCCCCTAAACTATCATCTTTTGGCAACTTCGATCACCCCCTTAAGTTTAAAACTCCCCAACTTCACCCTCTTAACTACCAAAATTGAGCAACTACACCCCCTCCCCATTCTCCGTTAAAAAAAATGGACGAAGACCAACAAAATTACGTACGTACACTTTGTCAACCAGAACCAACTGGTTGAGAAGCCGGACGACCGGCCGGTCGACTGCCCGGACGACCACTCTGTCAACCGGACAGTGCAAATAGAGAGAGATCGTGTGTGCAGAGAGAGAGAGGGAGAGAGAGAGAGAGAGAGAATTTTATCTGGTGCATAGGGTGTAAGGGCATTTTTGTACATTGATTTACTTTTCCATCCAATTTTGAAATTTTCCATCCAAATTCATAACAGAATTGGACGGAAAATGGGGGAGGGGGTGAAGTTGCTTGAATGTAAACTTAAGGGGGTGAAGTTGCCAAAAAATGATAGTTTAGGGGGTATCCATATTTAAATGTTGCTTCTTATATGATCAAATAGGAAAATTTCTCAAGATGGTAACTCACGCTATGTGTAGATTATATATATGTACGTTTATTGTTAGAGAATGTAATAATTTATTTAAGTTAGAAATATATATGTTCTGACATGTCAATAGGTACGGGCATCTGCTGGTTATCATATATTTTAAAAGATCTAGAATCTACAGCAATTCATGAAGGGAGAATATAAAATATGTAACCACAATTATCGCAATATCAAGGATATTACGAATATCTTACGGCATAATTAGGGCGCCAAGTAAGGCAATGGCATCTCCCGTGGCAGTTTGGCCGCTGAGCTTAGGAACAAACAGTCCCTTAAGCAAATCAGCAGCAGGCGGCTTCACATAACCCATTTCCCCAAAGAAACATGCTGCCATTGTGAACACCAGAATTGCTACCAACAATTCCAGTTTCCTAATCTGTTTCATGCAATTCAAAAGAGAAGGTTTTAAGAAACAATGAAGAAGAAACGATTTGATAAATTTATATAGACTGCTAGTGGCAAATTAAAAAATTTAACAGAGTAGAGACCTACTAGTAACCGGGCCTGCTCCTTGCACGTAACTAAGCTAATGGCGAATTAATCATAGTGCGTCATCTGTCAATAAAACCTTTTTTTTTTATTTGCACGCCAAATAGGGTTGACAGTTCTATTTTCATCATCGAATTGGATGCTTTATTTGTTATCCCCTATTTCCCTCGATGTACCCCAATTGAGTTTATATAGTATTACCTTCTTTTCCGATTAAAAAAACAGGGGTTGACAGACGATTGTACAAGATTTAAGTTGACAAAATTAAAACTTCAGATGTGTAGGGGATGCTATTTAATTTAAGAGTTTAAAACATAATTACCCAAAAAAATAAAAGAAAAGAACTTTCTTTTCTGGAACACCAAATGCAAATAACCTAACTTTATAGTCATTTTGCTGTTATGTTTTTATAGAACAGTTTGTATGTTCTTACTTCATTTTTTCTTACTTCATTGGTCAACATGACTTAAGGAAAATGAAAATGATACAAGTGGATGCTCACAGTATATACCCCAACCCTAGGGGGCTAGCTAAGTGGTTTTGGTTTGGAACTTAGGACCATCAATCGATCTCACCCTGATCACGACTGTGGGAGGGGCTGTGGAGATCAGTCACAGGTAGGCGCAAGCTTACCCGCATTACCAAAACAAAAGAACAAAAAAAAAAAAAAAAAACAGTGTATAGTACCCCATATCTCTGAAGGCCAATAAGCAGGAGAGTGCTCAAACCGGTGAGAAGGACTCCTGTCCAGACTGGTATGTGAAACAATATATTCAGGGCAAATGCTGTCCCAATAACTACAAAAAAAAATTAAACATGACAAGAAAAAAATTACCACATGTATTTCTCATACATAAATTAGGAGATACATACGTTCATCAATTATATACGCATCTGACGGAGATGCTGTAGGGTGCCTCTCTGTAGTGCAGATCCAGACCGTCCATGTCAGCAATCAATAGTTCAGATATATTCTTTATCTTTGAACGGTTAAAAAACATATCTGAACCATTAATTGTCGAGATGAATGGTTTGAATTTGCCATACATAGTGCAATACGGGGTGTGCCCTACAGCATTCCCGGATCCCTGAAAATGTACGTTTTGTTTTGCAACTAATTTTAATCTTTAGCTCCATACCTTCTGGAATATCTGCTGCTATGACAGCTGCTTCTGCCAACAGCCAGAGGCAATACTTAACAAATACAGGGTACTCGGCGTTGCATAATTCAGATAGGTGTTTTCCTTTGAACCAAAACAAACAAAAAATATTACAACTTAGACTGAAATAGAGAAAAATTGAATAAAAAAAATACTCATTAATTGTTCCTTAATTGTAGTTAGCAATAATTCATTTTAAATCTTACCGGTGCTTACGCCAAGATTTGCAGCAAGCGATTGAATTATGAGCGCGAAGATCATCCCGATAAGGATCACCCAGAGTAGCTGAAATGGGGAGTGATAAGTTTCATTGTACGTAACAAACTTTGAGTTGAGATTTTATCATTACCTTCTTCTTCATTAATAACGAATCTTTTTTTTGGTTTTTGATATATTTTTTTTAATATTTTGATATTTTAGTTTTACCTCAAATCCATCCCTAGCTCCGGCTTGCAAGTCAGTTTCCACTGTGGCATCATACCAAGAAAATGAAAGTTATTTTATTGTGAAACAATCAACACTCTATGAGAGAGAGAGAGAGAGAGAGAGAGATTTACGTACTATTGCCGGGGTCAATATAAGCCAACGACACAAGGAAGCCAGGACCGACGTATGCAAGAAATTTTATCCATCCAGGTTTCTAATCATTAAAAGAACCAAAATAAAAAACCCATAAAATGAATTTCAGGGCTTGAGGAAAACACACACACACACAATCAATCGTGTGTGGGAGATGAGAGCAGTTAAAGTCCGTGAGACCATTACTTTTTGCGGATTTGGACCTTATAGTGTAGGGGTGCACTATAGAAGTGTAGTACGTGACTCAAGTCCATCTTTAACAATAAATTGTCCAGACTTCAAAAAACATTGGGGGAGTCAGGATTTTGATCCGAAGGGACCGGCTTGTAGACATATGTTTTTTTGTCAGAACGTATACTTATTATATCAATTTTTACTTTCCAATACATTACATTACATTGTATATATATTGAAATGATTCCCAATTATTATTTTTTTCTTTAGAGATCCGTTTTCCAATACATTTCATTTGCTATTTCAACTGTCACATGTTTATTTCTTTAGGCTACTTGAATAATATTCAAAATCAAATAGATACAAAAAAAAATTAAAAATCAAAGCCGTGAGGAGCCAGGGCTAGGCCCCCTAGGCCTTAACAGAGCTCCGCCCCTATCTAAAAGTATCTTACATGTAAGATAACTATAGTGCAAGGTGCACTATTGGAATGTAATACTTGATTCAAGTCGTCCATCCCGGTATTAATGTATGACCATTTTTCCTAAGGTTTAATGGTGAGAGATACACCTACCCTACCTATCCCATCACCAATCACGATTCCGCTGACCTGCACTCGTAGAATCCCAATTATATTAGAATTAGGCATATGTGTCCAATTTTTAATTGTCCGAGGAACCAATTTTTAAATGTCGAATGACCCAACTTTTAGCCTGTAAATTTACTATTTTCTCTTTAACTGCAAAACAAAATATTATTTTCTATTTATCGAGTATTCTATTTGAAACCTTAAACATGATTGGTACTCGCTTACGGACCGGGGTCAAAAAAGTTAGAATTGCATTGCAAAGGGGACGAGAAAAGAAAATTTAGATTGTTTTGGTCAAATTGCATATCTCATTATTTGAAGAGATTTTTACCACCATGGATAGAAAAGTGAATTTAATTTCTATTAAGAATCTACTAATTTTTTTTTTTATTTACCTCTAAGTATAAGCTCATTGATAAGAGTACCCTTCAATACAATTTTACACTTTACTTCCCTCCCACTCCCCACCTCAACCCACCATCCACTTCCAACTGGCGACCACCTCTGGCCGGTGACTTTCTCCGGTCGACGAAATTTCACTTTTTTTTTATTTAGGCTCTTTCATAGAGTCTTAGAGTACATTTTCCTACTATAGAATTTTAGCGATTTAGGCATTTTCATGGGGTTTTAGGGTGCACTCACTTTCTTAGGCACATTTATAGGGTTTAATGTTTAGACGTTAGGTATTTTATAGGGTTTTAGTGAATTAGACACTTTCATAGGGTTTTAGGGTACACTCATTTTCATAGGGTTTTAGTAATTTAGATATTTTCATAGGGTTGAGTATTTAGGATTTAGGCACTTTCATAGGATATTTTTGAGTAAAAATAGGCAAAATTCTTATGCGTGCTTTTTTAGAAGAGGCCGGACTTGCGCGTGTATTGGGTCCAAAATTTGGACCTAGCGGTAATAATACAAAAATGATTACGGATCATGCTTTAATTCATTTTGGAACCACGCCATATATATATATTTCTACATATTTTTGGAAAACTAAAAAGGCATTTGTTTGAACAGTGCAATGACATCAGAACGAGAAGATAACATCCTAACCAGGTTGGCACCTAATCCCCATGAAGATCATATGCCACTAAACCATATGCAAGTACAATAATTGTGTGATGATCATTTTGCAGGGGTCAATTACCTTAAAACTACTTACGTTTAGTTTTCTACACCATTTTCGGTTTACCAAAAAAAAAAACAAGAAAGACCTGTTGCTTTTGATTTTCAAGATCAAAGCCTTCATGGGTGTTGTGGGTTGGAATCTCCTTCTTCACATCAAAAGCTGCCATGGGGTTGCTTTCCCCAATTACTTGTTCCAAGCTCCCCATCTCTCTCTCTCTCTCTCTCTCTCAAATATATATGTACATATGCAACTCATGTAGTGTTCTTAACCTCTATTTATAGCGCGGTTTTGAACTCTTTTGAAAGTGAAAGCACATAAACACTACCCTATTAAAATTTTCATTACTGGATGAAATCGTTTTGAGCATCTCCAAAGAATTATTTTGGAAAGTTGTGAGAATAGTTTATTCAAAGAATTTGATTTAGGAACTGTCCTTGGTTGATTTAATTTCTGTTAAATATCTACGACGACTTTCCTCCTAAATATTTTTAGTCTCTGAATTCTTATCACGATTTTTTAGTCAAGAGGTAGGAGAATACAATATAAGAATTACATGAAACACGAGACTCTACGATCACTATAAGCCGAACTAAGCTCCATTAGGGAGAAAAACAATCTCAAACAATTTCACAATCATTACAAGTCCAACCCAACAAAACCCCATTAAAGGGAGAAATAATCCTAAAACCCTCAAAACCATAGCCGCCACAAATATCCTTCATCTCCCTTCCCCTCCTCCTCTAGGGTTTCACACCCTTGTACGGCAGTGGTAGGGAAAGGCCATGGTTTTGTTTTGTTTTTCTCTAGTATTTTCAAGAGTTTTTAGTTTCGTCTTTGGACGAAGATTTCATCTAAAGATCAGGTACTTTCAGTGACGATGTTGCTTCACAATGATAGCTATGCCAACAATGCTCTTATCCTAGATAATGTTCTTGGTGGAGCAACTCGTATGACTTGTCAGATCTGTAATTTTTGGAAGTTCATTAATGCATTCATACTTGGTTGGAGTTTATCTGATCGTTTGGGTATTTGTTACTCCATCCGTCCATTTTTTAGAGTCTAGTATTTCATTTTAGGCTGTTCATTAATAAGTGTTCATTTTATAAAGTTATTGGGTAAAAGTTGGTGTATTTTTTATTTTGCCCTAAAAGTAAATTTCATTTTGAAAAATTAGTGAGTAAAAATATAATTATGATATCTCCATAGAGGGTAAGTAAGAAAAGAGAAAATAAATGTTGATGTGAAATGTGTAATGATGATGATGATGTCTCCTTAATAAGTTGTAGTTACAGAAAAAACAACAATTTAGGAAGAACAGAGTCAACAACCCTTCTCTCTCTAAAAAACCAAAAAGTCAGGCCTTAGGGTTTCAATCACCGCCGAGGGGAGGCGCCGCCTCTCCCCTCCTCCCCCAGGCTCCCCTCCTCTATCTATCTTCTCTCCCATCTCTCCCTTTCCGTTTTCCCCCTGTTTTCCCCCTCTGTGTTTGTTTTTTCTCTATTTTTCCTCATTCACAAAACTGATCGGCAAGGCGACGAGAAGGCGGTGATGGTGGCTTCCGGTGGCGGTGCTAGCGTCCTTGGATCTCAACGATTGTTTCTCCTCTAGCCCTTTTTAGGAGCCGGATTGGCATGCTTCACGATGGCTACGCAACAGAGGGATTGATCGTCCGACAAGATCGACTATGGTATGGTCCTCGGTCCCAAGACGTCTCTTTCTCACCTCTTTTGTTTTTGACCCCCTACCATCATCGTGGTTTCCCCATCTTCACAGTTTCTAGTCTACCCTTTGTATCCCTATCAGAGTACTGTTGGGTCTCCAATTGCTTAACGACGAGGGTTATTTCGGGTCTTGACAAAGCGGTTGGCATTGGCTCCCGTCGTGGTCGTTGTTGAATGGCCCAGTATTCACCTAACGACAGGGTGAGCTTCCACTGCAGATCTGGTGATGTTTGGTTCTGAGTCCATTTCCCTGGGTGGCTAGTGGTGGCTTGAAGGCAATCGGGGTGTGATTTCCAGTGGTGGTGGTTATTTATGTTTGAAGCGATGGGCAGCGGCGACTGTGCTGTTTCTAGGGTTAGGTTTTGGATATTCTTTGGGCTGGGCTTTATTGTATTATCTGGGCTTTTTAAGCCTTATGGGTGGTTTGTGCTCCATTTGCACTTATCTAGGCACTTTTGGCTTTCAGGTGTATGGGTTTTTTCTCTATGGTTGTGCTTCTAACTTTTGATTAGAATCCTTTTCCCTATCCCTAATAAAATATTACTTTTGCCAATGAAAAAAAAAAATTATAGTTACGAAATTGGACACTTAAAAAGAGACAGATGTGGTATCTTTTATCTTTGACTAAAACTTTATCTCTTTTGAGGCTGCTGATTCTAGGTATGAATATACAACAGATTGTGAGTGCCGTTGTTTGCGTCAAGCTACGTTTGGGTCGAGTGAAAGATATCGACTGCCTTGTATTTATCGTTTTACAATACTTAGATGATTAATTTAGCTTTATCTAAATTTTTTATAATGAACTCCGTCATGTAAGTGCCGTTGGACAATTATTATAATATACAATCTTCTCAATTTTGTCAAAAAAAAAAAAAGGAGAGAGAAATAATCCCAACAAATACAAAGAAAAAAAATGTCCGCACGCAGATGGGAGGTTTTAACTCCTGACCTCCTACTAAGATGCAAGAGTCCTAGCCAACGGATCGAGATAGTTCGAGCTAGTTGGTTAATTCTTACTGTAGTATCACATTAATTCTTAGTATGTTTAGTGTAATTTTGTCAGTACGAAAGATTATACATTGCCTCGGGCATTGAATCATTTTTTGTTTAGTACCAAGTTGACTCTAAATTAAACTACTGTATGTATTATTATTCTTTTATTCCTTTTGGGAGTCCGTGTCACTTTTTAATTGATTATATCTTGTAATTTATAATGTTTTAGGTGATTTTAAAAATATCATTTAACAAAACTCATTGAGATCTATCAAACAAGATTCATATTGCATATAATCGGTATTACCAATTAAAAGTTATAATTAGTTTTTTAACCGGTTATGATAGAACGAGGGACAATAGAATTGAAACGGAGGGAGTATTTTTTAGTTGGCCTCTGATATCTTCAACTTGAATAAGAATACTCTCTGGTCATTTGTAAGGACTGAAACGTCCTGCCAAGCCTCCTCCAATACCTTTTTTCTCTCTTCTCCTCCCCTTTCACACTCTTGTCTGGTGGTGGGAGGAAAAGCCATGGAGTAATTTTGTCTATATTTTATTTTTCTCCAGTTTCTTCAGATCAATGACTTGTTGTGATTTGTGAGAATTTTGTTTTTATTTTGTTTTTCTACATATTGGATTTTTTCAAAGATGATGTTACTTCCCAATGATATCGGTGTCAATAATGTTTTTACCCTACATGATATTTTTGGAAGGGTAACTCGTGGTGCCTTGTTAAATTTTTAGTTTTTGAAAGTTCATTGATACGTTCATACTTGGTTGGAGTTTATCTGATTGTCTAGGTATTTGTTGTCTTTTATTTTTGTCTAGCACTTTATCTCTTTTAAGACTGTTAATTCTAGATAAAAATATACAACAATTTGTGAGTGTCGCTATTTGCATCAAGCTCAACATCTGGGTAAGGGTGAAAGACGTCAATTGCCTTGTGTTTTTCTTGCTTTGCAATAATTAGATGATTAGTTTTGATTTATCCTTTAGCAATATTATCTTTTCCATTTTGGAGAGAGAGAGAGAGAGAGAGAGAGAGAGAGAGAGAGAGAGAGAGAGAGAGAGAGAGAGAGAGAGAGAGAGAGAGAGAGAGAGAGAGAGAGAGAGAGATTTTAAAAGAGAGAGAGAGAGAGAGAGAGAGAGATTTTAAAAGTAAATATTGACTTTGATAAATTTCCACAAAATTGATTCATGCATAAGATTACTGAATTAATCCAAACATTGGAATGAAATTACTTCAGGTATTGTATTCCTAGGAATTTCATTTCTAGTAATCATAGCCCTATTCCTACTCAATAAAATTCTTAGAAATTTGATTCCTAGTAATCACATTCTTATTCCTACTAAATGTTCCAGTCATCGAAATTGAACCCTATATTAATGCCACATAGGGAGCTACGTTAGTGCCGAAGAGGTGGCCACGATTACTGCCATATCAACCGGAACCGGTAGCAAATTAAGGGTAAAAATTGTATTACAAAATTAGAGGCTGGCCCGTTTTTTTAGGTTCGGTTCGATCCCAACTCTAGATATTATTCCTAAATCTGTGCAGGCTTGGATATGTTCTATCATGACTATTTTAAAGACAAAGCTACAAAAAAGGGTTGGGATCTAAAATCCCAACAACTCAAATTATATAAGAACGGAATGGTTCAAGGGACACTCTAAAAAAACACCTAAAAAAACACCCATAATCTCAATCTCATAGTTCCCGATCAAATTTTTATAATCTGAACCGTTCAATGTGTGCAGAATGTGATTTTAAGGGTGCCCGCGAGAAATTAGCAAAAAAAAATGACCGGGAAAGGTTTGATTTGAGCAGTTTTTATTTGAACCGTTCAATAAAAAACTGTTCGAAACTGTTCGGATCAAGCCCTTCCCGGTCATTTTTTTTTGCTGATTTCTTGTGGGTACCCTTAAAATCACGTTCTAATCACATTGAGCGGCTCAGATCATCAAAATTTGATCGGGAACTATGAGGTGTTTTTTTAGGTGTTTTTTTGGGTGTCCCCGGAACCGCCCCGATATAAGAAATAAGTCCATTATAGATTAGAAACAAAAAAAGAAAGGGAAAACTCTCTAAGGTACGTAAGAACACCAATTAGCCTATAATAGTGAGATGCAAGAGTCCTAATCAACTAAATTAGTGGAGGAAGGGGGGCTGCTGTCCCCGAATTCGGGGCCCACTCCGGTCTCGATCCGATGATCGGAAACGTTCACTTCGTAGAGCTCGTCGAGTATAACAACTATGCAAAAAATCAGCTTAATTGGATATCATTAAGTACTTGATCGGAACCTTTTTATTTAAAAAGAATGGATCCGAAACACTGGATTAAATCCACTGTAACCCATGGACTAAGAATTTTATGGGCTCCGATCAGGTACTTAATGATATCCAATTAAGCTGATACGCTTCTATCTGGGTAGTCATTATTCCAACTACGCTATAAGTAGTCTAATATACTAATTTATGCAGCATCTCGATTTATTAAAGAGAATAAATTATTTATACCGCCAGTGTAAATATTTGTTTTTTCCAAATTAATTACATCGCGCTACATTGCAAAACAGTGGTCCCAATTAATAAAACATGACGACGTGATGTAATATAATTGATTCGGATGAAATAAATATTTATAACGGCAGTGTAAAGAATTTAATCTCTTTTTTAAATAACTTTTGAAACAGATCTGGGACAATTTCACAGGGAAGAGGAAGAACATGCATTGTTCCTGCCTCTCTTTTTTTTTTTTAAGAGAAAGAACTTCAATCTATTGAAAATGGAACAACAAGAAAAACACAAAAAAAGAAAAAAGATCAAAAGATCTGAATAAGAATACAGACAAATAATTAAAGCCACTGAAAAAGAAGTTCCGGTGTTGGAAGCCATCTTTCATCGCATGGAAGTGTTGAAAAACTCTGGCATGGATGTCCCTGTTGCCTCCTCCACCGTTGTTGAAGAAATCGGAACTCACACAGTGGAATCCAATCCACTGCAAATTGGCGGTGGTCAATCAAAAGGGATTAGGGAGATGTCATCTGACATGGAGAGAGGTTCTTGGGAGAGAGGTCTTTTGGGGAAGGGGAAGAGGAAGGGGTGCCGCTTTCGAAATTCATAATATACCTTGCCAATTATGTACGTAACAGGAAATGGCAAGTAAACATACATGTTCCATGCCTTTTGCGCTTTGGGATTGATATAACCTTTCCAATTTTTTTATGGACCAATTTGATTTATTATTATTTGGGTGGCAGTGGGACCTAATTAAGTCATATAAATCGCAAATGTGTGCGTGAGCGCAGAGCACTTTGAAGAGATTATCCGAGAATTATGAGCGTGAACGCGTTGCGAGGATTGAGGGCGTGAGTGCAGAGTACTTTGAAGGATTTTGTGACTACATATATATTATTTGATATGAGCCATCGACCAGGTGGAATGTGGTACTGTTATATGGTCGATAAATATTCCGTCAATATGGGGGAAAAAAAAAAATCTTAGGTCAAATTTGAAAAATGTTATTTTATTTATTGCAACTGTCATTGCTCCAAAATGTGTAATTCGATCCAATGATGGAATATTGCAATGAGGTGGGATTGTGCATAGATATAAATATACTAGAGAAATCTATATCTAGTCCTTCGTTAGTGTGTAATTATTTTATTGTCACACTTTTTCTCATGTTCAAGTTGTACAAACTCGTGCTGCCTCCGGTCATTCACGTGTTTGCCGTAGTTGCATGTGAGATTATGAAAAAAAAAAATTCTTTTTAGAAAATTTATGTTCCAAAATCCCAAAACTAGCTTTTGAATTTTGAGAATTTTTATTTTTTTATTTTTTGAGATTCTCAGAAGCTGTAGATTCAAAAAATCAGTTTTGTAGAATTCTTGAAAAACATTCTAAACTAATTTTTAAAAGCTAAAATTAATCTAAAAATATGTCAAAATAATTTAACAAAATAAGATAATTTTCTACAAACCGTCACCTAGCTATGTCGGGGCCCGGAGGGGCCCAGGCCCCCCCGGCCTCCGCTCCTTGAGCTTCCGAGTTTTAAAATTTTTATTTTGTATATATTTAATTTTGAATATTTTTGATAATTATTCATGTATATAGCTACTTATAATCTTAATAATTTTGGTTTGATTCAATAAAAAATTGGTTATTTTACATTCTCATTTCTCAATTTCTTTCATAAATAACAAATAAGCAAGTGACAGTTGAAATAGCCTAAAAAATAAAATGATTGGTATAAACTTTAAATGCATTAAGTTAGAATCATTTTAATTAATATATTGAAAAGCAAAAATCATATGATATAACAAATATACGTTCCGATAAAATGTATATATCTATTAACCCCCGAAGTCAAAATCCTAACTTGGCAAAATATCATCTTTTCTTAACTTTCCGGAATAGTAAACTGTAAACATGAGGCTCAAATGTCAAACTCAAAAGAAATATTACCGTCGAGCTCTTACATGAATGGAATCGATAGATAATAATCCAACTAGTCTTGAGGTGTTATCCAATTTTCAGTTGGATACGTTTTTATTTTTTGTGCTTCCTAGCTTCTTGAGCTAAGATGCTTTCTTCTCGATGTACTCCTTTTGAGTTCTATAAAATGTTTCGTTTGCCGAGCAAAAAAAAATAATAATTCAACTAGTTCATCACTTCGCAAATGAATATTTAATTTAACTAAAACCCCTGTATAATCGATATATATATCTTGTTTTCTGGATTAATTTTGATTTTTAAATCAATCCGGACAGGGCTCAAATTTCATCTGTCATGAGTAGCATGGTTCATGCCATCGCGCAATGGAGAGTCTGATAAGGTAATGAGATTAATTACCTTGTACTTATGAAAGTAGTAGAAGCTTACTGAGGTTTTTTTTTAAATCTGAAAAGCTTATTGAGTTGAATTTTGGTAACTTTGATAATGACTATCAAAGTTATCTTATTGAGGTGTTTGGGCCTTTGCCCTTTTGTGGTGTTTTCCAACTTTTTGTTAGATCCTCTTTTCCCTTCCCCATTTTTAATAAAATTTCATCTTTTATCGGTAAAAAAAAAAAAAACTTTGATAATGACTATCGGTTAGAATAGTTGTGACGAGGTTTAAAAATTCGGCTAGTCTACTCTAGGAGTTGGAATATATTTGAAAGATACTAGATAGAATCTATCCATTGTTTAAAAAAAAAAAAAAAAAAGGCAGAAAATTTAGGGTCCCTTTTGCAGCCGAACAAATCATCGAATTTTACATTATGCAATATTATTGCATTTTAGGTGTTTGGGAGTCTACTCTATGCGAATGCATTTTTCCCAAAATGCTTTATCAAAACCACACATTAGAGAGAGAGGTAAAATATATTCGGCATATATCTCACAAATACTCTACAGATTGATAATCTATCCTAATCATAATTCAAAAATCTTTAATTTATAATACAAAAAGTGTAAAATGCACAAAAAAAAAAAAACGAAAAACAAAGACCTGTCTAGTTTACCTTTGTGGAATTACAGGCTGGGAGCCAAATTGTGGCTTCTCATTTTGTATTTTACGGGTTTTTCTGGTTGGGGAGCCAAATTCTACTAATGCATTATGCCACAATGCATTCTCAAAACTACACTTTAGAAAGCACAATTTGATTATCAGTCTTAGATGACCTTTTTCATTCTCTTGAATTATCTTCTCAAATTGATAATTTATTTTGAGCATTATCCTTAAAATACTCATTCATAATTTATTTTGAGCATTATCCTCCCACGCACTACTCTGTTGCAAAATCTATTACACACATCTCTCAAACACTTTATCGGATTCCTAATATATTATGGGCACAATCCGAAATCAATAACTCACACTTTATCGGATTCCTAATATATCATGGTTATAAGAGAGACCATTCCCGTTTTTGCGATACATACAATTTTCAGATTACCTGAACGAGTAATTATTGGGTAGTCTAGGAGTACCGTCACGTGTTACTCCGAACCACTTTACAACCACATATTTCTGTGGGGTCTATACACTTAGTGGTAGACCCCTAAGTGTTGTATAATTTCACTAACTAAAAGCGGTCAAGCGGGCCCTCACCTTCCTCGTGAATTTTGAATAGTACAGTTTTTATCATTGAAGGAACATTATCTTGGTCGCCCGCTCCGAGTGTTTTGTTTAAATAAGTCATTTGGCTTATTTTTTTGACAATGTTATAACTGTTTTTATTGGTATCGAAACTCCGACGCATAAAAGTCATGTACAATACACATGGTACAAGACTTTTGTGCACTAGAGTTTTGGCACTAACAAAAACTGTTTTGACATTATCATTTCCCCCTTTTTTTTACTTTATTGAATTTTTCTTTTCTTTTTTTTTTTTTTTTGCATTTATTAATTTCGCATCAAATTTTTGTGGATTATCAGTTCTTCTTGACAAGAAAAATTAGAAAATTAAAAATTGTGATCAAAACTCAAAATTTTTAATAAAGCCAAAAAATCTGGCTTTCTGGCTGTTTTTGCCTTTATTCAAAAAATATTAAGTTTGGACCATAATGTTTACTTTTTCCTACTGCTCTCATCGAGACGTACCGCTAAAAATTGACACGAACCTAAAAAATGCCAAAAAAAAAAGAAGAAGAAAGAATAAAGACCAAAAAAAAATGCCGAATAACTTATTTTGTCAAACACTAGTCTTCAATCATTATCCGAATAAGGGACCAGACACGAAACATTATTCAGCGGGTCCTGTAGATCCACATTTGTAACCAAAGGCCCAGTACATGGTTCCACCACAATCTTTATAGGCCCATCCATCTGTTGAATTGAACTGCAAACCTACAAAAGCCCACCATATGGTTCCACCACAGAGATTATAGGCCCATTCATCTGTTTATTTGAACTGGATTCTAATTGTAATCCGCCAGCCCCTTTTTGTCAAAACTACTAGAAAGAGAAGAGGGTGGTTGGTTGAGTAGGAGAGAGAGTGCTTGGATTTTGGCCGTATAGAATACATTTGGACGGCTCGAATCTGCGCTGGGTACCGCCCTCTCTCCTCTTTCTCGCCATGTGGTATCCAATTCGCATCCAAAAACCTATTGAATACGTGTGGGGTGTGGGACTGTGGGTAGCTATTTTATTAATTTTACCACTTTACCCTAACAATTAATTCATGCAATATTTAGGGTAGTTGGGGCAGTTGTGGAAAGGAAAACTTTCCGTTTGAAAAAAAAAAAAAAAGTAGTGGAAAGAAATTCTGTGACACAGTTTCACAAAATTATCGACACAAAAGAAGGGTAGCCCATTTATACAGAGAATTAAATTATCCGATCCCCTTCAACCTCTAGCACCTCAATCTTCGCCGCAAGATCAACATTCAGTGTTAATTTGAATGAAAAAGAAATGAGATTGGGTCGAGCAGTACCTACACCTATTGGAATTAGCTGATTTTTCACATGGCCATTCGTTTTTTTTTTTAAAGTATTAAATGGATTAGATTTTTCATGCGGGACCTGTTGTGGTCCGCGTGGCCATTGGTGCAAGGTCGGTGAAGCTACCATCGGTGGCTGTAGCATGGTTCTATTGCTTCTCCACTAAAAGATGCTTAGTGGAATATATTTACATGATTAATAATTTAAAGACAATCTAAAATCCCATTTCACAAAATAGTTGAGGCAAACATTTGGTTGGACGAAGAGAAGGCCCCAACACCTTCCCCTATTAAAATTTATTGGTGTATATATAAGTTTCCAAAGTGAAGTGGGGTGACTGCACAGTGGGTGTCGAGCGAAGTTTGAGTTAAAACCATCAACCCTTGTGTGCGAATTAGCATCTGCAAGCGGGTATTAACACAATATAAACTACTAGATGATGCTATGGTGTGCCCAATCACTTTGAGGATATCGTAATTTTTTGTATAACTTTACCATTACAAGTATAATCACGACCAATGACATGTATAACAAATGCCTTACAAAGGCATATCCCCCAAAATTCTTAGAAATTTTTGGGGATTTTGGGGGTTATGCCTTTGTGAGGCCTTGGTTATACATATCACTAGTTTTAGTTATGATTGTAATGGTCGGTTATGTCAAAAATTACGGTGTCCCCAAAATGACTGGGGACTCCATAGTTTTTCCCTAAACTACTAGTACTAGTAACTTTGAATTAAGAAATTTGGATGATGCTATGGTGTCCATGGTCGCAAAATAACTTCCATAGAAACCACTATTACCTATTGTGACCACCGGAATGATCTCAAAAGACTAATAACAAAATGCTGCTGCAAATGCAGAATCGAAAATTTATAAAAGCTAGAGGGTATTTTCCAACATTCATCCACAAAAACCATTAAAACTAAAAGTTCAATATCCAAAACTAAGAAAGTAGACTGCATAGCTTCCAAAACTAATAGTACAATATCCTTAGCTAGCTATTCCTAGCCGATCCAAAATTACACACAACAAGTGATAACAAGAAGCCCGACATCAACATTAAGAGCAAAATGCATCACTTCCAGACTCCAACCATCTAGCTCCAACCATATCTACCATATTTGTGAATCTCACCTACAAAAAGAAAAGAGAAAAAAACTAGTATGCATTTTTCTCCTAGAATCTGATATCTCAATGACAATATGTGTCGACAAAACTCTAGAGATAAAAGTGACCTCGACGTAACTCAGCTCAAGTACCCATGAAATGAAAGTGTTTGAAAAATAGCTGCCACTAACAATTCATACACGCGCGTATCCATATCATGCATTTCTTCACAAACTAACAAACAAGTTTCTAGCACAGAGGGTCATCTCCCTGTGAAGTATTTAGGGGTGCCTTTAATCAACTCAAGGCTTACCTCTGCTGATTGTATTGTCCTTAAAGAATGAATTTTGGCTCAGATTCAAAGTTGGTCTTAGAAATTTTTATCCTATGGGGGAAGGGCCCAATTGATTTAGTCTGTGCTTTGTAGTATACATACCAACTGGAGCTCTATCTTTATATTGCCTCAAAAAGCAATTAAGGAGATTGAGGGAGTGCTGGGGCCTTTCTTATGGTCTGGTCTTGACATGAAGCATACGGGTAATTGGATGCATCTATGTGTTCCAAAGAATGAAGGTGGGCTGGGATTTAGGTCCCTTAAAGAGTGGAATAAGGCTTCCAATATTAGGCACCTTTGGGCTTTGAGTTTTAAAGCTGATTTGCTACGGGTAAAGTGGGTGCATTTGTAAATTCTGAAAGGGCATAGTCTCTGGGAATTCCTATACCGAATGATGCATCATGGGTAATAAGGAAGCTTTTCAAATTAAGGGAAATTTGTCAAGGTTGGATCAGGTATTGCATTGGGGATGGAGAAGATACGTTTCTATAGACTGATAATTGGCACCTCCTTGGGGCATTGTACAAGCAGTTCGGTGATTCCATTGTTACAAATTGGGGCAGGGCTTTGAGGGCTAAAGTATCTTCCATTATTGTTCAAGGGAATTGGCGATGGCCAAGATAGAGGAGTCGAGTTATGATGGCGGTTATGCATCACAGTCCTGCAAATTTTCTTCCTAATCCATTGGCTAAGGATAAAGTAATATGGATTCTTTCTCCAAATGGCTGTTACTCTGTCAAGACAGCATGGGAGGCATGTAGACATAGGTGTTCTTTTAAACACTAGCATTTGTTAGTATGGTTTAGCCAAAATGTTCCTCGGTAGAGCTTTACTCTTTGGCTTGCAATTTTGGAGTGTCTTTCCACCAAGGATAGAATAGCCAAATGGGGGATATCCATTAATTCAATATGTGTGTTGTGTATGGCTTGTGAAGAGTCTCATGCCCATTTGTTTTTTGAATGCCAATTTTCTGCAATGATCTGGAGCCATATTTTGCGTAAAAATAACATTTCCAGAGGGCCACTTTCTTTGCATCAGGAGCTTATTTGGGCTAGTGCTCAAAGGAAAGGTAAAAGTTTTTGTAGTACTGTATACAAGTTATCTTTGGCTTCTTACTTCTTGTGGGGGGAGCGTAACATGCGGATATTTCAGAACAAGAGCAGGGATGTAGATGACCTAGCTGCAGCGATTCTTGATGCGATTAGAGCCAAGCTTTGTTCTTTCAATTCTTTAAAGTTTTCTTAATAGGCAAATTTGTGATGATTGGTTACTTAGCTCTAGAGTTTTTAGGATAAATAACAGCTGACTTGTATAGCCTTGTTATTCATTGTATTGTTGTTCAGGGGGATGCCCCGTTGTTTTTGTAGTTGCCGTGTTTTTGGTGAAATGAAATTACTTACAAAAAAAAAAAATTCCTAGCACGAAAGGAAACAAATTAATGAGTGCATTAGTTGCTAAAGAATTAGTTTCCAGCTCATAATCTGGAAACAATGCACAAAGCAAAGATCCATCTTCAAATCTTGCATAGAGAATGATACTTTCTTTCAGAAATTTTTATCAAGCAGAGACTGCTCAATTGCACCGAAAAGGATTGGTTCATTAATTCCTTCATAAATAATGCATCATCATATAACTAGCAGCACGCATAAGAATTAGACACGGTCTTCTATATGGCAACTGTTTTTTTTTTCGAATTTAATTAGCTTAAATTATCCCCTTAAAATGATTTGGTTCTATGGTTTCCAACCAACCTGATGTTTTCCACACAACGACACGTCAAAGAGCGGCAGTACTACATGGCATGACTAATAAATTGGCCGTGCCAGGTACAACACGAAGCACGTTCGACACAAACTAAACAGGTTGAGCCGCCACAATACCACCCATTTGACACCTCTAGCAGATCGATCCCCTCAATGCGTGTGCCATTGCCAACCAGCTCCCACGTACCACCTTACATATTCCAAGGACAATCACTGTGCATTTAATTAGTACGATTTTTGTTAAGCAAAAAGGGTATTCAATTGGTAACGAACATTATTGGGCATAAAAAAACGACTTGCACCAAAACACATTTATTATATACATATATGGAAATGATTTTTATTTTTATTTTTTTGCTCGGCATACATGGAAACGATTGATACAGAAACGTTAAGCAACATTCAACATATGGTACAAACTAGACTTGCTCCCTCAATTGCGATCGAGAAGACACTTGTTTCAAGTCTCCTTTCCAGAAGAACCAAACGAGGCCTTAAAATTCAATTTTTTGAGGGCTTCACACTTGAGAAATGGAAGATATTCTTGGCACCACTCTGAACCTTACTCAGGGAGTGGGATATCAGCCAAATCCTCCCTGTAAGGAACACTGGAGTCTTCCCCGTCCTCCGTGCTGGAGTGAACGGCCGGGTCGTTCTTCGTTGTGTCGATGTATGTCACAGCCGTGTCTTTACGCCACATCAAGTAAATCACGGAGGCTACGTAGATGACCATCAATGGAAACACTATGATCGCGATGAAAATGGTTGCGGCTTTCGGCAGAGTGCTGTGAATCATCCACCCAACGAACGCTGTGCTGAGGTAGTAAATGTTTGCGCCGATGATTGCTAGCCCCATGATCCACGAGATCACGATAATCTGCAGGCACGGTCTTCAAATGTTTAGTTGAACTTCCGGTCATTTGCATGCATAATTTTCGTTTCTAGTGGAGTTAATTTAGCAAGATTTTGACCACATACTCCTAGTTTTTAAAAATAAACAAAAAATTAATGATAAAATTTTAAATCAGACCTGCGAGGAAACCCATAATAGGAAACTCTCCGGGATCGGGACGGTTGATTTGTTTTCCCGTAGGGTTTTCTGGACCGTATCATTTCTGAATTTAAGTAAAGAAGACAACACGCAGAAATTGAAGTTTTGGAAATATTAATTTCTGTTTTCTTTTACTGTTTTGCAGACTTTTTGTCAAATTCGTTGTCAACATTGAAAATATTTGCTACAAATACTTACGTATATTGAGCTCTTATACGGTCCCATCTTGCTGGTACTGCTACTGAATTTAAGGAGTGGAATCAGAGAAAATGGAAGTTCAAATGATAGTACCATCTGCCAATACAAAACCAATAGAAAAGATAAAGAAAAATGATAATTCGTTATTAGTAATTGAATCAGCAAAAAATTGAAAAACTGGAAAAACAATTCTACTATGGAGCAACAAACTACCGATGAAATTATGATTAAATTGCCAGCTGCAGCAGGTCCACCGACTAGCGAGGCTATAAGACTTGGTGCAATGGAAATGGTCCTTGTCATAAGGTTTCTTTGCCATCTCTTCATTTTCAGATCCAAGAAACCCTAGAGATCGCGCGACCAGATTACCCGTTAAATTCCAAATCAGGAAGTTATATGCGCGTAAATACCTACTATACAAACTATGGACTATATATATATATATATAGACATGATTATCTGTACCTGCATGATAAATTGTCCAGCATAGGTGCATGTGATAGATGAACTTTGTCCCGAAGCTAGCAACGCGATGCCGTAAATGGTTGAACTTGATTTCTTAAGCACATTCTGAAATTGAGAAATGAAATTTTGATCATTAAGATTTTTCGTTCTTAACTTATAACTGCACGCTAGCAGCAGAATTGCGGTTCAAGGGAGTGAAACAATCTTTAATTTGTTACTGGATTGTTATTTTGATTTTACAAACCTTGTTATTGAACTATTATTCTGTCGTTCTTATTCAATTTTTTTTTCCTGTTTTTAGTTTTGGGTTAAATCTTTTTTGGATTACTTATACATTTCGACAAGAGAAATTTAAAAACTACAAAAATATATATGAAGCAAACATAACATGCATGTGAGTTATGAATTAATTATTTTTGTCTATGTTAAACTTTTTATTTTAATATATTGGTCATAAACTTTTTACTCTTTAAATTCTTATTGTTAAGACGAATAGATAAAAACAAAAATTTTGACTCAAAAACTAGAATCAGACTAAAAAATAAATCAAAAAAAAAAATAAAGTTACACCAAATCACCCCTAGAGTGTTATGATTGAAGGGGGTACCTAGTTTTGTAGCTACTATTTGCTCATGTTATGTATCGCTGCTATATTAATTTATTTGACATCAAAGAAGAACTTCATAGATAATAATCCTTAAATGAAGTGGCTGATTAGTTTTCTCAAGGTAAATTAGGCTCTTGTATCTTTTGACATAGTTGGACGTTTTTTATTTTCTTTTTCATTCGCTCTCTCAATGTATTCCTTTAGAGTTTATAAAAGTTTCGTTTGCCGATCGAGAATAAAAAAATTACATTGGTTCTTGGAAGAAATTCGGCCTGCAAAGAAAACTTCTCTGGCCGTAATTGAATACTTTGGTCGAGATAAATTTATCGTCGCTCTGTATTATTACGCTTGTTTAGTTCAGTAATGCGTAGTAGTATGAATTTCCGAAGTATCAAAAAGAAAGAAAAAAAGAAGGGTAACTAGTTACTGGTTCAGACCTGTAGAAGGAAAGAGGCAGAGTTTAGAGTGACGTTACTGCATTGACTCGAGAGGCTTGGGTCTGAACAAACAGTTGCTGATACTGAGATGACTGCAATATTTATCAATAATGCCACAAACAAGGCAAAACCCGTCTCCATCAAGTAGAACCGACAAACTTCCTGCAACAATGTTAGAGGATTTCAGGTTAATTCAATTTCTCGTAATTAAGCTTGTAGCTCAATTTTAATTGATACGAATCTAGCTTCTCTGCAGTATGTAGTTGGATTGCAGACTGTCATCGCCCGCTTGATTCTTACCATCCAAAAGTGCTTTTAACGGTTCATATTTTAACAAAAAAAATTTAGAAAAAATTTAACTACAGAAATAAAAATATGAATAGCTACGATGAAATTAATGGCAGAGACCTTTGATCTGTAGTCTAACCGTAGAGAAACAGGGTCCAATAAATAATTTCTGCGAGAAGCCCCTTGAGTGGGACAAGTGGCCTAATATTAAAAAGTCCAATTACATTTGTATCTTAACTATTTAAAAATCTAATTGGTCCAAAGATATACTTACAATATTCAAAAAACTCTAGTAGTTTGGGATCAATTAATTCTATTTACCAATAAAATATAAGTTCTTGAATTTTTTTATTTATTATTTTTTCGGTAATTGTCGTGCATAGCACGGATTGATTCTAGTTTTGTATTCAAATAACGATTTTATTTAATTTATTATACAGTGGATCGAAAGTCATGATCAACGAATCGTATGAGAGATTTCAAACATGAAATTTTAGGAGAATACAAATCTCTATATTTCAAGTCTTGACATTGCGGCCAACCTCTTGCAAGTTATACGCATGCAATCATAAAAAGGTTATTGTTGACTAACCTTTATGCCACGGACAGAATTTGGTATCTTCCTGGAGAGCACCAGAGCTGAGTGGAGAAAGAGGTTATGGCTGTTGATGAAACAACAAGAATAATAAGTAGTAACACTTACTGCAAAACCAATTGAAAGGGCGATACAAAGAAGAAACGTAGACTTTTTAAAAAATGGTTAGTGTAACCATGACTGGGTATATAATTATGATATATATAATTCAAAAAATTTAGAAATTACAGCAGAATATTGTAGACACCGTGTTTTGAACTTTTCAATTTAGTTTACTCACGGTCTTTGATTCCCCAATGATGAATAAGGTCAAGAACATTCCGAGATTGTTGGTGTGTTTGATGCTTTGAGCATTCCGAATCTCTTTCAAACCCTTTCTAAGTCCTTCAAGCCAGAACCAAAGGGCCTCAACAAAACCCTACTTGCATATGCTGATACTAAATTAGTGTGCGCTGGTCCACTGCTACGTGTTAGTCATCGGTCAACTTTGACCGTTGACTAGGCTTTTATTGGCGCACAGAGGTACCTTACTAGCGTACGATGGTCAAAATCAGTCGAATCACCTTTATTCAACCATGTGCACAAGACTTTTGGACCTCCCAGAATCCTGTACATTCGTCTGGTTGGTGCATACATGTAGGGGATGTTCCCCACTCTTTTTTACAATATCTATCAAGCAAGTCTCATGCATTTAATGCATGGAGACTCTCCTTTCAACCCAACCAGCCCTTTGAAGCTAGTTACAAACCCCCCGCCCCCCCTCCCCCCCCAATCTCTTATAAATACCCCCCTTGTATTTATATGCAAGGGGTTACAAAAACATAAAGAGCTTTCAAGTCTTTCTTCTCTCTTCTTCCTTGGTTCCTTATTCTCTTCTCTCATCCTTGAAAGAGTGAACAAGCAGCCCCTCCATACACCACTCGATCACATCCAGACACACATCATCCATCCTTCAAACTTCAAGCTCAAGGCTCAAATACACCTCCAACCTCCAAAACCAAAGGTATTCCACCTTTGTTAAGCTTTCTGTTTTGACTCCTGAGGGGGGCTGGCAGGGTCAAAGCTGGTAATCAATATCAGTCCTGACTCTAAAGTTTGCAAGGTTTCAAAGCCGTATATAGCTAGCACTGGCGCACGCCAGTAGTAAGTAAACGTACACCAGTTCTGGTGGTACGTGCATTACTAGCGTGGAGATCAGTGTCCAGCTATTTTCTGCTTTTCTTTCCCTTTTATCACCTTATTGCATGTTAAAAATCAATTTACTGCTTTCTGTATTTAGAACTGCTAGTTGTAAGATTTCAATATTTACTTATGTTGATATGAAATGCCTCTGGATCCTTCTGGTCATGTTTTATAGCCCAGAAAGTGCAAAGCCAAGAACTGGACAAAAAGGTATAACTGGCGTACGGTATCCACTTACCGGCGTACGACAATTAGATCTAGCTCGGTGGCTGGCCTTTGCATGGTAACTAGGCATTGGCATCTATTTTTGTCCACACACTGTTTATGGGGTGTTTTTATTCATTCTTTAGACCTTATGGCCCTTTTAACTACTTATAATTGTTTACATAATGCTATATAAACTGCTTGGTTTGTTCTGTGTGTGCGCTGGTCCTTTCCAAAGCCCAGAGGGTTGGAAATAAGAGTTGTGAGTTTAGACTTACTGAAGTACCCCAGTTTCATCGTGGCATGCGCAGGTCATATTTGCATACAGTGGCTTGGCCAGTGCATGCAGGTTTCTTCCTACGTACGTCACTCCGGACCAGTGTTTTCCAGTCTGTTTTTAATCTTTATTATTTGTTTCAATAAAGCAAGCACGCCATTTTACCACATCTTACCAACTTATTATAGTTTTGATCCCCCTTAACTGCTCCCCCACCTTAAATGGCTAAAAATTATTAATGAGAGAAAAATACAAACGTTTTCACAAATGTCCAAGTGGAGATCGATCTCCGGATTAGGAGAGAGGGGTGCCAGAAAATCCTTCCCCTCTCGTAACCTGGCTCTCGAACCTCAGATATCGAAGGTGACGACGGTTCAATGTACAAAACCTTTACCAATCAAAACGTAGCAAACGTTTTAAGTTCGGTTCCTTAGGTGCATTTTGCTAAAACCCGAATGGTGACTCTAAATCGAAGTGTTTCGCCGCGCTTTCCAAAAAGGACGCACTCGAATTTTTCGGGGCGTATGCTCACAAATATCATGGTAGCTAGAATATATTATCTGTAGCCAAAGTTATCGCAATGTCAAAGATGTTAAGAATATCTTTACGGCATAATTAGGACGCCATTGCCTTATATTATTATATATTATCTGTAGCCACAGTTATCGCAATGTCAAAAATATGAAGAATGTCTTACGGCATAATAAGGGCGCCAAGTAAGGAAATGGCATCTCCGGTGGCAGTTTGGCCACTGAGCTTAGGAATAAACAGTCCCTTAAGCAAATCAGCAGCAGGAGGCTTCACAAAAGCCATTTCCCCGAAGAAACATGCTGCCATGATGGACACCATAATTGCTACCAACAATTCCAGCTTTCTAATCTGTTCCGTCCAATTCAAAAGAGAAGGTTTTAAAAACCAAAAGGCAAAAAAGAATAACAAAGATGAAACGCCCTAGTGCCCCTTTTTAATGTATGGGTTTGTTCAATAAAATCTTTAACATATTGGAAAAAAAAAAAAACTAGTAGTAGCGAAAAATTTAACAGAGTAGGGGGGGAGTTATTAATCGTAGCAAGGGAATTGTCCGTTATAACAAAGCATTTTTTTTGGTTTGAGATAACAGAGTATCCTTACTACGAATTTGAGAAAAAAAAAAATCTTCTTTAACTTGAATTGATCAGTGGACCCCTTTAAGACATAGCCATTTCCGATCCACCTCCATTGAATAAACTCCGAGTAGATATAATAATAAAGAAGGATTACGTAATGCAATAAAAAATGAAGGACGAACACATCATATTTGATTAGGACTGATAAACGGATCATCGATTGATCTAAGCAATAACTAGGTGGCATGATAAAGAAATGAAACACCAAATCTTTAGGCTTTGGTTTGTGCCATTTCGTTTTATATTAAGTGTGTTTGTATAACTGTTTAATAGAAAATGCCAAAAACCGGACCGAACCAACCCATTAAACACCCCTAAACGGTTGTGTTTTTGCTTCATTGATACAAATGACTAATGATTGAAATGGTACAAGTGGATTATATCAATATATATACCCCATATCTCTGAAGGCCAATAAGTAAGAGAGTGCTCAAACCAGTGAGAAGGACTCCTGCCCAGACTGGTATGTGAAACAATATATTTAAGCCAAATGCTGTCCCAATAACTGCAGCCAAAAAAGAAGAAGAAAGAATTACCACATGTGTTTCTCATATAAAGTTTGAAAAGTTAGGAGATATATTCTGCCAAGCAGCACCCTCCAAAGCGATGCAGAGTAGCCGATCTGGCTGCTCATCTCGGTAATATGAGGCTTGCATCTTAACCGAATAATAGATGGTTTAGATTTTATGCGCTCAAATTCGATTCGAGCCGTCTGTGCCAAGATGAACAGCCGGATCGGCCGCTTTGCACTTGCTCAGCAAAGAGCTGCTTGGCAGCATCTTCGGGTCCACGTTTTGTTTCGAAAGGGATATTCATCTTTAGCTCCATACCTTCAGGAATATCGGCTGCTATGACAGCTGCTTCTGCCAACAGCCAGAGGCAATACTTCACAAATATAGGGTACTCGGCCTTGCATAATTCCGATAGGTGTTTTCCTTTGAACCAAAACAAACAAAAATATTGCAACTTAGACTGAAATAGAGAAAACTTGGAACAAAAAAATTACTTGTTAATTAATTGTTCCTTAATTGTACCTTGCAATAATTCTTTTTAAGTCTTACCAGTGCTTACGCCAAGATTTGCAGCAAGCGATTGAATTATGAGGGCGAAGATCATCCCGAAAAGGATCACCCAGAGTAGCTGAAATGGGGATTAATTGATAAGTTTCATTATACATAACAAACTTTGAGATAGAGATTTTTATCTTTACCATCTTCTTCTTTAATAACCAAGTTCATTTTTTGGATTTTGAATTTTTGTTGATAATTTTGTGATATTTTTATGTTATAGTCGTACCTTGAATCCATCGCTAGCTCCAGCTTGCAAGTCAGTTTCCACTATGGCATCAGAGCAGGAAAAACAAAGGTTATTCCCAAATTGTGAAACAATAACACTCTATGAGAGAGAGAGAGAGAGAGATTTACGTACAATTGCCGGGGTCAATATAAGCCATCGACACGAGGAAGCCAGGGCCGACGTATGAAAAAAAGGTTCTCCATGCAGGTTTCTAATCATTGACAGAACCAAAACCAGAACACCTAAAATCAATTCCAGGGCTTGAGGAAAACCAAAAAAAAAAAACTTGGTACAACCATGTGTGGGAGATGAGCGCCGTAAAGTCCATGAAACCATTACTTTTTACAGACCTGGACACTATGGCTCCGTTCAGTTGTCAGGAATGTTGTATACGAAAGTAATTCTCAGGAAAAATGAAGTAAAGGAAAAAGAAATCTATTTTCCTATGAGTGTTCATTTGACAAAATTTTTTTGCAGGAAAACTCAAGTTTAGTGGTTCATTTATCGGGAAAAGACACTTATGAGAAACTTTTTTATTTTTCATGACTAAAAGTAACTTTGAGAGCTAACACATATCAAAAAATGTATTTTATCTAATACAAAACCTTAACATGAAGCTTAAAAAATGAGTAGATGATAACTAAATAAATAAATTTTAAACAACTATACTTGATTAGTTGCCGATACAAAAACTCATTGATAAACTGATGATTAGTAAGTACAAAACAAAATTAAAGACTAATGACAAGATAAATAAATACTTCCCAAAAAAATCAATTACTAATTTTTTCAACAACAATTATCTCAGAAAGCACCACAGTAGTCGAAATTGTTGTTACTCACGTAAATCTCAAAGTGCTTTTCTAAGAATCTAATTCATATTTTTTGATATTGGCATCATTTGCATTTTTTCTTACCCGTCAATTATTTTGGCCCCACAATGGAGAAATTTTTTTCGCAAAATCCTATGCTTTTGGCCGGATCACTTTTGCAAGAAAGTAAATCTTAGAAAAACTTAAGAACATGTTTCCCACTATTTTCCTAGCAACTAAACACTACAAAGTTATGGAAAAATTGATTTTCTCATCCTTTCATGTACTTTTCTAACAACTGAATGGGACCTATAGTGCTAGAGTGCACTGTAGGAGTGTAGTTCGTAATTTGAGTAGTCCATATTAACAGTAAATAGTTCTCTTTAACATTAAATGTTCTAGATTTTTAAAGGATGATGCTATGGTATCCCCGGTCATTTTGAAAATATTGTAATTTTTGGCATAATTTCAGCATTATGAGTATAACTAAAATCCATTACAAGCATAACAGAATCCAAACAATGCATAACCAATGAATATTCAAAAAGCCAATTAACCAAAAGATAACCAAACTCAAACAAGGCATAACAAACAAGTTATGCCTTGATGGTTCTATTATTCTTGTAATAGATTTTGGTTATACTCATAATAATTTTGTTATGCCATAAGTTATGGTGTCCTGAAGTTAACCGGGGACACCGAAGTCATTCCCCTAAAAGTATCGTACATGTGAGATAATTGTAGTGCAAGGTGCACTACTGAAGTGTAGTACGTGATTCGAATCATCCATCTCTACAACCAAAATCTCAGAAAATATCTTACATATAAAAGAGTCATCTTACATTCAGGATGTTTTAAACAAACTTGACTATTTAAAATACTTTTAGATGACTCATATTGTCCCAAATTTCTAGGGCCCCAAAATTATATAACGTTTTTCCATGAGAGAAACTTATTCACATGAACGAACAATTTCACCCATCTATTTGCGCAATTAATAGTTGAGATGTGTTTTCAATTTTGACAGATAAAAAATAATTTTGACCGGTCAAAATTGATTTTCAATTCAGACCATCCAAAATACTTATGGATGAGCGCAATTCAGCACCGTAAATTTTCCTTACGGAACGCTCCATAAAAAAAGTTTTTCTCCTTTTCCCAAGTTTGATGGTGAGAGATAACCTACCCTACCTTTACACCCACTCACCAAGCACGATTCCGCTGACCTCCGCTGATAGACCCCTATTATATTAGAATTAGGCATATGTGTGCCCAATTTTTAAATGTCCGAGGAACCAATGCCGAATGACCCAACTTTTAGATTGCCATTAAATTATTTCCTCTTTATCGAGTATTCTATTTGAAATCTTACACGTGATTGGTACTGCTCACGGCTCAAGTTCAATACAACTTCTTATTTTTGTTAAAAAAAAGAAATGAGAGAGCAAAAGGGACGAGAAAACAAAATTTAGCCAAGACTGCTTTTAATTCAGTTAAATGTTTTAAGCGAACAATTGTGTAACAACACAACGGCACAAATATTTTAGTAATCAATTGAATAAACTCCAACAATTAAAGAAAACAAGAGCACAACAGCATCACAATAAGAAGATAATATCCTAACTCGATTTACACCCCTATCCCCGACGATCATATGCCACCCAGCCATATGCCAGTACAACAATTTGGCGATGATTCTACAGGGGTGTCAAGTACATTAGATCTAGTTGTGTTTAGTTGTGTATAACATCTTCGGTTTACCAAAAAAACAAAACAGAAAAAGGGAAAGAACGAAAGACCTGTTGCTTTTGATTTTCAAGATCAAAGCCTTCAAGGGTGTCGTTGGTTGGAGTCTCCTTCTTCACATCAAAAGCTGCCACGGGGTTGCTTTCCCCATTAACTTGTTCCAAGCTCCCCATCTCTCTCTCTCTCTCTCTCTCTCTAAATAGATATACACGTCTGCATATGCAACTCATGTAGGGTCCTTAACCTCTATTTATAGTGCAGTCTTGAACTCTTTTGAAAGTGAAAGCACATAAACATTAGTACGTACTCATTGAAAGTTTGAACACTGGATGAAATCGTTTTGATCAGCATCTCCAAGTGGTAGGAGAACACAAATATAAGAATTACATGGAACACGGAACTCCATAATCACTATAAGTCCAACCCATCTCCATTAGGGGGAGAAACAATTCCAAATAATTCCACAATCGCTACAAATCCAACCCAACAATAAGTCCAATTAAGGGGAGAAATAATCCCAACAAATGCAAAGGGAAGAACGTCCGCATGTAGGTGGGGAGATTCCAGTTCCTGACCTAATCCTAGTGAGATGCAAGAGTCCTATCCAACTGATTGAGTTAGTCCCGGCCAGTTGGTTAATTCTTAGCACGCGCGTTATGTTTATTGTAATTTTGTGATGATTACGAAAGATTATACATTGCCCCCCAGGGCATTGAATTATTTTTTATATATAGTACAAAGTTGACTCTAATTTGAACTACTATATATGGATTATTTTTTAGTTGGCCTCTGATATTTTCGACTTGAATAAGAATACTCTCTGGTCCTTACAAGGTACTAAAACGACGTCCTTTCAATCCTCCTTAAAGTTTTAGTTTTTGAATTCTCATCAAGTTTACTTAAATGTTTATTGTAGTTTTGTTAGTATGAGAGGTTATACGTTGCTCTTGGCGCACTGAATAATATTTCGTGTAGAAACAAGTTGACTCTACATTAGTTCAAGTACTATATGGACTTTATATTTTTTTGGTGATGGTCATAACTAATGTTTACAGTTGTAGAGGAACACCGTCAAGAATCAGCTCAATCGGATAATTTATTGTAATTGCTTGATCTGATTTTTGAATTTCAGAAATATTGGAAGATTAGATCAAGTACTTGTGATTATCCAATTGCACTGATTCTTTACAAGATCACTCGAAAAGTTATTTTAAAATCAATGAATGGACTGTATCGTTTGTATTGGACCCTGAAGTGGTTCCCAACGAGCTGTTTGTGCTCGTTTGTATTGGACCCTGAAGTGGTTCCCAACGAGCTGTTTGTGCAAACCCTGTGCACATGGTATTTTCATTAGTTTTTTTTACCATGTCGTTGTTGGTTATTTATTTATTTTTTATCGGCAAAAGATAAATTTTATTAGAAAACAAAGAAAGGGGAAAGGGATCCAACAAAGAGTTAGAGATACACCACAAGGGCATAGCCTAAGACACCCAGAGGTCAGCCAGGGTCCACAACAAAATAGGACAATACAACACAACCTAAACACCCAAATAAACAAATAAAGTCCAAACGCCCAAATCCGGCCCAAACCTAGGCTAGCCCACCTAAACCGAACCACAAAATCCTAACTGCACCGGCAGCCACCACCGTACAAACCACCAGAGCCTAGCCTCACCGTTAAGCCGAGTTGGCCTCTCCCAGACCAAGAGACCGGCGGCGGGAGCCGGCCTACGACAATGAAGGCCGAAGACGATAGGGTCTGAGGGCCAACCACCACCATCAACAGCAGCACCCCAACACACCCTTGCAACACGATCTTCATCTGCAACAGCCAATCCAGAGCAACGAGATACCAACCCCACGCCCGATTGAGAACTCAGACAGCTGCCGACCGGACTTCGGCACACATAATGACCAGAGCAAACAACCATGGGAGCCACATCCACCTCACCACCACCAGATTGGACTACCGCTGATCAAAATCGCCATCTTCACAGATCGATTTTTGAAAAAGGGAAACCTGCAAAACAAAATTAGAAACGAAACTAACTACACCGCCTCCAAAGCCCCAAATCGCCGCCCTCCACCACCACACACCCCGGCCAGATCTACACCACCAACCACCAACCTCCGCAGAAGACGGGCCGCCCAATGCTGCTTGGCATCCGGAGGAGACCCGGGAAACCTCCGAAGAAGACAGGCCACCCAATGCTGCTTGGCCACCCTAGACTGTTGGTTATTTATTACAATATGATGTGTATGAATAACTCTTTAAGATTCTCATTGTTATAGATATTCTCATTGTTTTTTTACCACGAGCTGTTTGTGCACAAGTGGAGATGCCAATAACACGGAGAGAGGTTCTCAACTCATATCCACTAAAGGTAGTGATAGCGGGGGGGCGAAGGGGGCGGCTTGGGGAAGGGATGGGGTCCCGCGGCGGGTTTGGATCGAAAACCCAAGAAGGAGAAAAGTGCAGAGAACTTTCCCTCTCTAACTCTCTCGATCGGTTCTCGTTTCCTAATTTGTTCATGTCTCTTGCTTTGCGCATACGGTGAAGATACTTGTTTATTATTTTACGATTCTTCAATTTCAAATTCCGAAATTCATAATATATCTTACGTACTCCTCAGTTATATTATGGATACTTCTCAAAGTACAATATATGCACGTAACAGGAAATGATAAATAAACATACATGTTCCATTTCTTTTGTCCTTTGGGGACTTTTCCGATTCTTATGACCAATTTGATTTATTATTATGGGTGGTGGTGGGACCTAAATCACATAATTCGCAAGTGCGTGCGTGAGCGTAGAGCATTTTGGAAATTATGTACTAAGAATTAAGAGCGTAATCGCGTTGCGACTTACGAGAATTGAGAGCGTGAGCGCAGAGCACTTTAAAGAATTATGTGACTACATATAGTATTTGATATGAGCCATCGAGCCAGGGGCGGAGCTATGTTGGGGCCCAGGGGGCCGCCCCGGCTCCCTGAGCGTTCAAGTTTTAAAAATTTTATTTTGTATATACGTGATTTGGAATATTATTGATAATTATTCGTATATAGCTACTTATAATTTTACTAATTTTGGTTTGATTTGAGTAAAAACTTGTTATCTTACATTTTTATTTCTCAATTTTTTTCATAAAAAAATAAGCACGTGACAGTTGATATAACTTAAAAAAAATAAAATAATTGATATGCTTTAACTGTATTAGACTATAATCATTTAAATGGACAAATGCTAATGTATTGGAAAGCAAAAAATTTATGATATATTGAGTATATATTCTGATAAAAAATATATATATCTATTAAGCCGGCCCCAAGATCAAAATCCTGACTCCATCACTGCATCGACCAGGAGGAAGGTGGTATAATATATGTACTGACTATTTCCGAAGAGGTTGTCAACTTGTCAAATGCTACTGTTATGGTCTATACATAATCCATCAATAAAAAAATAAAATAAAAACTTAGGTCAAATTTGAGAAATGTTATTTTATTTTTTGCTACAGTCATTGCTCCAAATGTGTAATATGTTTAACAATCGCAACGTGCGGTTCCAATGAAATCTCATTACAGGTCATCTAACTTCTAAAATGTCGACATTATTCTGTAAGACCGAAGGGCTTGTTTGGCAGTTCAATTTTGCTTTGTGTAATATGTTTAATTATCAATGCGTGCTCTCAAGATGTGTATTCTTGAAAAAGAATTGTAGAACACATAATTCTGAAATGTCTTTTTGAGAAGTTTTTTTGAATTCTGATTATATTTTAACTAATATAAAATCTTTTGGCAAGAATTTGATCGACACATACAATCCAAATACTTTGAAGGATTTTCATTACAATCCAAAGACTTGTATTTTTCTACACCCAAATAGGAGCGCGTGTGTATTACAGTACGATTTCGCCAGATAAGGGGTTTTTTTTTTTTTTTGTCATTTGTTAATCTTAATCTACTCTATCATAGAGGACGCAGGGAGAAGAAATTATTCAGTTCTCCCGAAGTATATAAACAGTATACTCCATCCTTTCACATAACATTTAGGTCCCACATACCTCCCCATGTGGGCTCCACATGTTAGGTGAGAGGATGGATAGGTAAGAGGATGGAGTATATTGTTCATATATTTCGAAAGTATTGAATAATCTTCACTCGAAGAGAGGGTGGGCGCTTATGGAAATAAGTTGACTAACATGTAAAATATTACTAAATCCCTTTTCTAAATCTGTCCATTTTCTCCTTAGGAATGACTCATCCCATTTGGTCCATTTATATCATTGTTGGGATGCTTGGCTTGGCTAACTATGATGCATCATCACCCAGATGTATTCTTTCGAGTCATCAAATATTATTTTTTTATTTTTTTATTTGCCGATAAAAAATAATCTAGTCCTACGTTGGTATGTTATTATTTTATTTTCACACTTGTTTCTCATGCGCAAGTTGTACAAACCCGTGCTCCCTCCGGTCATTCACATATATGATTTGACTCAACCTAGGAGTCCTCGGGCGTGTTTGCAATGGTTGTAGATAAAAAATTTGGAATTGTACTATAGATTTTAGATTTTAGATTCTAGTAAAAGATGAGAAACATATTTGTTGTAACTGCGATATTATGAGAATTTCTTTTATTTTTTGAAATTTTTTGTGTTTCAGAATTCCAAAAGCTACTCAAACCCAGTTTTAGACTTTCGAGAATTTCTTTCATTTTTCAAGTTCTCATAAGTTTTATGTAGATTCTAAAAATCAGTTTTGTAGAATTCTTGGAAACATTCCAAATTGATTTTTAAAAGCTAAAATTCATCTAAAAATATGTAGAACAATAACAATAGAACCCATGTAGTCCCCAATCATTGGGGATATCGGCGGCGGAAGATTGGAGACAGACCTAACCTTTGGCAATATACACAAAGTGGCTACTCTCAGAATACCACTGAAACAGTGGCCCCCTATACCTGTTTTGCTGTGAAATCATGCCCCCAAATTAAAGCCAAATGGCATCAGAGAGGTCAGGCCTGGAGATTCAATTCAATTTATGTGCACATTACTATACTTCCTTCATTAATAGTCCAGAGCATTGGTATGCACAGCTCATCTAAAAATATGTCAAATTTTTTTTATTACGAACCGTCACTTAGCTAGTTACTTGTGATTACTTGACAAAGTTGACATTAGAACCTACATCAAAATATCATCAGCTTTTCTTAACTTCCCCGAATAGTAACCATGAAGCTCAAATGTCAACTCAACTCAAATATTACCGTCCAGCTCCTACATGATTGGAACTACATAATTGATAAATAATAATCCAACTAGGTTCATCACTTCGCAACTGAAATATTTAATTTATCTAAAGCCCGCCCAGTATAATTTATATAGGCCTTGTTTGCTGGTTCGAATGATTGTTTTCTGGATTTTGATTTTTAAGTCAATCCGGATAGGGAAAGTCTGATAAGGTAATGAGAGTATATTGTACTTATGAAAGTAGAAACTTATTAAGTTTTTTTTTTTTTTTAATCTGAAAAGCTTATTGAGTTGAATTTTGGTAAGTTTGATAATGACCATCGGTTAGAATAGCTGCCTCGAGGTTTAAAAATTCTCTTAGTCTACTCTAGGAGTTGGAATATATTTGAAAGATACTAGATAGATTCTATCCATTCTTTTTTTTTTTTTTTTAAAGAAAATTTTAGGGCCCCTTTGGAAGCAAGCCAAATCATCGAATTTTACATTATGCAATATTAGCCTACTCTGAGAACGCATTTTTCCCAAAGTGCTTTAACAAAACCACACAATAGAGTGAGGTAAAATCTATTATGCGCATATCTTTCAAATACTCTACAGATTGATAATCTATTCTGACCATAATCCAAAAATCTGTAATTCGACACATGAGTATATGATGCAACGGAAGCCAATTGAAACACAAAACTACTAAATTGAGTCCGAATCCGTTGATTCGTAACGAATACCCGGAGATCGAAATCCTTCTCTAAACCTGTTTAGTCAAAGAATACCCAGGAATAAAGGCATCAAACACTTTGTTGATTCTGTAGAATACCAAAGAATTTGGCATAAAAGAGAATACTCTTTATAATTTCATTAATCATCCAAAAACTGAGTAGCCCTAAGGCTAACAACTTAATTTATAGTAAGAGAAATCCTACACACTAGGAAATAAAGAAAAAGGAAACTACCAAAGTTAGAATTGAGTCTTCTTAATCAAATAACTCTTAAAAGGAAACTAAATAAATTAAATTGAAAAACTAAATAATGTAAACACTTATTTCTATAATTGCAAGATTCCTAACAAAATAAATAAAAAACAAAATGCAGCGGAAGCCAATTGAAACACAAAACTACTAAATTGAGTCCGAATCCGTTGATTCGTAACAAATACTCGGAGATCGAAATCCTTCTCTAAACCTATTTAGTCAAAGAATACCTAGGAATAAAGGCATCAAACACTTTGTTGATTCTGTAGAATACCAAAGAATTTGGTATAAAAGAGAAAACTCTTTATAATTTCATTAATCATCCAAAAACTAAATAGCCCTTAGCCTTACAACTTAATTTATAGTAGGAGAAACCCTACACACTAAAAAATAAAGAAAAAGGAAACTACCAAAGTTAGAATTGAGTCTTCTTAATCAAATAATTCTTAAAAGGAAACTAAATAAACTAAATTGAAAAACTAAATAATGTAAACACTTATTTCTATAATTGCAAGATTCCTAACAAAATAAATAAAAACAAAAATAAGGAACTTTATATTCTTTTTTTTTTAAATAATATATAATCTTTTCATTTTGCATCATTCTCCCGGGCTTGAGAAAACTCGTCCTTGAGTTTCAATTGCTTCAAATAATCTTGCTCGTTGAAACTTGTCTGCATCAATTTTATACTTTAAGTTGATCTTCTCGAACTTTAATTTTAACAAGAAGTCTTCAAACGCAAAACGTGGAATATCAGTAAATCCCATAAAATCGCCGCGAACTATGTCTTCACTTTGTTCCTTGCAGAATCCAAATATTTGAACACCTAACCATGTATATGTTGGGTTACTTCTAGATGAAATTTTAAATTCCAATTGCAACGGCGCTGAAATTGTAGTATTCAACACAAAATGCAGATGATCATCTTTACGCAAAACAATCTCAAACTCCACATCATTGAATGGTTCCTCATCAAAAATAGCAGTTTACTCCAATCCACAAATGGATCTAGAATAACTTTGGGTGTGAAAGGCCACCGAACTGTAGCCTCCTCCATGAAGCACAAACTCAATGGGTTGTAGTGAGGTTGATTATCAATGATCAAGGCAGCCCTCTTGACCAACGCTTCATGTGTATCCTCAATCTGTTGAAACCATACCCTTAGTTGTGCACCCCGTGCAGCCTCATCACCTTCGTTCACATCTTCGGCAACAGCATAACGACCATCACAAACTCCTTGTCGCGCCATGATCCAGAATCGAGTGCATGCTTTGATACCAACTAATGCAAGCCAATTGAAACACGAAACTACTAAATTGAGTCCGAATCTGTTGATTCGTAATGAATAACCAGAGATCGAAATCCTTCTCTAAACCTGTTTAGTCAAAGAACACCCAGGAATAAAGGCATCAAACACTTTGTTGATTCTGTAGAATACCAAAGAATTTGGCATAAAAGAGAACACTTTTTATAATTTCATTAATCATCCAAAAATTGAATAGCCCTAAGGCTTACAACTTAATTTATAGTAGGAGAAACCCTACACACTAGGAAATAAAGAAAAAGGAAACTACCAAAGTTAGAATTGAGTCTTCTTAATCAAATAATTCTTAAAAGGAAACTAAATAAACTAAATTGAAAAACTAAATAATGTAAACACTTATTTCTATAATTGCAAGATTCCTAATAAAATAAATAAAAACAAAAATAAGGAACTTTATATTCTTTTTTTTTAAATAATATATAATCTTTTCATTTTGCATCAGTATATATCTTCTGTTTTCATGAGTCCACAAGAGATAGGATGGTCCCTGGAAAAATAGTTTCCAAAGTAGTCAGCTAAGTTAGTAGTAGAGTTTATGATTTCACATTGAGAACTCGAGTGATAGGAACAGAGATAATAAGTTCATTCAACAGAACAAACAAATATGAAGGCTAGCCACTGAGCAACGTAAAAACTAAGCGTCCAGTCAAAACTACAAGCTACTGAGCGTACAGGTCTCAAAATTTTATTTGCGTGATCACTCATTTCATATTATTCCCTAGTAAAAGCGGTCAAGTGGCCCTCGCCATCCTCTTGAATTTTTAATAGAACAGTTTTTATCATTGAAGGAACAATAGCGTGGTCGCTCGCTCTGAGTGTTTTGGGCTAATAACCCATTTGGCCTTTTTTTTTGTCTTTATTCAATTTTTTCGCATTTATTAGTTCCGTGTAAATTTTTTATGAATTATCGATTTGTCTTAACAAGACGAATCGGAAAAGTAAAAATTGTGATCAATACTCTAATTTTTATGATAGTAAAAAAATCTGGCTTTTTGGTTGTTCTTTGTTTTTATTCAAAAAAATTTAAGTTTTGATTATAATTTTTTAATTTTTCGATTCATCTCGTTGAGATGAACCAATAATCCACAAAAAAAAATCTAACGTAAGATTAAGAAATGCGACACAAAATTGTACAGAGAAAAAAAGTGAGAAGCCAAAAATGACTTACTTAGCCGAAACACCAGTCTACAATCATATCCGAATAAGGGACCAGACACGAAGCATTATTCAGCGGGCCCATTCCCAGGCATTCTGGAGATCCACAACAACCAAAGGCCCAGTACATGGTTCCACCACCATGTTCATAGGCCCATCAATCGGTTGAATTGAACTAGGCTCCAAAGGCCTAACACACAAAGGCCCACTCTATGGTTCGACCACAGTAAACGTATAGGGAAAATGACGGCCCAGGAAGTGTTTTGATAATTAATACTCACCAAGTACATGCTGAGAACAATTGTTAATGCTAAAAATATCCTTGGCAGGTATTACTTATCAAAACACGTCATTGGCCGTCATTTTCCCAAACGTTTATAGGCCCGTCCATCTGTTTATTTGAACTGGATTCTAACAGTAATCCGCCAGCCCCTTTTGTTAAAACTACCAGGGAATAGAGCGAAGTTTGAAAACCATCTAGCCCCTGGGTGCGAATCAACATTCGCAGGCGGGTATCAACACGATATAAACTACTAGCTGCATTTTGATGGTTTAGAGAAACTAAGTACTCTTGCTAGTACCTTTCTTCTATACGGCTGGCATCCCCTTTATTCCCTTTTATTTCTTCATCCATATCACTACCAATATCAATATTGAATACATTCTAGAGATTTGGAGTGACAGGAATGGAAACATAACAAGAAAGAAAGAAAATGGCTCGACTATCTATCTGTCTATATGTCCTTTTAAGTTTCCTGAATCCAACTCCACCATAATGTAATCAAATTTTAGGTGTATTCGTTGTTAGGGAACCTATTCACTTCTAGTAAGAAATGTAAGATCATAGAACTAATTTTGTTCAGAATCCTGATTGTCTCCGGTGTGTTTCAATGTGTTTGATTATTTCCAGTGCATTTTTCTACATATCAATGCATGCCGTGGGATTTAAGTTTACTATTAAGGCAACTGAGACGTTCTGGTTGTTTCGAGGGGATATAAAAGAATTCTACTCCTTGATTCAAACAAAAGGCAATTGATATCTAGTGGTGATTCCTAGTCTTTCAATTGAGGTTTAAGGGTACATATCGTCTTAGCACATAATAGCATGATCTCACTCTTTTGAACAGGCAAACAAAAAGTCAGGCGCGCGATTCCCTTCAACCCAGTGCGTCAGATGGGTCATACGTACCGCGGAGAGGTGTAATTCTTCCACCCTCCCCCCCCCCCCAGTGGCGGAACCACACTAGGGCAAGCGGGGTCACGCGACCCCGCTGAGTTCCAAAATACCCCTAGAGCAGGTATAGTTTTGAGGAGTATTTTATAATTTTGGCCCAAAAGATAATATTTTTGCCCTGAAAATCTCAAAAAATTATATGTGTAGTAGATATTTGACCCCACTGCAACCAAATCCTGGGTCCGCCCCTGCCCCCCTCCCCTGGTTTTTGGCCTTATCCAAGACCACCCCCAGGTTTTTGGCCTTATCCAAGACCAATTAGCAAACCTACTGGTCAGGGGTGGTTCTGGTAATAGTTCCAACTTTAATTCACATAAATCACATCCTTACAGGAACCACCATCGATGGGTGGAACTGTAATTTTGTGGGGGTGAATTCCACTTAAATCCTTTCCCCCTTCTATTGAACGGAGTGGGGGCTCGCCGAGTTTGGAGAGATTTCTACCGAGATTGGGGTGGTTGTTGCTGAGCAGTGGAGGCATTTTCCCGAGCTTGGTACTTGCAAACCGGAGGGGGGTTCCTCCGGGTAGAGCCTCCGACGAGCTAGTTAATACCCGGGGAAGATAAAACAAAACATAAAGCAAGGAATATAAGCCGTTTTTGTAGAAGAGGAGAGTTGTGTTGTGTACCTTAGTTGTGGGGAGAGCTTTGCTTATATAGAGAGAGGTGAGTGAAACTTAACGACTAAGTAAAGGCTATTAATAGAAAGTTACTATAAATAGAAGTAAGGAAGCTTATGGAGTAAGCTATGTAAAAAGTGTAAAGGAAGCTTCTAAAAACTTCTAAAAGATTACAACTTACCACGTCCGCATACCGAGCAATAGCAGTACGTTCCGAGCAATAGCGAGCGACCGTATATTTTACCGAACGATAAAGATGTCTGTCTAGCTGGTGAAGTACTTCAAGCAACATAAAGAACCTTTGAGCGATACAAAGAGATGCCGAACAATACTAAGAACTGCTGAGCGATAATAAGAACTGCCGAATAATATAAAGAACTGCCGAGCGTACTCAAGACAAATGTTTGGCAATACTTGTGGGATAATACTTTACTTGTTGATATTGTTCGGCTTATGGTCCTTCCGAGATATGATGGTACCCCTTTTGGACCTTATGAACTGAGGAAAATTTGGCCCCACCACAAATTTGCTAACAGCATTCTTGGCAACCAACCAACAATACACTTATTGTTGTAAACTGCCAAATCAGGCCAGCAGAACCATGTAATAATGGCCACACAAGTTGCTAAAAGCAGAAAAGTTGCTCCTTATGCTTTAAAGAAGAGGAGTACAATGTGTTAATGATATCATACAAATGATATAGTAAACACACTGAAAAATTCTAGATCGCCTAGGTTTATAGATTTGCAATTTTTTATCTCTTCAATTAATCAACACACCAACTGATAACAAGATTAATCGCACAAACGAAAGCAAATAGATAAACGCAAGATATATACGTGGAAAACTCTAAACGGGAAAAAAAAACCACGGGAAGAAATCAAGCACTACTAAACACAAGGTTACAAGAACTCCTACGATAAGTTTTTACTCCACAAACCTAAACCCATACGCTCTTGTCGAATCCATGCACACCTCTCCGAATGCTTGACCGCCGCTGCCTCGAATCCACGAGCCTTCCAAAGATGACTTTCGAACTCCATGAAAGGGCTTAGATTAGGGACCGATTGTAGATGTAGATAAAAACCTCTTGAAGTTAATCTCTTAGAGCATGACGATAGTAGATAGTAGTTTCCGAGGTGCACCAAAAAAACCCCAAGACCTGGTCGTCTTTTATATATTCAGATGATATGGGTTTTTAAAACCTCTATGGCAGCTCTCTCTCACTCTTCTTACTTTCTAACTCATCGTCCTTAAGTAAACAGAATATCCTCGGCAATCAAAAAATCTCGTGCCTTAATAGATTGCTTAGATTAATTACTGCGCCTTGCGATTACCAAATGATCGTTTTCATGTGCAGCAAATCCTTACCATGTCCAGCAAGTCTTTCCATGAGCACCAATTTCTTTCTTCACAAGAGCAATTCTTTCCTTTTCTATCTGTATGAAACACTCGCTCTCAATTATATTTCCTTTCACTTCATAAACAGACACTCTAAATACAAAAATAAATAAAATACAACTCGATGAATGGGGATACAAATAAATGTGTTTTGTCTTGAAATTTGCCAACACAAAGAGACCGTGAGCCGTGATCCTAACACACACCATGTCTCTTGTAACTTCCCAAGGTAAGCCAATGATGACTTCATCAACATAACGACAGGCCAGTACACTAAGACTTCGCTCATGTAGATGCATAATAGGATGGTGAGTCCCTCTCTGTTCACTGCATACAGAAGCAACTTGTGATTTTTCTAATCCTTCTTTTAACATAAGATGATTGCTATATAACCTAAAAAAAACTGCCTAGCAATCACTAAGTCCAAATCAAATCGAGCCTCGTGTCCCAATCAATTGGGGTCGGCAGCAATCACTAATTCCCAATAATTATATTGTGTAGCAAAAAATACCGACACCATGATGTAAGTTTTTTAGTATTATCCTCGGATCACAGATGTCTATATGACAGAAGCTTGAAAAGCATTTAGTGAATGGCCTCACCTGACTATCTGGTCACTATGGATACCAACAAGTAGAAAATCTCCAAAGTGCTTTAACAAAACTACACATTTGAGTGAGAATGCATTATGCAATATTAGTCTACTCTGAGAATGCATTTTTCCCAAAGTGCTTTAACAAAACCACACATTAGAGTGAGGTAAAATCTATTCTGCGCATATCTTACAAATACTCTACAAATTGATAATCTATTCTAACCATAATCTAAAAAACTGTAATTCGACACATGAGTATATATCGTCCGCTTTCATGAGTCCACAAGAGACAGGATCGTCCTTCTTGGAAAAATAGGTTCCAAATTAGTCAGCTAAGTTAGTAGTAGAGTTTATGATTAATATTGAGAACTCGAGTGATAGGAACAGAGATAATAAGTTCATTCAACAGAACAAAAAAATATGAAGGCTAGCCATTGAGCAACGTAAAAACTAAGCGTCCAATCAAAAACCATAAGCTACTGAGTTTAGAGGTCTCAACATTTTATTCGTGTGATCACTCATTTCATACTATTCCTACCAAAAGCGGTCAAGCGGCCCTTGCCATCCTCTTGAATTTTTAATAGGACAATTTTTATCATTGAAGGAACAATAGCGTGGTCGCCCGCTTTGAGTGTTTTGGCTAATAACCCATTTGGCTTGTTTTGTTTTTTTTGCCTTTATTCAATTTTTTTCGTATTTGTTAGTTTCGTGTAAGTTTTTTGTGAATTATCGATTTGTCTCAACAAGACGAATCAGAAAAGTAAAAATTGTGATCAATACTCTAATTTTTATGATAGTCAAAAAATATGGCTTTTTGGCTGTTTTTTGTTTTTATTCAAAAAAATTTATGTTTTGACTATAATTTTTTTACTTTTTCGATTCATCTCATTGAGATGAACCAACAACAAACAAAAATCTGGCCCAAAATTAAGAAATGTGAAAAAAAAATGTATAGCGAAAAAAAAAAAAACCAAATTACTTATTTAGCCAAAACATTAGCTAGTCTTCAATCATATCCGAATCGGAAATCCTGTCTACACCGACGGTTTCCGTAGGGAAACCGTACCGACGGAAAAAAGGATGCTCAGATCAAGCACTTTACACACCTCGGATGCCGTTGATTCCCGCGCTGGCCCCCTCGTTTTTTTTTTTTAAATTTTTGGACGGTTCGGATCGGCCGTCCGGTGGCCGGAGACGGCTGCGCATGGCCGTCGGTACGGTTTCCCTACGGAAACCGTCGGTACACATAGTGGGACTCATATCCGAATAGGGGACCAAACACGAAACATTATTCAGCGGGCCCATATTAAGAGCATTCTGTAGATCCACATTAATAACCAAAGGCCCAGTACATGGTTCCACGGCCATGTTCATAGGCCCATTAATCGGTTGAATTGAACTGGGCTCTAAAGGCCCAACACATAAAGGCCCACTATGTGGTCCCACCATACTGTTTATAGGCCCATCCATCTCTTTATTTGAACTGGATTCTAACAGTAACCCGCCAGCCCCTTTTGTTAAAACTACTTAGTACTAGGAATAATCTACGTGTTACCTGAGCGCGCATTAGAGCCGTCAAAACATGTTTTGAACGGCAAGGATTTAGAGGCCGAGAAAGAGGAGAGAGAGTGCTCAGCTAAGTAAGACAGAGTGCTTGGATTTGGACTGTCTAAAACACATTTTAAAGGTTTGAATGAACGCTGGATATAGCCATGTGGTACCTGTACCCAAAAACCTGTTGAAATACCGTTGAATAAGTGTGGGTAGCTATTTATTAATTTTACCACTTTACCCTAACAATTAATTCATGTAATATTTTAGTGTAGTTGGGGCAGTAGTGGAAAGAAATTTTGTGACAGTTCACAAAAGTGTCGACACCAAAGAAGGATAGCCCGTTTATACAGAGAATTAGATTGTCCGATCCCCTTCAACCTCGAGCACCCCAATCTTCGCTGCAAGATTAACATTCAGAGTTAATTTGAATGAAAAAAAGAAAAAGATTGGATTGAGCACTTACATATATCAGATTAAGCTGATTTTTCACATAGTCACTCTTTTTTTTTTTTTGAATTATTAATCGGATTGGATTTTCCATGCAGGACCCGTAATGGGCCTGCATGACTGTCGGTGAAGCAACCATCAGTGCATAGCTTTAGAAGGATTCTATTGCTTCTCCACTAAAAGATGCTTAGTGAAATATATTTACGTGATTTATTATTTAAAGACGATCTAAAATCTTATTTCTCAAAATAGTAGAGGCCAACATTTGGTTAGACGAAGAGAATTGCCTAACACCTTCTCCTACAAAAATTTATTGGTGTGTAAATTCCCAAAACTAAGTGGCAACTCCAGAAATATAGAACACCACAGTGGGTGATTATTCATCAAACGGGCATCCCGCTGTGGGTGTCGACATTCACGAGTGGGTATCAACATGATATAAACTACTACTAACAACTTTTAGTTAAAGATCGAATTTTTGGCCATGTTGTTACGCTCTAACAAGTAATTGGGCTAGTGCCATAAATGGAGTGTTATAGACATTATCAGAGCAACTTGTATACACAATCATGTGGGCTAGAGCTAGCTAGAGGAAAGACCAGTAGAATATGGCGGTGACTATAGGCTTAGGGCTCACGTGGACACTAAGGAAAAAATCAGTGCAATATCGTGATGACTTTAGTGCTCAATCCCTCGCGAGAATGCAAGGCTATATATACAGACTGAAAGTTTGTTATAACCCGTCCCAGATCGAATGTCTAGATGGGTGATATGGAAAGTATGAGGAAACAAGTAAGTTTGGGCCATGTTTTTGGGTATGCGCATGTCATGGTTGATCTCAAATATTTATTTATTTCCCACAGACGACGCCAATCGTACGGGAAATAAATTCGCGTAGCTAGTATTGTAGGACCCTCTTTGAGATCGACGGCATGTGCGCAACACCGAAACCCTAGTGTTTGCAAAACAAAACACCTTGAGTGCGCCTTTGCCTCTCATCGACAAATGTCGTCCAATCAATGCCTAAGTTAGACCATGTACTAACAAACAAACCTTAATTCACGTATGTATAGCGATTGCAAGTAACGACATACCATTCTCTTTTGGTTTACGGCCGCTCCAGTACCCTTCTTATGGTAGGAAACCTCATACATTAGAAATCCTTCTCGACTTCGTTCCATAGAGCAACTCAATCTCTGCCTACCGCATGCAGCAGCGCGATCGATCTCTTCTCTTATTCATGAGATTCATTCCTATATCGTATGTATTCCTTCTAGAATACTCTAGAATAGCCTTACTAGCCTAATTCCCAAGTCAGCTATGCTAGGGTTTGCTTCCGTATACTTATGCCCTTTGCTCAACAGTAATGTTAAGCATCCTTACGTAGAGTTACTGACCTGGTATCTTGTTCGGCCCTATGCACCTTCTCGTGGTGCCCCTGACCTGGCCACGTGTCTCATACGTGGTCGGGGTTAGTCTCTCCGATGCACTCCAGGGTTAGTCTCTCCGACGCACTCCCATGTGGTGTCAAAAATATGTCCACATGTACCGCACGTGTTCGGGCACAATTCTTCCTATTCGGGAAGACCCGTCTACAATGCTAAAATTATCGTTTTGAACAGGAGGATAGAATTAAGGAAAAGTCTACAATACACACCCCTTAAAATGGTGTACCATATGTACCTATTTTGTGGTTCATTCATAACGTTTTAGAGTGTTTTGTAACTTTTGTTCTAGAATTCATAACTTTTCAACAGTACGATTCGTAATATTTTCATTATGATTCATAACATTTTGGTGTATCTCGTAACCTTTATACGATTCATAACTTTTTAGCAATACGATTCGTAACATTTTCTTTATAATTCATAACATTTTATGGGGTGCATATGATACACACCTAAATAAGGGATGTGTATTATAGTCTATCCCTAGAATTAATCATGATAAATTGTCGTTGTAAATAAATAACGATTGTATCGTAATGAGATATGATCAGTGTGCAATAACTACAAGTTGTGTGAGATTTTATTTCAAAGTACATTTGCAATGATTAGAGTAATGATTTAATAAACGGATATACCTACTAATGAAATGATATAAATCCTACGATATACAATGACATAGAGATAGATAGGCGCGCAGAAAGAATAAATCCTACGATATTCCTACTAATGATCGAAATGATATAAATCCTGTGATTAATTTAGGAGGTTAATCACATCCGGATTTTTAATTGAAGGTGTAGCAGGCCGAGCAAAATGGCTCGGGCCATTTCCGAACATAATCAATAATTACGCTCGGCTCTATGCTGTCTTTCTCTCAACGTTCGAAATAACAACCGTTGCCGAGGGTCCTGAAGCCGAGGGTCCCGCGGACGTGAACTTTTGTGAACGCTCCCTCCCGAGCATCTCCATGGATGGGGAATGTTACCATTTCGTACGGTTGCCGAGGTTGAACGGCATGCTCGGTCCCGAGCATGTTGTCTCTGACAATTCAGCTCGTCTGTGTTCAAACAGTGGCAATGACAATGACGATGATTGTGATGTCATCCGAACGGTTATAAGGATAACGATGGGGGCACGTGAGGGTGCCAGCTCATCTAGAAAAAACGGTTGCAAAACCCTAATCATGATGTAAGAGTGACGTCAGCCGACGCGTGTCGAGCGGAGGTAAGACCTTGGGGATCAAGCTAAGGGCTCTCTATAAATATCCCATTATGCCTCTTGGAGAAGGTATGCACAACAGAAACCCTAGCTCCTAATTTCTAAGTTCTTCCTAGCAAAGAAATTGATTCTTGCACCGGAGGGCCATTCCGGGGAACCTCCGGTGTGGTCCTTAGTCGTGCTTCGTTTTGCAGGACAGAGCTGGGAAGTCAGGAGCCAAACCCCAAGACCCATATCCATTGAGCGTGAGTCACATGAAGCGGAGCCCCCACAATTTGGTGAACCCGACGTGAAACTTACTTTTCTCAGATCCACGGCGGCTCCTCCACCTTGACCACTTCTTCTCATCCTAAAATTCTTGACCCCTCCAGAACCCCACCCTGCTCTTCCAAACAAAATGGGCGGAGCTCCTCCTCCCCCTCCTCTCTTTCAACCCATCAGTTCCTCTTTGCACATCACTTCTGAAACCGGTATCAACGCCGCCTCTCCATCTCACCCTCCTGGATTTACTCCACCAGGCGTGAGCTCCTCCATCCAACGACCGGTAGGCTTAAGTGAAACGCTCTAGCATACGTACAGATGCTAGAGCAGCAACAAGAGCAAACAAACGCTGATGTAGCCATTCTGAGAATGGAGATCGAAAAGATTAAGGCCAAGGAATACCCGACAGCCTCCCGCTCTGAATCTCAGGGACGGCGCCGAAGAGGAAATCTGCCCCCCCCTCCTCCAATCAGTGGTGATGCAAGGCCACATAGAATATCCGTCCACGACCGCCTGGACCCACCTTTGACGGACCACCGTGCTGGGGATAGCGCTCGCTTTAGGCAGCAACTCTCCCCAGTTCATACTCGTCTCGGTAATGGTGCGGGACTGAAAGGAAGGCGAGAAGGGAGCCCACATACGGTTTTCTCTAGTTCATCGGCTGGGGATGAATACTCCAAGGGCTCCCAAAGCTACGATACCGTGGAATTTCAGGACAACGATCAGGCCCTCATTCCCTACAAATCCGAACGGCAAAGAAGCCGAACGCCGGGAAGAAACGGGAAAAGTCCACAAAGCCATCAAAGGCATAATGAAGTCCCTCGGGAAAAGGCCTACGAAAGACGAGCAACAAATTCAGTAAGCACTCGGAAGCTGAACCAAGAAAGAAGCGTAAGTATAGTCGTTCGGCAAGACGATCACCCTAGCCAACGAAGGGTTTACCGTACTGAAAATCTTCCAGAGGAAGACTACAGAAGGGTCCCCACAGAGAAACGCGAAAGGGGATCTCAACGTCGGCAGGATGAGAATGAAGGAGAACTACGGGAACATAAACACCGAGCAACGAAAAAATCGCGGAACACTCGGGAAGGCCTACCTCCTCGGCCAACCCACGAGTATCAATTGAAAAAGCTGACGGAATCACCCTTCTCGGCAAAGATCCAAGCCACATTGCCAAAGCCAGGTCTCCACCTTCCTAAATTCCAGAAGTTTGATCCTAGCACAACCGAGGCATATACCCACCTCATAAGTTACAGAAGCACCATTTCATGCGTCACCGACGACGACGCCATCATGTGCAAAGCATTCCCTTCAAGTTTAGGGCGCCTCGGTTTGCTCTGGTTCAACCAATTGGAGGCTGGATCTATCCATAGTTTCAAAGAGCTTGAAAGGGCTTTTAACTATCGGTTCATCACTAGCAACAAACAAGCCAAGGAGGAAGATGCCTTGGCCCAGATGAAGAAAAGGCCTGGCGAAACGCTTCGGAAGTATGCCGAGCGTTATTGGCAGTTGTTTAATGAAATACCTGGTGTTGATCAATACTGGGCTGCAAGAAACTTCAAAAATGGGCTGGAAACAGGAAGCAAGATCCTGGATGAGCTGGCAATCAGGGCACCTCATGGAATGAACGAGCTAATGAGGACAGTTGAACAATTTTGTTCGTACGAAGAGTTCCTCGCCGAGCGAGAACTCCAAGGCGGACAAAACTCTGCTGTCCCTCAGAGCCTTCATGTCCCCACACCCCAAATTGCACCCCCAAAGCCAGTGGTCCCCATCCAACCAAAGAAGCAAGTCAACACAGTCAAAATGGCGGACAAAAAGGGCCCCAAAGCACATGACTATGTAGCCGAGACCACCGTTTTTAAAGAGCCAATCTATTTCCTCCTCCGTACGATAGAGAGGGAACCCTTCTTCGTCTGGCCGAACCCTCCAAAGATGAACACTGAAGAAGGCAATAATAACAGTCGGAAGAGATGTTCGTACCACAACGAGCTCGGCCATTACACCACGACCTGCGCTCCCTATAAAGCACTTTTAGAAAATCTGGCGGCACAAGGACTTCTTGATGATCACATCGACTGGACAAAAACGCCGAGGCGAGCGCCGAACGCTGGTGGACCGAACCCCATACCACGTCCAGTCGGAGTAATCAACGTTATTCATGGCTCAACAACAAGGGAGGCGGCAAAACAACTCCGTCAGGAGCTTGTCAAAGCTGAGAAAGTTTCCCAAATTTTCTCCATCAATCGTACTTCTAAGAGAGCCAAATTTCTTGAGCATCCATGGTCGATCACTTTCACCGAGCAAGATCTTCAGCGTATTCAAACACCTCATAATGACGCCTTGGTGGTCACAATCCAAATCTCCACTCACTCCGTCAAAAGGGTGCTTATTGATCAAGGGAGCTCGGCTGAAGTTATGTACCTGTCACTTTTTAAAGAGCTCAAAATCCCAGAATCGTGCCTTCTCCCGGCGGAGGTTCCTTTAATTGGATTCAGTGGCACTCCAGTTTGGCCCTTCGGAAGGATTGCCCTCCCTGTTGTTACGGGCTCGGTTGCTTCCAATCTTGAGTTCGTCGTTGTGGATGCACCCAGCCCATACAACGCAATCCTTGGCAGAAATTGGCTCCATTCTATAAAAGCCGTAGCCTCAACCTACCACCAGGTGGTCAAGTACATAGGCGCTAACGGCAAACAAGAAAATCTGTTCGGTGATCAATTGCAGGCAAGACAATGTTACGTCTCGGCCATTGGAAAGTCATCAAGCTCCAAACCAGTTCATTGGGTTGAAGTACCCGATAAACCAGTCCTTGAAGACGTTGGATCTCTTCCCCAAGAGAAGTCCATTGAAGATCTTGTCAAATTCCCACTCAATGAGGATGCTTCACGGTATTTCATGCTCGGCGCCGAACTACCGCAAGACGAGAGTGAAGAAACCTTGAGGTTCCTCAAGAGCAATATTGAAGTCTTTGCTTGGTCGCCGTACGATATGCCAGGCATTGACCCAAAGCTCATCCAGCACTCACTCAACGTTTCAAAATCAGCAAAGCCTGTGATTCAAAAGCCTCGACGGTCTGCCACTATTCATGCCGAAGCAGTAAACGAAGAAGTGGACAAACTCCTCGAGGCTGGTGCAATCAAAGAAGTGCAGTACCCCACTTGGCTGGCAAACCCTGTGGTGGTTAAGAAGAAGAGCGGGAAATGGAGAGTCTGCGTGGACTATACTAACTTGAATGAAGCTTGCCCCAAGGACTGCCTCCCCCTTCCAAAGATTGATCAATTGGTAGATGCAACAGCCGGCCACGCTCGGCTAAGTTTCTTGGACGCTTATAGAGGTTACCACCAGATAGCCATGGACCCCGACGATATGGAAAAAACGGCTTTCATCACCCCCAGGGGTCTTTTCTGCTACCTCGTCATGCCGTTCGGCCTGAAGAATGCTGGGGCCACATTCCAAAGAATGGTCTACCTATTGTTCGGAATTCTAATTGGCGAGATCATGGAAGCTTATATTGACGATATGGTCGTGAAAAGCCTCAAAGCCGAGAACCACCTTTCTCACCTTGCCGAGGTCTTTGCAATATTGAAGAAGCACAAGCTACGGCTCAACGCTGACAAATGCGCCTTTGGCGTTAGCTCCGGAAAATTCCTCGGCTATTTGGTCACTCGGCGAGGTATCGAAGCAGATCCGAACCAGATCTCAGCCATTCAGCAGTTAAAACCACCATCAACTCCTCGGGAAATTCAGAAGTTAACAGGGATGGCAGCGGCCCTCAATAGGTTTATTAGCCGCTCATCGGATAAGTGCCACGTCTTTTTCCAGACTCTCAAAAAGCAGAGCCGACGAAGCTTCAAGTGGACGGAAGATTGTGAAGCAGCACTTGCCGAGCTCAAGACTTATCTTTGTTCGGCTCCCCTTCTCGTCAAACCAAAAGCCTTTGAAAATCTGCATCTCTACTTAGCTGCCTCCCCTCATGCTGTGAGTTCGGCACTCGTCCGACGGGAAGGCCTTGAGGACCAACCAATTTACTTTACCAGCCGAACCTTACTCCCAGCACAGACTAGATATCTGCCTCTGGAGAAGCTTCTTCTGGCATTGGTTACGGCAGCTCGGAAATTGCTCCCCTATTTCCAAGAACACCCTATCATAGTCCTCACAGAATTTCCACTCAAGAATCTATTGAGAAAGGCCGACCTATCAAGCAGAGTTTCTCAGTGGGCGGTCGAATTAGCAAATTTTGATATCCACTTTGAGCCTCGAATTGCAATCAAGGCCCAAGTATTAGCGGACTTCATTGCTGAATTCACCCCAGGAAGCCCAGATGAAGAAGCATTGACCAAGCCTAATTACGGGATGCTAGAGCAACAAGAGGCTCGGAAAACTTGGAACCTCTTCAGCGGAGACGTTTGGAAGTTACACGTTGATGGGGCATCAAACAGCAACGGCGCAGGGGCAGGGGTTGTCCTTATAAACCCTTGTGGTGTTCTTCATGAAAGTGCTATCACAATCAATTTTCAAGCTACTAACAATGAGGCTGAGTATGAAGCACTGTTAGCAGGACTCCGAGCCGCGACAAGTTTACAAGTTGAAGACTTACAAGTCTTCTGTGACTCTCAATTGATCGTCAACCAAATAACGAGGGACTACGAAGCTCGGGATCCTAGGATGATAAAGTATCAGGCTACGGCTCTTGAACTAATCAAAGGGTTCAAGGGATTCCAAATTGAGCAGATCAACAGAGAGAACAACGCTCATGCCGACGCTCTTGCAAGTTTGGCCTCGGCAAGTAAGGCGTCAGAATATAGACATATCAGCCTCGGCGAGATAGACCGACCGAGCTTCGAAATCTCGGATGAAGTTTTCAATATTTCCCTCGGCCCAAGTTGGACGGATGAAATTGTTTCGTTCCTCAAAGATGACATGCTACCCTCGGACAAAAAGGAGGCCCACCGTGTACGCAGTAAAGCAGCTTACTATTGGATCTCTGAGCACGGCCAACTCTACAGAAAAAGCTTCACTGGGCCATATCTAAGAGTGGTTCATCCAACCGAGGTCCCAATTATTTTGACAGAACTTCACTCTGGCAGTTGCGGTTGTCATTCTGGGGGACGCTCCCTCTGTCAAAGAGCTCTCAGTCAAGGATACTTCCGGAAAGGAATGAAGAAGGATTGTGAAGAAGTGGTCAAGAAGTGCAAACCTTGTCAGCTTTTTTCTCCTATACTAAGGCAGCCAACTCAATCCCTCAAACCTATCACTAGCCCTTGGCCCTTTGCCCAGTGGGGACTGGACATAGTTGGCAAACTCCCAACCGCCCCTGGGGGCTTCAAGTTCTTGATCACTGCAACGGATTACTTTTCAAAATGGGTGGAAGCTGAGCCATTAGTCACAACAACCGAAGCTGACGTTCGGCGATTTGTTTGGAGGAACATCGTTACGAGGTTCGGCGTTCCCTACGCCATTGTTTCGGATAACGGCTCCCAATTCGTCGGAAAGGAATTAACTGGACTCTGTGCTGAGTTCGGAATTAGATTCTTCAATTCAACACCATCCTACCCCCAGGGCAACGGCCAAGCCGAAGCCACGAACAAGACCGTCTGCGCCGGCATTAAACGTCGGCTGGAATCTAAACGAGGTAAATGGGCCGAAGAGCTGCCTCGGGTCCTTTGGGCCTATCGTTCCACTCCAAGACGTTCCACTGGCCAAACTCCCTTTGCAATGGCCTTCGGAATGGAAGCTGTCATTCCGCTAGAATCAAGGTTCCCAACCCTGCGCACTGAAACCTTTGATCCAGAAACCAATAATGATGCAGTGGCAACCGAGCTTATTTTAGCCGAAGAAAAACGGGACGACGCGCAGCTCAAATTGGCTAACTATCAGCAGGAAGTTGCTCGGGGCTATAATCGGAGCGTGAGGCTTAAAAAATTCCGAACCGACGACTGGGTATGGAGGAAGGTTGTCCGAGCCAATCAGAAGGCTAAATTCAAACCAAATTGGGAGGGACCCTATAGGGTGATTAAAGAGGTCGGCAATGGCTCGTACAAGTTAGAAGACAAAGAAGGAAGGGAAATTGAGAACCCCTGGAATGCTCTGAACCTCAGGAAGGCTTATCTTTGAAGTCTCTCCTCGGTCTCAATATTAGCTCTCAAGTCCATTACTTTCCTTTTCCAACATATTGTACTTGTCTTGGCCATCTTTTGTTTTAATGGAAAGACTCTCTACTTCTGAAGCATTAATGTTCCCTACATTTGATTACAAATGTTCAAACTTTGCTAACTCGGTATTTCCAACAATAGAAGCTACGTTCGGAACTCTTGAACTACAATTATGGCTCGGACAATTTGATTTCCAGCCACAACTTGTTCATAAATAATGGTTCGGCTACGTTCATACTTTGACTTGAACTAATCGCCACTTAAAACATTTACTTAACATATTACGTTGGCACAAGGCTGGCATTTGAAGCCGAGCCATATACCAACGTAGGGGCTGTTACAAGTAAATCATAACATATGGGACCACTTGACGTTCAAAACAATAATTGAACTCAAGAATTTGCTCTCAGCTCGGCTAAGTTCACAATTTAACTTGAACTAAACGGCCTCATTCATCAATTACTCCACCTATTACATTGGCATAAGACTGGCATTTTGTGCCGAGCCTTACACCAAAGTAGGGGCTATCTTGAGTAATTATCAAAAAAATTCGAAAACTAGCCAATGTTGTTTAACTCTCGGCCAAAAAACTCAGAAAATATTTCTAAGGCACACAGAAATATTCAGTACGATAACAAAGGCATACATAAACTTGAAATACAAAAACTGATATCAAAAGGGCTCGGCTTAGTAAATTGTTCAAAACCAACCCTATTAAAACTATTACACCTGGCATGGCTTTTACCAAATGTTCGGTGCCATCCAGTCTAAAGAAACAAAGTTCAGAACACTTAGAAAGAAAACAAAAACTTAAGGGAATCCTAAACTTGGGCATCCTTAGCCACTTCATCTTGAGCCTGAGAATGACCGTTGCCACCATCGGCCTTCTCTTGTTGTTCCGCCAAAGGCGCTTCGGTCATCTCCTCATCATCATCCTCAGGAGGTAACGGTAGACACTCCTCTTCAATATACGGCAGCTCCAAGTCAGGTACGGTTGGCTCAGGAAGTTGCTTCAAGAAGCCAGAATCGGCTTGAATCGCCATTACCGCAGCCATCGCCTCGGCTCCGGTAGTATAACCCAACTTGTAGAAATCTGGAAGCCGAGCCTCAAGCTCGTCATTCACCATCTTATGAGCTATCTGGGTATACTCCAGAGCGGCTCGGTTAATTCCGGCCTCGTAGCCTTTGGCGTCGGCAGCTTTTAGTTTCTCTTTTCCTTCCTTCTTCATTTCTTCGACCTTTGCCTCGGCCGCAGCTTTAACATCGGCAAGCTCCTTCTTCAGCCTCTCCACCTCGGCCTCTGCATCCTTTGCCTGTTGATCCGAGATCCTCCACTTGGTTCGGTAGGAATCTCGGTCGGATCTATATCTTTCACGCTCGGCAGAGACCTTGGTGGCCTTATCATAGGCCTTCAGTGCAGCTTGTCCGGCCTGACAAAAGTAGGAACATAAAGATTTCCACAGCAAAGTTCTACGGATATGTGGCAAGGAATGTAACTAAGTACAAGTAATACCTGCACAAGATGGGAACACATCTCACCGAGCCCAGGGATTAGATCTGTTGGTACCTGATCATAATCCCTCGGAAGAGCAAGACCCCTTAAAAGCGTCACTGCAAGATTCGGCTCCTCCTTAACAGAGTCACTCAGCTGCAAGACTCTGCCATCGGACATCGTGTAGGAAGGACTGAATTGACGCCGAACAGAAGCCTCGACTGCAGGATCAGTGAGGTCAATATGGGGCTCAGGGACAACCCTTTGTTCTTTCGGCGGAGAGGCTCGGGCTACTTCTGAAGGTGCTGATTGAGTTGGGTTTGTTGGCAGATTGTCCTCTGACATCTTCTGTCTTTTCTCTCTCTGCGGAAGCTGCTGGTCCGCAGAGCCTCGGCTACGTGCTGGGTTAGCCGATTTTGTTGGAATGACAGGCCGAGGAATATTTCTTCTTGACATATCGTTGGTAGAAGGAATGTGGAAGTCGTCGGATGGAAGAGGAGTAAGCCACTCCTCGGCGGTAAATCTTATCTTCGGCAAACGCACACCTTGCTGCCGCTTTTGCCGAACGCCTTCAACACTCGAAACTTTCTTCTTCTTCGAAGCTTCGGAAGTCTTTGGGGCTCCCTTTTTCTTCTTCCCTTGTTCGGCCTCTTGTCCTTTCTCCTTCCTCCGTAGCACACCCTTATACGAGGGTGTATAATCAAGAAGTGTGGGAGCGTGTCGGCAAGCCTGGGCGAGGAGCGTGTCACAAGCCTTCTCCCGAGAATTGGTGTTGAGCACCTTGGAAATTGGGCCGAGCTCTGAAAAAAGAAAAAGAAAAAGGGAGATATGAAATTAATACCATCAGCAGCAAAAACACAAAAGCAAAATATAAACTACAAGGATAGAGCTTGTTCAGTATCATCACCTCTCATATCCGCCACTTTTGGAATGGGGTACCGACGGAGACCGTCGCCGAATTCGAAATTTCCATGCACTTCGAGGTAAAAATCGGCCCACTTGTCAGTGTCCGAGAGCCCTTCTATCAGAGGGGTCTTTTTGGGTCTGGTTGTAAGGTACCTACGGCCGGATTTGCCGTGTCGAGACATGGTGTAAGTGAAGAATAGGTCCGTCGGCCTGAAGTCTAAATCTTGGCTCTCAATCAAGGCAATTGCCGACATGATGATCCGGTAACTATTGATTGCGAGTTGATGGGGGGCCAGGCTAAACTTCCAAAGTATCTCCCTAAGGAAGGGATGGAGGGGGAACCGAAGCCCGGCCTCACAAATGGCCATTAATGGCACGGTAATGTGTTCGGGACGATGATCCCTGTGGTCTTTGATATCGGTACTCCTAACTCTATGAATCAGGACGTCGTCTGGTATATTATATTTTGTTCTGAAGGCAGCATATTCTCCAGGATTACCACTGAAGTAATGAGCGTAAGGGCATAGCAAGCCCTTGTCAAAGAGGTCAGCGTCGGTCGCAGCCGACGTTGAAGCCTCGGCTCCAGACCTGAGCCTTGACTTGGCTTCTTGCCCCATCTGTGGCTCGGTTTCCGATTGGGTTTCTGGGGAGAAGCATATCTCAGGGTCCGTTAGAAAATCATCGGCGGCATATTCGTAATCTCGCTCGGCGTTGGAATCGTCGGTTACGGGAGAAGTCGCCGACATCCTTGTTGAAGCTGAGGTAACTGCTCGGCTGTTCCTCAACCTACGGAGCTCAAGAAGCTCGCTGATGAATTGACGATCGGATTCGGTTACCGAGCAATCCGAGTCTGAAGACACGTCGATGACCTCGTGAGCCAGACCTAGGAAAAGAACAAAAGGGTATTAAGCAGTTGAAATTTGCGTCGGCAAACAAAATTGTTTTGAAGTTTGGTTCGTCTTATCGGCTCACGAGTCATAAGCTAGTCCATAAAGGGTACGGTACATCTACAACGACTTCCTACGTTCAGTAAAACCTAGGGATTGGGGACCGTTCGGCTATGTTTATCCCCCATCAGAAGAAATCGTTCGGTGAACACCAAACGTTCTATGGGGGCTCGGAAGAACAGATTGAGTTCAGGGATGAACACCATCGTCCATCCCAGAACTCCACTGTTCACATAGTACAAAAATCGCCAAAAAGCCCAAAAACATATGCATTTAAAGCAGGGGAAAGAGTGAGACGATGGTAATCGATGACATACCTGAAGATTTTTGCTAGAATGGGGCTTGAAGATTGAAGATCTGGATTCGAGTTGAAGTTCTGAAACGGATTTGTAGAGAGAGAAGCTCTGGATGCTAGAGAGAGAGTGCAGAGAACTTTCTCTCTCCTTCTTCGCTGTTATTTATAAACGGAGCGGGGCTTTTCGAATTTCCCGCCCATCATTTCATCGCCGAACTCTACGCCAACCGCTGTATGACACGTGGCAGTAGCAAGCTTCGCCCCTGACAGCCGTCTCCTCACCTGCTGAAACGTCCCTTCGACTGACATGCCTGTTGAGGTCTTCGACAGCTGTCACCAAATATGAAGTGCAAACCGAACTGTCATAGGCCCAGGCTCGGCCAAGTCTTAAATCAACCCATGCCAAATAAAGAGCTTCGGCACGGGTTGAGGGGCTATTGTAGCAGGCCGAGCAAAATGGCTCGGGCCATTTCCGAACATAATCAATAATTACGCTCGGCTCTATGCTGTCTTTCTCTCAACGTTCGAAATAACAACCGTTGCCGAGGGTCCTGAAGCCGAGGGTCCCGCGGACGTGAACTTTTGTGAACGCTCCCTCCCGAGCATCTCCATGGATGGGGAATGTTACCATTTCGTACGGTTGCCGAGGTTGAACGGCATGCTCGGTCCCGAGCATGTTGTCTCTGACAATTCAGCTCGTCTGTGTTCAAACAGTGGCAATGACAATGACGATGATTGTGATGTCATCCGAACGGTTATAAGGATAACGATGGGGGCACGTGAGGGTGCCAGCTCATCTAGAAAAAACGGTTGCAAAACCCTAATCATGATGTAAGAGTGACGTCAGCCGACGCGTGTCGAGCGGAGGTAAGACCTTGGGGATCAAGCTAAGGGCTCTCTATAAATATCCCATTATGCCTCTTGGAGAAGGTATGCACAACAGAAACCCTAGCTCCTAATTTCTAAGTTCTTCCTAGCAAAGAAATTGATTCTTGCACCGGAGGGCCATTCCGGGGAACCTCCGGTGTGGTCCTTAGTCGTGCTTCGTTTTACAGGACAGAGCTGGGAAGTCAGGAGCCAAACCCCAAGACCCATATCCATTGAGCGTGAGTCACATGAAGCGGAGCCCCCACAGAAGGGTGCAAGGACTTATTACTATAAGTTTAATTTTGGCTTTAAAATGAACATTTCATGGAACCAACTTGGGCATTTCCGTGTGCTATAGAGCAACGCAAAGTTCACCGGTTATGTCTACCGGCTCATGTGGCCATTAAACGTGGACCTTTACTCATGACAAGGACTCTTTTTGCCAAAGAAACATGAGTTTAAAAAATACGCCAAGGTAACTATTTTAAGGAATTCACTTCTCCTACTACAATTTTTTTAATATTTTATTACCCATGTTTGATGGTATGTATGTTAACACAGTGGCAGAGTCAAGATTTTAATTCGAGAGAACTAGTGAAGAATAGGGTGCCCTTAGGCCAAAAATGTTTTCCTGGCTTTTGTCGATCTCACGATTTTTTTTTCCGTTGTCTTCTCTTAATTTTTATTAGATTTGGTCAAGTTTTCTAGATTAATTGTTTATCATGATGACGGAAATAAATAAATAAATAAAAGTATAGGAACATATAGATAAAAAAAAGAAAAAGTACTCCGTATAGTTTTTTAGGTTACGTATTTATATATTTTTTGATACCCTCGTCAAGGCGAAAAGTGTGAGCGCAGTAAATTTTTTGACCAAAAACTAACAAAAAAAGTTAAGTAAAAGGGTAAATATTTCATTTTCTCTTTTTTTGTCACTCGATAAATGTCTAGTCTACTTCTAAGGAGATGGGGAAGGAGTCGCGCTCCTGACAAGAATTGAACCATCACGTTCCTTTTTTTTTTTGTCACTTAATTGAGGTCTAGCCGGCCTACTCCTAAGGGGATAGAGAAGGAATACCGCTAAGCGGCATTCAGGTGGGGCAAGCCCAAAGAACATCAAACACTCACACTCTTAGAGAGAATAGAACCCTCACATTCCCTATGAAAGAGGTGATGAAGTGTCATTGGACTACAAGCCCATAGGCTCCACTTTCTCTTAAAATCGGTGGACTTTTTCGTGCTCTCTAGCATTTTCAATTGGAGTAATGCCCAAGTTGGTTCTATGAAATGTTTTTGATTCCCAAGACGAGTTCAACAAAGATAAATGAGGCCTATATAAGCTGGAATTCTAGCACTTGTCCATATCAAATTATTTTTTAATTAAACAAACAATTCTATATTTTTTTTTTCATGAATGATGTATTTAACGACTCATCTAAAATCAACCTACCATATCTTAAGACAGAATCCTAATCAACATAAAAAGTTGACTAAGTCGAAGTTATATACGCTTTGTTCGGTTAACCGTTTAACTTTAGTTTTAGTTTTAGTTTTGTTTTCAATCATTACCCTATTTCTTTCTCCAATCATCATCTTATTTTTCCAATTATTACTTTCTCATCTCTCTCCAATCATTACCCCTATCTTCAATCATTACTCTATTTCTCTCTCCACTCACTACCAAAACTAAACTAAACCAAACTCCCAACCAAACATAACTAAAAACTTTGTTGGACATCTCAAATTGTTATCCTAATTAAGACACAATCCTAACATAAAAAGTTAACTAAGTTGGACATATCAACCTGTTAACCTAAGAAACAATCCTGGCATAAAAAGATGACTAAGTCGAAGTTATATGAGAAACTACAGTGGACATATCAACTTGTTATCCTACGATAGAATCCTAGCATAAAACGATGACTAAGTCGAAGTTATATAAGGACTACGGTGGACATATGAACTTGTTATCCTACATACGACAGAATCCTGGCATAAAAAGATGACTAAGTCGAAGTTATATAAGAACTATGGTGGACATATATCAACTTGTTATCCTACGACAGAATTCTGGCATAAAAGGATGACTAAGTCGAAGTTATATAAAAACTTTGGTGGACATATCAAATTGTTGTCCTAAGACAGAATCTTGGCATATATAAAAAGTTGACTAAGTTGACATTATATAAAAAGCTTTGGTGGACTTATTAAAATCAGACGATTCCAGAGCTCTCCAGATCATGTACATTACGGTCATTACCCAATTATTGAGTGCCTTATTAAAAAGGACGTTACTCATTGATTAGTCCTATTTTCTAGCTTGAGAAAAGTTTTATTCCTACTTCAAAGTCTAAGGTATGTTTATATCTTGTATTCTGTATAATCCCAATTACACCCTTAAAACTCTATCCCTTGTTAACCCCTTGTTAACCGGCATCTTTATGCATCCAAAACTACTACTATACCAATCCAAAGAGAACTTTATGCTTTCTAAATTATTCCCCTTTCATAATTAGTAATTACTCCTAATTCGCAATCTAACAAAATCCGATTCATATGGGTGGGACTACCTTCTATTGTTAGCTATGATAAATTAAGAGTGATTTAATTTTATATCCCTTCGACTTTATGCAAAAGTTCAGTTTGGTCCTTCAAGTTTCAATTCCAACAAATAAAATCTTTAATTTGCAAATTTATTTCAATGTCATCCATCCGTTGGGTGCCGTTACTAATTTGGACGGAAAATGGGCATGTGCCCAGCATGGACAAGGTGAGCGGACCGTGTTTTCACCCCAAGGGCATATTTGCCCATTCCCCTCTTCTTCTTCTCCTCCTCCTCCTCCTCCTTTCAAATGTCAATAAATTTTTTGCAAATGTTTTTGAAAACATTTACAAATTTATTACAATGCATAATCTTGTACCAAACGTATTCTCAATTCTATTCTATTGTAAATTCCATTTCATTGAATCAAACGTATTCTTATAATAAATTTATGCATGACGTCTTGAACCTAGCGCTTATGCTCACATGTCCGAACGGCATGGCCACGCAGATCATCTCGCTTTGGCTCAAGTTGGTTTGCACCCAACACACTTAGATTCGGTATGGACAAGGTGAGCGGACCGTGCATGATAGCTAGCGTGCAACTGTAGACCAGAGACCATCAAGCGCAGTTCTGTCCATTGCGCATGATGTGCTTTGGTTCAGTACATTACGTTGGTTCAGCGGCTTCAGCCCATTTGCACCAGCCGCACAATACGCCCCCAGTTCGTACAATAAGGGAGACGAAGAAGTCGGGGAGTTTCTTACAATTCCTTTAGTCAACTGTACATTCCGTGCGTATTTTTAATTACTTGGTATTCTTTTCTTTTTTAATAGGCTGTATATACTATATACATAACTCTCTATATATAAGAACACAACGACTCGACAAAGAATGCAATAAAAGGCCTGGTGAGTTTGGTATTCTACAGGGATTAGCGGAAAAGCGAAAGGAATCAGAGGATCTCCGAATTTGGTGAGTTCAGTCAATGAATTTTTATCTTTTTTTTTTTGAAAAAGTTTCATTAATCTTAGAGACGAATTTTGTATTTTTGGAGACGAATTTTATTCGTCGTCAAAGAACGAATTTGTTGTAGTTGCTCGAGCAACTTTGTTTACCCCGTCGATCCTTACCGTTTTCTCTCTCCTGTCCGTTTCTTGCATCCGTTTTGGGATCCGGTGGTCAGGCCTCTGTGACGGTTCTCCGCCCTCGGCGCTCGGCTCTCTAGTTCCGATCGATGCTGATGGTGCGTGGTGGTCCGACGAGCGGCGGTCGAAGGCGTGGCTAATAAGGTGTGGCTGAGTTAGGGGTTTCTTTTTCCTTTGTTTTTTCTTCTACCGGCCGTTTGTGGCTCGGTTGTCTCCCGGCCGGTTTCCTCGGTCCGGTGTCTGTACTAGTCTGGTTTTCCCAGATCCGGTGGGTGGTGATGGTGGGTTAATAATATTAGGTTAGGGTTCTTCGTTGTGGCTCTATTATCCTGTCTCGTTGTGGCCGTGCTTGCAGGCGATCTGTCAGCACGCGGCCAGTGCTTGCCGTGACAGTGAAAGCTCGCGCCGGACTTGTGTCCATTTGCTCTTGTATGGGAGGTTGCTTCTATTGGTGTTTGCTCGCTAATGTTTCGTGGTCTTCCGGCTAGAGGGCGCAGACGATTGACGCTCGTGGATAGCATATCCACCGATGATTTCATCTGTGCTCCATCCGGTTTGAGCTGTAGATCCTGTGGGATCTTCTACTATCAAGGTTTGACGGGGTACTATGCCCACGATTCTCGATGGTCTGCTTTTGCAGTGGTGCCTGTGTTTGGGTTTTGGTGGTTTTGGTTCTTTGCTGTATCTTTTGTTGAAATCATTGTTCGGCCTTTGGACTTTGATATGAATGGATTGACGTTTCAAAAAAAAGAAAGAAAAGGGAACGAGGAATCGATTTGTTTGGTTACTCTTTCGAAAAGAGTGTTCACCACTTGGGCAATGGTAGACTACGATGCGAGAATGTGGATAAAGATTAACAAAGTCCGGGCACTGGCAATGGGGATGGTCGAGCCAGACTAGGAAATAGCCGGATTTATTGTACTGAATGGGGACTCTTTACTTATCGCCACAGAGAAACGTGTTTACCGGTATTGTTTGACCGTTGATTGGAGGGGGAAGAGAGCTGAAAAAGTGTGCGAGAATGGTTGCGGGGCCAATGTATTGCTGTATCCGTACTCAAACACTCTCCGTACTTGCGGGGATGGGATGACACATTTCCCTTTATAACTATGTCTTTTCGATATAACGAGTTGTGAGTTTGGCCTAATGCTCCTAATGATCAAATCTGGGCATTGATTTAAAGGAATTGACAAAAATATATACAACGTTTATATTTCCTTATTTGTCAAGACCCGACTCAATTTGCGACGTGTGCACCACGCCTGTCCCGTTAACCATTTGGCCAGTTTATGTTTGTTTGATTTTCATTATAGTTGGTTGCTCTGTTAACCAGCTCATACTAACTTGGTTTGCTAGAACTCTTGCATCACTAGGAAGTCAGGATTTTCGTGAAAAAGAAAAAGAAAGTCAGGACTAGAACTCTTGCATCACTAGAAAGTTAGGATTTTCGTGAAAAAGAAAAAGAAAGTCAGGATTTCAAATCTCTTCATCTGCATGTGGGTATTCTTCCTTTGAAGGGATTTTTTTTCTTTGTTTTTACCCTATAATGAGATTATTTCTTATAGTAATTGAGTTGTTGAGTTTCGTTGTCTCGTGGACTTTACAATTGGCTCCTTAATAATTGGCTGTTGATTTTGTCACTCCCTTTTTTGTTAACGCCACTCATCTGCACGTGTATTTTTGCATAAAAAATACACTTGTAGATGAATGACTTTAACAAAAAAGGGAATGGCAAAATCATTTCCCTAATAATTTAGTGTTAAGCATGATTTGTGTTATGACCCACTCCTGGCTTGTACAATATTAGGCTGAGTATACTTAATTATGAAGTTCCAATAAATTTTAACGCCCTCACAGCTTAAAAAAGTCTCGTATAAGATAACGACATGATCTATTATATATAACATTAAACTTTGCATTTACTAATTGACGTGAGACTCGTTACTAGAGTCACCATAGCTTTATCTGGATTTTTTTCCATCCCATCAAGCACTAGGGTCACCACTGCCTAGCCCCGGGTCTTTTCCGTGCCTATGCGGCGTCAAAATTTGGTTTGTGAATTTCTTTTATCCTGAACAAAGAGTCAAATTGACCTCCGATAATAGCGAAGTATAACGAGATCTTTCAAGACACTACACCTAAAATATGCCAAAGTGATAAGATCAGAGGATTACAGAGTATTTTTAAACTGGACAGAATTGTATCCTTCGGTAATTTCCTTATTTCGTTGTGGAATACATAATCCATTCAAACGAAACAACGGTCTCTGTGTATAATTAGTTAGTTCAACACCCATTGTCTTTCAAAAACAATTCGGAAGTGCAATCTTAAGCAAAATGAATTCTCTATAAATCGGGCCTCCTCTGGCCCTTCTATCGATGTGCGAAACAATCCAATCTCTCTCTTTATTTGTACCTCGCGAGGAAAAACAACAAGGGTTCTTGAAACTTTTGATTTTGTCGCAGTGAACAAGATGGCGGCGGGTAAGATAGCGATGAGGGGCGTCGTAATGTGTGTGCTGCTCGTGCTCGCTCTCGGGGAAAACAGATCTTCGTATCCACATTGCAAGTCTGAATGCTACTTGGAATGCATGCACATGAGGCTTTTCACGTGGAGCGAATGCAAGATAATATGTGACCAGGCTTGTGAAATCGCTCCCTCTCCGGTGGCCGACGATGGGTTTATTCCAAAGGAAGAAGGGGTTTCGCCCAATTCGGAAGAAATCTGGTCAATCGACGCACAACTGGAGTGACTGCAAAAACCTTCTACAAGGGCTTCTTTGTTTTTTTTCCCCTCTTGTTTTCAACATGTGGCAGATACGAATTACTTTTGTTGTCTCTCTGAAACGAAGATTTAGAAAATGGTTGAAGCCTTTCTATTCTTCTTGGTCTTCTTGTTCAGTTAATTGAACCAAATTGTTCCAAACTGTGAAATGAATAATGCTTGAAAGAAATGAAATTTAAGGGTATCCTAAATTGCAAGCCAGACTAGAAATTATTTTTTTTTCTGCGGAGATTTTCTGAGAATTATGCCAGCTTTGTTTTTGTTTTGGTTTTTTTTGCAAAGTTCGTTCATTCTCGACTATGGGTACATTATGGGGACATGCCATGATGCCATCGATAACGTTAAAAAAAAAACGAAAAAGACATGTCATAGACGTAGCAAATTAATTAGATGAGCTTGAGTCCGATTTTGTTCACCCACCTTAAAGACATGTTGAAAAAATTCCTGCACACATCATTTTCAACTCCGTAGCTTGATATAGGGATTCAAAAGAAATCATGCATAGCAACTTTGACATTGTTGCATATCGGGAAAGAAATGAAAGAGTGGATTCTTGATCCAACACTAAAAGAACATTATGAACTGGTTGTGAACCATTCGGAATTCATTTGGAATGTTAGTTATTCGACAACCAATTTGTCAAACAAGCTCGAAATCAAGCCCGCACAACCGATTCCATTGATAAATGACTCAAAATCAAATACATACAGGGGTATCTATCGGCGTTTTCAAAGATCTCTGATGACCCTATTCTAGGTTTTTTCTACCTTATAATGAGCTTATTTCTTGTAGTAATTGAGTTGTTGAGCTTCGTTGTCTCGTGAACTTTACAATTGGCTCCTTAACAATTTAGTGTTAAGCATGATTTGTGTAATGACCTGCTCCTGGCTTGTACAATATTGTCTGATATGGCCGCCCAAGCTCTCTCATGACTATTTCAAGGTGAGCATACTTAATTGTGTAGTTCCAATAAATTTTGACACCCTCACAATTTTAAAAAGCCTTGTATAAATTAATGACATGATCTATTATATATAGCATTAAACTTTGAATTCACTAATTGATGTGAGACTCATGATTACGGTCACCATACTTTTATCTAGATTTTTTTCCATCCCATCAAGCACTAGGGTCACCACTGTCTTGCCCCGGGTCTTTTCCATGCCTATGGGACGTCAAAATTTGGTTTGTGAATTTCTTGTATCCTCGACAAAGAGTCATATTGACCTCCGACAATAGCGAAGTATAACGAGATCTTTCAAGACACTACACCTAAAATAGGCCAATGTGATGAGATCAGAGGATTACAGAGTATTTTTAAACTGGACAGAATTTTATCCTTCGGTAATTTCCTTCTTTCGTTGTGGAAGACCAAGTCCATTCAAACGAAACATCGGTCTCTGCGTATAATTAGTTAGTTCAACATCCATTGTCATTCAAAAACAACTCAGAATCGAATCGAAGCCATTTGAATCCAGCACAGAGTTCTATCTCAAGCAAAATGAATTCCCTACAAATTGGGGCTCCTCTGGCCCTTTAATCAATGCGCGAAACAATCAATCTCTCTCTTTATTTGTCCCTCGCGAGGAAAAACAACAAGGGTTCTTGAAACTTTTGATTTTGTCGCGGTGAACGTGATGGCACCAGGTGAGAAAGCGATGATGGGTGTCATAATGTGTGTGCTGCTCGTGCTCGCTCTGGGGGAATACAGATCTTCGTATCCGCATTGCAAGTCTGAATGCTACTTAGAATGCATGCACATGAGGCTTTTCACGTGGAACGAATGCAAGATAATATGTGACCAGGCTTGTGAAATTGCTCCCTCTCCGGTGGCCGACGATGGGTTTAATCCAGAAGAAGAAAGGGTTTCGCCCAATTCGGAGGGATTCGGGTCAATCGACGCACAACTGGAGTGATTGCAAAAACCATCTACAAGGGCTTCTATGTTTTTTTTTGGTTCTTCTTCTTCTTTTCCTCTGTATTCAACATGTGCCAGATACGAATTACTTTTTTTGGTTGAAGCCTTTCTGTTCTTCTTGGTTTCAGTTAATTGAATTAAGCCGATCAATTAGTATTGTTGGGTTGGTAGGTTCTCGTAAACTTATTTTTTTCTTCCTTTTGTGTTTTGTTCGTCTTTTTTGATTTTTTGTTAGATTAGATTTGCATTATATTTTTTTGGTTAATGATCCGTCTCGATGAGGGGAGCCTAAAAAACAAAAAATTATGGCCAAAAGTAAAAAAAAAGTTTACTAAAGACAAAAAAAAAGTATAAAACATTATTTTTTTTGTCTTAAGTGTCGTCTTATATGAATTTTTTCTAACAAAGAGTTTAGGGAATCGTCGATTCATATTTTTATATTTCTCCGATTTGTCCTGTCTAGACGAACAATTAACCCTAAAAATTATGACGAGAAGCTAAACAAAGAGTTACGAAAAATAAAAAAAAATATTGAAACAAGTTCTAAACAAATAAGTTTACAAGAACACATCTTTACTAATAGAGAAAAACGTAGATTGTTCCAAACTGTGAAATGCATAATGTTTGAGAGAAATTAATAACTAATGTTCAATTTAAGGGTATCCTAAATTAATTGCAAGTCAGACGAGAGATTTTCTGAGATTTATGCCAGCTTTGTTTTTTTTGCAATGTTTGTTCATTTTCGACTATGGGTATATTACGGACACATGCCATGATGCCATTGATAAAGTTGAAAAAAAAAACCCCGAAAAGACATGTCATAGACGTAACAGATTAGAGGATTTGGAGGCCGATTTTGTTCACCTACCTAAAATTCATGTATACTGACCTTTTTCAACTCCATAGCTTGATATGGGGATTCAAAAAAAAAAATCATGCGTTGCAACTTTGACATTGTTGCATATGGGGAAAGAAATGAAGAGTGGATTCTTGATCCAATACTAAAAGTAAAATATAAAGTGCTGTCGAAAAAAATACAAAATTATGACCAAAAACAAAAAAAATTCAGTAAAAGGCGGAAAAAGTAACAAACTGTTTTCTTATTTGTCTAAAGTGTCGTCTTATTTGATTTTTTTAAACATCGGTTCATACTTTTATACTTTTCCGATTCGTCTCGAACAATTAATTTCAAAAATTACGACGAAAAACTAGACAAAAAGTTACGAAAAGTAAAAAATATTAAATTAAGTTCCAGACTTTTAAGTCAAAAAGAACACAGCCTAAGGTACATCACTCATTTTTTATATCGTTGTGTATTTGGATACAGAGTATTTACAGCATGCATTCCCATCCGTGTCGCAACTGATTCGGTAAGCTACGTGTCCGGTGCACGGAGAACAGCCTTCGGTCCCCCAAACTGACTTACTCGTGGCAACCTTCCGGCCGCCCAACGACCTATAACGCTAGTCACTACTCCCACTGGGGCTAGGAAGTAAGCCCCACAACCCAAAGCGGCGAAGAACAAATAGAATTTGCTACAAAAGCCGGCTAACGGGGGTATTCCTGCGTATGAGAACATAGTAATGGAGAAGGTAATAGCCGAAATAGGATTCGTTTTGGCTAGAGCGCCCAAATCCGCTATATATTTGACACGGGTTTGCCGTAATGCTGAAACTATGGCGAATGCATCTATCGTCATTGATGCATAAATAAAGATACCAATTAGTAGTGATTGAATTCCTTCTATGGTTCCACATGAGAAACCTGTACGAATATAACCTACATGTCCAATTGAACTATAAGCTAGAAGTCTTTTGACTTTCGTTTGGGCCATGGCGGCCAGTGCTCCTAAGATCATAGAAGCAATGCTGCAGAAAAAGAAGATTTGTTGCAATGTAGCTCCATAGGAACCATAAATAGAAACACGTGAAATATTAGCAGAAATAGAGATTTTAGGTGCAATAGAAAGGAATGCTGTAACCGGGGTGGGTGAACCCTCATAGATATCAGGTGCCCACATATATAGAGTCAAAAGAGATATGGAGTCCGAAGGGGAGTGGGGTTTTCTTCGGGGCTCGAGAGATGGAAGAGATAGGGCCCCACAAGTTTTGAATTCGCCGCTAGGGAATTCACACGAAAGGGAACGAGGAATTCTCAACGAAAAAAGTGCTCTCTGAACCGAACGTGAAAGTCGTTTTCCATCAGACGGCTGTTCCCGTAACTCTACTCTCGACTTGGATTATATATCCAAAAAGGTCCGCTCTCGGCCATTCCACACGCTGCCTAGCAGAGGCGTGGTTATCTGAAGTGGATTCTCTCTTTTGTAGTAGATGCCGAACCTGCTGCCCCATTGACTAAGAAGGGGGCGGGCGCAGCAGCTACATGGACCCCTTCCTTTCTATTGTTGCCAGCGCTTTCCCGGGCCGAGCCGGAATTCTTTATTATAAAGGGCAGGTAAAGCCCGAAGGCTGCTATCCCAATAGGCCAGCGGGCGGAACGAGGAGAGGGTCGCCTTTGGAAGCGTTCGCCGTTAACCAAAGCGTCACTCCTTCCTTTTGATTATGTCGTGACGCTGACTGAATCCAATCCATAAACCCGGAAACAAAGTGCGTTCCCTTTCGTCAAGTAGGTAAAGTAAGGCATACGAACCACTTTTGCTTTGCCTTAGACTCTATTGGAACAAAGCAAAGAAGGAGGCGGAATGGAGAAAGGAAAGGGACAAGGGCGGTCTTGCTTGGCGCGAAGGCTGCTGGTTCGGGGGTAGAGTACAGTACTAAAGGTCCTCGGACTTCCAGGCGGTTTTTCTTTTTGGCAGCTGTTCACCGTTGGATCTCGCCAATACAGCCCCCTATAGTTTTCGTTACCGAGATATCTTTTTTTTTTCATTGTTCCCAGGGATTTTTTGGGTAATCCGCTCCCATGCTGCAAACAGTCAAATCTGAACTGAACCTTGTCGCTCTTCTTTCTTTCCTCGCGAGCAGGAAGCACACCAGCAGCGTGCGTTGCGTGATTTTACTGTGTTTTTTGCACTTGACTGGGTGGACAGTTGACCGGAAGAGAACTTCGATTCGCCCGGCCAGCAGGCGGGCGGCGTGCTTATCTTGTGTGACAACACTACAGAGCGAGTGGCTCTTCTAGGCGGGCAGCTGTGTGACAACACTACAGAGAAAGCGGCGCTTTCGTGTAACATGCTATGGTCTCAACGCTCTTACGAGGTAGTGATGAGTTTCACGCGCTCTAAGCCCGGCCCGCGCGCGGTTAGGAAGATTGGCCGCAGTCTGAGCGGTACCACCCTACCCTACCACCTATAGGCGGCCGTCCGTCCTACAGCCGCCCGAAAAGGAACTGCAGTGATCTTGAATAGGGATCCTACAGCGATAGATAGAATCCCCATAAAAATACCACTAGATCGAGCACCTGTGATTTCGTATCCGGTCAAAATCTTGGCTAATTGATCGAAGTGGGTAGCTCCAGTAGACCCATAGATCATGGAACAAATAGGGTGGGTAGGCCCAACCACCACACTACACGTATAGACGCGAACCCCCCTCGTTACCGTACGTGCGACTCTCACCGCATACGGCTCGCACAAAGACTACTAAATCCATCCCGAGCCTTTTCTTCTACCTCTCCTCTCCAATCCTCGATCAAACTTGCGTTCCCCGGGCGCTATGAAATGGGGGTCTTTCCTTCGCCTATCATATGTATCGGCTTGGCTTCGTCCCGAACCAAGGAGGCATTCTGGCGGGCGCGTGCGTGTAGGAAGGCCGACCACTACATAAGTACGACTACAAGCCAAGCCGGAAGCGACTCGGTTCTATTCTCGTTGGGATTGGATATGGATGGTGAATCTATAGATCGTAGTAGTTCGCCAACCTCTCTAACTAACATACGATACAATTGAACTTCACGGCACGGCAAAAAAAAAAAGAGCTTCGCTCGGTTGGCCTTCCTACGCTGACGAATGCCTCCTTTCTCTTCTCTGAAGTCTACAACAAACAAGTGGGAGAGGCAGGATTCGAACCTACGTAGAAAAACTTCAACAGATTTACAGTCTGTCGCTTTTGACCACTCGGCCACTCTCCCCTTCCCGGGCCGAGGCCCCCCTCAATGGGTTCTAAGAAGGAGGGCGGCGCCCTGAATCAATCAAAATTTTTTTTTTGAAGGGAACTAAGACTATTAGCTTAGCTAGCGTTCCGGGAGAATAACGTCATTTAGTCAGTTCATAACAATCTCTGTAAAGCAAGGGGCAAAGCTTCTACGACAGCTTTCCCCCTCATGTAGTCGTCAGCCTTCCCCAGCCCCCCCCCTTCGTCGCTTCTGGCTAAGCATCTTTCGGCGGAGGAAAGGAGGCGACTAGTCGCTTCTGGCGAAGCTGCGAGTTCATGAGAAAGTGAATGAACGAGCCATGCTCCTAAAAGGAGTGACCATCTTTGTTTTCTTCCCTTCCCCCTATCCCTTCAAAGCCCCTTGTATAGATTGGGCGCTAGCGCTTTACTAATATAATGGAAAGTTAAGGCTCTTCTGCTGAGCGAAGCTGCGAGCCTACCCTTCTCGAGCCTACAACAATAGCTTACGCTTACCAAGCCTAATCTACTAAAATAGGGCTACAGCAAGCATTCCCCCTTCGTTTGTTGTGGACCGACATTTATGGATGAACGTTCGTCATTGCTTGTACACAAAATCTAGTAATATGTCATGGCAATAATTAAAATTCTACGTGTCTGATTTTGTTGCGTCATCGTGTACCTAGATAATTATGTCCGATCATTGACTATAGGTAATTACCTGTGGAGTTGGCGTATACCGGTAAAAATGAACGATATATAAGAACGTGGCATGTCGTCGAACTAGTTGTACTACAGAGCACACTTGTCTCACTAGCGCGTGAAAGAATGCTTCTCGTGGTTAAGTTTACATCAATATCCAACTAATAAACTGACATCTTACCGTGTGGTGAAGGAGGAGAAAGATCAAACTTTAAAGGAGCACCTGACGAGATAGTTAGGTAAGACGCAAGTCAATCTTTATTAATTTATACAGAGGAAAAACAACAAGGGTTCTTGAAACTTTTGATTTTGTCGCGATGAACAAGATGGCAGCGGGTAAGATAGCAATGAGGGGCGTCGTAATGTGTGTGCTGCTCGTGGTCGCTCTCGGGGAAAACAGATCTTCGTATCCACATTGCAAGTCTGAATGCTGCTTGGAATTAATGCATGCAAATGAGGCTTTTCACGTGGAGCGAATGCAAGATAATATGTGACCAGGCTTGTGAAATCGCTCCCTCTCCGGTGGCTGACGATGGGCTTCTATGTTTTTTTTCCCCTCTTGTTTTCAACATGTGGCAGATACGAATTACTTCTGTTGTCTCTCTGAAACGAAGATTTAGAAAATGGTTGAAGCCTTTAATTCTGTTCTTCTTATTCAGTTAATTGAACCAATTGTTCCAAACTGTGAAATTAATAATGTTTGAATGAAATTTAAGGGTATGTTGCCAAATTAACAGACCCTGCGGAGATTTTCTGAGATTTATGCCAGCTTTGTTTTTTTTGGCAAAGTTAGTTCATTGTAGACCATGGGTACATTATGGAGACATGCCATGATGCAATTGATCGATAACGTTGAAAAAGAAAAACGAAAAGACAATGGATTTGTCAAACAAAGAGTACTGGATTCTTGATCCAATGCTGGAAGAAAATTATTGAACTGGTTGGGAACCATTCGAAAAACCTTTGGAATGTTGTTCAATCGACAACCGATTTGTCAAACAAGCTTGATTGAAATTAAGCATGCACAACCGACTCCATAGATAAATGACTCAAAACCAAATACATACGGGTATCTATTATTTTCAAAGGTCTCTGACGCCCTACAATTTCTGTAGGGCGCCCTATAGAATTTTCCAATTCCTCTGGCGCCTTTGTTCTAGGTTTTTTTAGCATGGATCCTTCAACCAGATAACAAATGAAGGGATCCTCTCGAGTTCCCTTTCGGAATTGGATGGTTCTATCCAAGCTTGTGGAAAATTTTCGGGATCCCGTCGGCAGTAGCTTATTTTTTTGTCATTAATTTTTTATTTCCTGAGAATAATTCTTCTCTCTCCTCTGACATGCGTGCACTCCTCTTCTCTCTCTCTCTCTCTCTCTCTCTTTATAAACTCTCCCAGCCGGATCAAAAAAAAAAGAAAAAACTCTCCCATCTCCTCCTCTTCCAACGTTATATTACTGTATCTCCTCTCTTCACTTTTTATTTTAAAGTTTTAAAATCTTATAGTATTTCTAACTTTTTCTGTAGATATTAATTTTTTATTAATTTATATTTTTAAAATCTACTTGTAGAGATATAACTAATGAGATCAATATTAAATATAAAATTATGAAAAAACAAAAAAAAATTATCCTTATTTTTGTTTTGTTTTGTCTTAATCTATAATTAGTAGCCTTAAATTACAATTAACAATGTAAATTAGCAACTAATATAGTAAATTGACAGAGTAATTAAAATTAACTGTAAATTAACAAAATAAATTAACTGTTAATTAACCTAAAAATAATCTTTTTTTTCTACTCACAATTTCATATGCAATATTAGTCTTATTTGATACATCTCACCAAGTATATTTCAAAAATATAAATTTTATAAAAAAATTTACAGCAAAAATAGTTATAGGTCTTATTAGATTTAAAATGCTATGTTTGGATTGGAGTTGGAAATTTTTTTTAAAAAATAGTAGAGGTAATAAGTGGAGAGAGATAGAGAGAGAAATGTTGGAAGTAGGGAAAATCTAGAAAGAATTTTTTGAAAAATTCTTTTTGAATTGTAAAGAGAAAAAGGCATTTAAATAAAAAATTAGGAGGGAGGGAGAGAAGAGAGAGAGAGGGCGAGAGAGTGAGTGACATAAGAGAGAGAAGAGAGATTTAAAATAAAAAAAGGTAGTGAGAGAGAGAGAGAGAGAGAGAGAGAGAGAGAGAGAGAGAAGAGGCATGAGTTGTGCACATGGGTAGGGAGATGGAAGAGGTGTGTGGAAGCCTACTTTTTGGTTTTTCATTTTCAATTTTTTTATTTTTTGGCTTTTTGAATTATGGTCAGAATGAGTTTTTGAATTTGGTAGAGTGTTTGAATGATATGTGCAGAATGCATTTTACAATAGGAGTAGTGTTTGGAAGATATGTGATCAAAATGAGTTATGGCCTGATCTTTAACCATGTTGCCCTTGTTTATTTATTATGGGATATGCTACGTATAAATAATGATTTAATCAATTTTTTAAAAAAATTTCGTTTTTAATTGTATCAGCACACACAGCTTTTTACACCTATCAAAAAAATTTTTTTTTACACCCATTATATATTAAAAAATATGATTAAAAAATTAATTGCTCAAATTTTCAATCCGTTTTAATTGATGTAAAGATTTTATTTTTCTGATTATTTTATCTGTAATGGTCATAATAAAATTTTGGTTTTAAATCCTTTCAATAAGCACCCTAAGAGAGTCCTAAAATCTAATATATATGATAATTTGGTCGTTTCTTCTCTTAGCTCATCAGAAGTGGAAAATGAGAAGTGGAAAAGAACCTCCAGCCTTATTTTTGACTTCTGCATCTTCAAAATTAGAAAAATCATTTTCCCAAAACTGAAAAGTAGAAGTTAAAATTAAATGTGAAAATGAAGCGCCCAAACAGGCACGGAGAGTCACGTGGGTTACTTTCAAAGAGGACCCACAGAGCATTGCACATAGCCTAAGTGACGGGGTGTGGTGGGGCCTTTGGCACCAAATGGTAGATCAATGCAACGTACGACATAAAGCCCAAATTAAAGACGGAGTTTTTTTTTTTAAACTATTCCCTTCGTCTTAATTTGTTTATCTAATTTTGATATAAGTGTCTTTCAAAAAATTATCTATATCTCATAATCTATAATATTTTACATAATTTCAAAAACATCATATTTTAGATCTAATTGAAATCTATTAAATAAGATTCATATTGCATGTAAAAAATATTATTCCATAAATTGAAATATATAGACAATTTTGTAGGAGGTCTCAAATAGTGAAAATAGACAAACAAATCGAGACGAATGGAGTATTTTTAAAGGTCTTTGTGTATGCAAGAAGTATTTTTACTGCTTTCATTTTATTTGTATGCGTGGAAACTTTCACTGAAAATTCAATACAAAAAAAGTTTAGAATTCAAAGTACATTCAAGTCTAAAAACGAAGGAAACACCAACAATAAGAACGAAGGAGTATTTATATGCTGAGAAAATGACTTAGGCCCGTTCCGCTTTCTTATTCACTAAGGAATCGGTGACTTATTCACAGTTCTGCACAATTTCATATGTCCATGTCGATAATCAATGGTTGAGATATATTTTGAAATTTTAACCAATAAAAAATATTTTTGGCCAGTAAAAATTGATTTTCAATCCGAATCCTCTAAAACACTTTTGGATGCGCGATATTGAGCTTCATAAAACTTAGTTCACGAAGCCTCCGGAAAAAAGTTTTTCTCATAAATGGAAACTAGGCAATTGAAGTTGAAGGATTCAGGGTGAATGGACCTTAGCCACAATTAATTATTCCATTAATGGAATTAGAGTACGGTCAACCACGTGGTGCTCTAACACAATTCTCTACAACATATTTTTGTAGGGTACTCATGTCTGGACACCATTTTTTACCGAACATTTCTTCGGGCCGGGTTCTGTTGGGTCAACCCATAAAAATGTGTTGCGGAGAATTCTGTTGGGCACCAGGTGTGATTCCCCAAAACAATCCCACAATTTTTCTTTAGTCGCAATCCTGACATTAATGTTTTGAACGCGTCTGTGGGAAGACCAAGTCCTTGTACCTTACGTATTCCAAGATATTTCATGCACGCATTCTTAATTACAACAAAAACGTGAAGTTTTCACCATTTGACTTGTTGCAAATCATAATATTTTTGTAAACCAGCGCTCCGTTTGTCGGACGTATAAAGTTTCAGATGGATAAATAAGAAGAGTGAATAAGATGTTGATATGTTATAAGGAGAGATTATTTGAAGATGAGAGATTACCTAATACTTAATTAGGCTAGAAAGTAATTGATATGGGTGGATATATAAGAGTGGATTAATGTGATAAATTACTTGGTTACCCTCGTGTAATCATTCCATCGAGAATATAGAATGATTCGAGGGATAGTCTGGTCTTTTTCTCCACCGGAATAAGCTAATCCTAGAGTGGGTTGTTAGCTAACAACCTTAGACGGAGATAAGCTCTCTCCCTCCTCCCACAAATAAACACCTTTCTTCCTTCTCCGCCTCCCTCCCTTGTCCTTATCCCCCCTTATCTTCCCATCTAACAAAACTATACCATTTTCTCCTCCTCCCACCTATTTAAATGAGCATCTCCAATTCAAAAAGGCATGTGGAAGTCAAAGTTTGCCAGGTTATAACACCTAATATGCCAAAATCGGCAACCTTACGTCGACGCAAATTAAGAATGGTACTTTTCTTCATAAAATTCCAAGTTTTTTTGCATGCAGAATACAGTAAAGACAACCCATTTTTTCAAAGAAACTGTTTAGGATCTCCCATTTATAGGTAGGACAGACATACAAGGTTTTGTCTTGGAGTACTATAAAATCTCTCTTCTTCTTAATTCCCTTTCTTCAAACCCCTTTAGAAAGAACATCTCCATGGCCATCATGTCTCCAACCTCCCCTCCACCTCCGCCCATTTCGACGGTCGGAAAGTCAAATTCGCCGTCGCTTAGCGATGAGGTTCGAGTCGTTCGACCCATGACCAGGTTGAGGAGGAGGCCGGAGAGGCTCATCGTGCCCGAGTGCGGCCTTTCGTGTTTGGATATCGCTGAGATGAAGAAGCAGAAGAAGACAGAAAGGAACATGAATCCTGAGTTTGAGGTAGAAGGGAGAGATTTTTATTTGGCAAGCAGAAAGGGAAGAAGGGAGATCATGGAAGATGGGTATGGAGTTATGCTTGACATTCTTGGAGACCCTAAACAGGTTAGGGTTTATTCTTACCCCTTCTTTTCAATTTTGTAAAATTGTTTAGTTTTATTGTCCATTGAATGTGGTAACAATCTCGGAGTGGAACAAGAACCTCTTATGGTTATGGCTAACGCTTCCTTCACCATGAGGGAGTTTCTGATTAGGGATTGCCTAAATATTAGGCAGAGCCTAGACTAGGTTTTATTTTAGGTGTGATGTGTTAGGACCAAACTCTGAATTTGCACTTTGATGCAGACTATCTTTCTGTTTTAGTTGAATGAATTTTCGAAGTACCGAAAAAACAAAAAAGAATATGGTAACAATTTGACCATTTGCATCAATGTAACCCATCAATTTAATCTTGCACATGCATTTTCTCACATATTGCATTGAATTTGTTCATAGAATTGGAGAAAAGAAGTCAGTAAAACAATGACTGTGATGATCGAGTTAATATTCCTCCAACCCCCCGCACCACCCCCCCCCCCCCCCCCCCCCCCCCCCCCCCTTTTTGATAGCTTATATTCAATTTTTTGATGAAAAGATGAACAAAATATTCTCATCAAATGAGGTGATGTGTCAGAATAAAATAATAAAATCCTAGATTAATATGATACTCAATTTCGACATGCAAGCAGAACTTGAAAAATTTGAATGAAATCCTGGATTAACATGATATGGAATTTGACGATTGGAGTCGGACACTCTTGTGGATTTATGACCAACCACCATAGGTCTCGACTATATAAATAAAGGTTTTTGAAAAACTAGGTAACTTTTTGGGACTTTGTATTTTTCTCATTCAAACGTGCCTAGCTAGAAGCAAATTAAGAACACAATCTTGTATTGATCTCAACCTGTCAAAAGTCTTGTCTAAAACCCATGCTTGGGAAGTTCTAAGCTAAACTTGTACGGTAGCACTCTCTTGAATTGAATTAAGAACTTTTAAGCAAAATGTTCTAACATTTGTAAAACAAAAATGCTACTTGCACAACCCTTGTGTTGGTTGTGTGTGTAATTCTGACCGTCCAGATGTATTTGGACGGTCTAGATTTATAAAAACTCTTTCAAGGAAAAGCATACCATTTGCATAAAACTTTGTACCAGCAGGAAATTAATCATGCAAAACATACAAAGATGATGTTGTAAATTTATATGCAAATTCCACGAATATAAGCTATGAATTCAATATTGTTGGTATTATAAATTTAAAGAGGTATGTACCATACAAACCTAAAAGCCGTGTGTGTTGTAGCATTTTCTTTAGAGATTCATATTTCCGGTTAAATGTTAATCTGTTGATGGTAAAATTTCAAGGCGTTTTTCGTTGTGATTGACGGACATGGAGGACGAGCTGCAGCAGATTATATTGCTGAAAATTTAGGAAAGAACATTATGAAGGGCCTTGAAACTGTGGGAAAGGAAGAAGATCAGCTACAGGCAGCAATACATGAGGCCTACTTGACCACAGATAAAGAATTCCTTAGTCAGGTAATGAACTAAACTATCAGGTTGAATTTTACAAAGCACAATTAATACTCCTATTACACACTGCAAATGATTTTCCAAATTCATTTTCTAACTCTCTTTTTTTCTCCACACATATGCAGAACGTAGATAGTGGAGCTTGTTGCGCAAGTGTGCTCTTTATGCACGGCCATCTGCTCGTAGCGAATGTGGGTGATTGTAGAGTAGTTTTGAGTCAGAAAGGGGTAGCGAACATTCTGACAAGGGATCATCGCCCCGATAGAGAAGATGAACGTTCCCGAATAGAAAGATCAGTAAGAAATTCTATACCATGTTCCATTCATAGTTTCTTGTCCTATTTCCTGATCGGTATATTGTCTGTTTTTGCCGGTGAGCACTTTCGCATAGTGACGGACCAAGAAATTCAATCTAGAGGATGCACTTATTAGGATGCATATATTATGTTTGATTTTTTATAATATCGTCCGTTTAAAAAAAAAAAAAAACTTGCGAGTATTTTCCACAACCAGAGCAATGTTGGTTTGGCCATGTTTCAAAATTTTAAAGATGATTTGTTCTTTAAATGAAAAGCTCCATACTAATTATACCATCAAGATATTAAGTGAACAAGTTTAATTTAAAGAATATACCAAAAGAGAAATGAGGTGTTTTTAAATATAAATCTGTGAGAAAAGTGATTCCGGGGTCGCTTTTACTCTTGAAGATTGTAGGATTGGTTAGTATAATCGATAATTTGCAAATGTAATTTTTAACTGAGGAAAATCAATGAAAGACATTAGAAATCTTTTGGGTCTAAACGTAAGAGTCGGAACTTCAGGGGCATGTGACGCCCTGGTTCCATTTTAAATTCATTCATGCTTATTCGTATCTCAAGTAATTCAAAGCACTTGAAATAATGACAAGGAAGACCTCCAACGGCCCAAGGGGCTTTTACCGGCCAGGGGAGTTTAACCTTGAATTCGACTGCTTTATCCCTCATTTAATGTCATTCTCCTACTCAGCCAATCCCTTGGGGTTGCGTTCATAATTTTGGCTAGATGTAATCATGTAAGATGTATACAAATGTAAAATACACATCAATATATGTCCTTTGAATACAAATCAATTCAACGGCCCAAAACTGTTTTTGTTAGTGTTAGCGGAGAAAAAACTTGTACCATGTGCAGGATATAATCTTTGATGCACTAAAATTTTGGTATTAACAAAAATAGTTTTGGTATTATCATTTTCCTTTGAAAACGCAATGATACGGGATCCTCGCTAACTTTATGCGGTGTGAAATTGTAGGGTGGTTATGTGGATTGCCGAAATGGAGTCTGGAGAGTTAACGGATCACTTGCGGTATCTAGAGCCGTTGGGGACTTGCATTCGAAAGAATGGATCATTTCCGAGCCAGAAATTTGCAAGTTTCCTTTAACAGCAGACTTGGACTTCTTGATAATGGCTTCTGATGGCCTATGGGATAAGGTAGGTTTGCAATTGGTGTTTCAAAGTTCAGATCAAAGCTTTCCAGAAATTAATTTGTAGTACTAGAATTGTGGGTATATATGCAATTAGTCTATCAAACTACAGCCTCAAAAATTTCAAGAAGTTTGGTTTGGTTCTCGATCGGGTGGCTATTTGCCGTCCTTTTTGGTTTGGTTCTCGGGCGGTTATTTGCCGGTGTACCCAAGATCTATTTAACCTTTGTATACCTTTTCAAAGATTATTGAAATCTTTTTTTGCCGATAAAAAAATTTTTTTTGGATGGATGCTTCCTATTGCAATTGGTGATTCATGTTTTCTGGAAAAAAAATCAAAGAAAAGCTCAACATAACCCGTTATTTTGTGCCAAAATAATTTACTGCCTTTTTTATTCTCTTTTCTAATGTTTTTATCATCTTTTAGTCCATACTTTTATACTTTATGATACCTCTCATGGATGCCTGTAATTAATGCCTAACCTGAACTTTAACGTTACTAACAAAATTCACTAAAAAATAAGAATGGTACTCCCAGTATTTAACGACAATTATTTAAGTCAAAACTCTGTTTTAGTTTGATAGTTTGTTCTGAAACAGGTGAATGGACAAGAGGCAGTTGATGTGGTACTAAGGGAGAAGAATCCACTTGAATCGTGCAAAAAACTTGTGGATATTTCTTGTAAGAGAGGCAATATCGACGATATAACCGTAATGGTGATCAATGTTCAACAATTTTTGGGTAGCATCAAGAAATCACATAAGATTGATCCATCATCATCTCCATACACGAAATCGACTTCCTAGGCCGTGGTTGGGTCGATGTCCTATAAAGCCAGTCTTCTATTTTTTCAAAAATCTTATTTACATTAGATAACGAGTTTCTGGTGAAAAATTTAATTCATTTTTCTTACTTCCTTTGATCTATACTAACTACAAAAGTTTATACTCTTTTACTACAGATGAAAGATTCCGAAGAAAAAAAAAATGTGGCTTTTAAGGACATCCCGAACATAGCCTTATTAGTTCTTTTTTTTAAATCCTATGAACCAAGAAGAAAAAATTATATATTTTTTTTTGGTAAAGAAAAACTTATATTTTTTTTTTTGGTAAAGAAAAACTTATAATTTCTTTTTTTTGGTAAAGAAAAAATTAAAAGGAAAAAAAAATATCAATAGTCTAGTAGTCGAAGTGGAGACTGTCAGGATGATTAGATCTGCAACCCTCATTGCTTTCTGCAATCTAGAATTGTCAACAAAGCTTGTCAGATTGTGGCCGGATTTTCGCCCGAAGACTCGTTGAAGGATGGCTCCATCAAAGCAACCACAGCGGTATATAGGAAAGTAGCATTAGATCGAGTAGATTGAAGGCCAAGAAAGCTAATGATCATGGAATGGCCACCCATCTCCAGCTTCAAAACAAGAAGACAGTCTAATTCATGCATTGACATTGAACACATATATAGGGAATCTATTTAATTTCTTCATTTGATTCATTCTTCTTAATAAAGTGAAAGTAGCCAATAAGTTGTAAGTTATTTCCATTATTGAATTTCATTCGTTTTATTAAGTTTCTATCAATAGCCATTTGACCAGACTTTAGCGAAACATATAGGGTCCGGTAGAATCTAAGGGATTGTATGTTCTAGCCTAAGGTTAAGCGTCCTTATGATCAATTGTTGCAATCATATGATATGTGTAGTCTGTTTGCTTTCTTGTACGTGTTATTTTCTAGCTAATATATGAATCGTTTTTCATTCGTTTTATTAAGTTTCTGTCAATTGTTGCACTCATATATGATACACGCTTAATCCGTATGCTTTTTTGTATGTGTTATTTTCTAGTTAATATATGAATTGTTTTTCTTATCTAAAGAAACAAGCGATCAATTAGTAATATAACACGCCTATGGTATTATAGGCTAGCAATCAACCAGTGCTATATATGCACAGGACTTAACATTGCATCCATCGTAATTTTTTAAAAGCAAAAAAGGCTAATAATAGGCCTTAAGAACGGAGAATGCTAAGTACAAAGAAAACTTACTCCGAAAGTACTTCAAAAACAGCAATCAATGGTTGAGAATCACTTTGATGATTGTGTCATACACATCAAAGTGAATCTCAACCACTAGTTGATCTTTTCGGGATAGTTTCGGGGTAAATTTTCTTTGTCCCTAGCATTTCTGAACTTCCTACAAGAGAAAAATGATATACTAGGAAAAAAAGAAAAAAAGAAAATTTCATTCTCCATGGGCTCATATGTCAAAGATTTAATTAATTTCAATCAGACAGCTTTTACGAAATCAATATTGTCTGAGAACATAATCGAAATCAACTATTTCTAACACTAGTTTACGATTAAAATAGTATTTGCCTAGAATCTCAAGCACTTTATCAATAGGCTTCTTGGACCAAACCATCAAGGTTGCCCACACCCCTACTGTTACTCTCTTGGGCCTTGTCGCTCCAACTGGGCCGTGTAGTCCAGTGCGATCACATTTGCATCATCCAAGAATCTTATCTCTTCCACAATAAATTTGAGAGAAGTCCCATATATCACATATGAAGAGTTTCCACACAAGATCAGCTCGTTGGGTGTACGTCAAGCAGGTGTTAGTGTTAGTGTGTTACGGAGGCTTGAAGATTCAAGGTGGTGGCAATCAAGCACGGGTTGTGGACAATAAGTAGTCGGGTAATTAAGTTGTGTTTACTTTTCTATTTCTGTCCAACACAAGGTGTTGTGTCTGTCTAACACTGTGTTGGATGGGCTAGTTATGTTTACTTTTCTATTTCTCCCTTGATGTACCCTTTCGAGTTTTAATAAAAAGTTTCGTTTGCCTAGAAAAAAAAAAAAGTAGTTGGGCAAGTACATCCTAGGTCAATTAGCAATGAGTCGCAAGCGTGCACGCAGTGAGATTTCTTCGAACCATATAATATTACATTGAGAAACTGCTTGATTAATTTCCGTGGTTGTTAGATTAACGGATTTCCCACCATTATCTTCGTGCTCTTTTAATGCTTTCTTTTATTTATACACATTAGTAGACTTCATTAAATAGTTTAGATCTATAAGAGCATCCCCAATGGGGATGCATTTTAGAAGTGGTTGTATAGTTATTTTAGATGTAAAAAGTGGTTAAAAGTTGGTTAGATGTAAAATAGAACCCATGCCTATTCAATGGTGAGATGTAAAAAAAAGATGGATAATTAACTAACTTTTCATCCTCTTTAATTTTCCTCAACTTTCTTAATCCTAATTTAAATACTACTTCCGTTGAAAAATAATTTTGGTATTCGATAATCGAGAACTTAAAAAAAAAAAAATTTCGGAAAAAAAAAAAAAACTTCCGTCTCATTTTTTTTTAACTTCTCATTCACTTCAGTTACACAAGTAAGCATTACAACCCGATCCCATAATTTAGATCGTGGTTGGTTGGTACTGATAATCGGGTCTTGACTAACGCACAAGTAAGCATTACAAATTACTTCATCTTGATCGGAGTTGAACGATTTTCCTCTCGCATTACGACTTCCTTCTGCCATAATTGATACACTATTTTTTTTGGAGGGTGTTTGTGGAGAATGAAAAAAAAATTTGTTGTCTAAAATCCTATTAACACACATTTATAAGTAAGGAAAAAAAAAATAACCGTTGCAATTTTTTTCATCCGTTGGGTCACCACCAACGGTCGGATTCTAATTAACAAAAAAAAAAAAAAAAAAAAACAAACGGTCGGATTTTGGTTTCCAACACCCAAATCCAGGTCCAACTTTACTCTTTCAATCTTTCTTCTTATCTGTTCTCTCTCTCTCTCTCTCTCTCTCTACGAAACCCAGAACCGGCCTCCTCCCAAAAAAACCAGATGAACCCTCTCTCTCTATCTCTCTTTCTCTGCTGCAGCAGACCCACCCCCCCCCCCTCTCTCTCTCTCTCTCTCTCTCTCTCTGATTTTGTAGAACCCAGCCCTCCTCTTCCTTTCTCTGAACCGAAGGGAAATCACAGCCGAAAGGGCATGGCCGGCGAGAGTTTCAAAAGGGCGCGCCGGCGGCATGCATCTGTGCCGTCCATGGATCGTCAAGAATAGGGGTAAGGGACGGTCATCTCCGGATTCCGGCGTATTCTACCAGATTCCGGTGTATTCTTCCAATTCCGACGACTTTCCGACGAAATCAGGTAACCTCCGGTTGTCCAAAATTCTGGTATTTTCAGTTGGGTGATGACCTGTCAATTATAGCTGTAGTTATATGGGGATGGAAATATCCATCTCCTTTTCCATCTCTGTCATTTTACAACCTGATTTGTTCCATTTTACATCCCCATTGGAGGGGTTTTTTTTGCATCCGGTGCTATTTTAAGTATAGCACCTGCTTTTACATCCCCATTGGGGATGCTCTAAGCATAACATGTGTTATAAGTTATAGAATAAACCAGTACAATAAAATTTTGTTTGTTACATAAAATGAATTTGCAAATAGACCACAAAAAATGAATGCCTCAAACATCGTGAAACAACAAAATACACCAAAAGTTCCACCGTCGACAATGGCTTACTCTATGGCTCTTGGGTTGGTTTAGTGGTTAGCCCAAACCCAAAGGGAAACAAAGGGTCGTAATGTGGGTCGCCAACGTTCATCGGGAGCTGATCGACGGTCTTGAACCAAGTCCGAGAAAGTTTTCCGGTGAAACCATAATCCCCGAACAAAACATCGGCAACGCCTTGTCCTTCCGTTCCCGGTAGCCAAGCGGCTACAAGGGCGTCCATCGCCCCGACATACTGTTGAATCACCACAGGGCGTCCGGTTATAAGGACAACAACGCATTCCACTGCCCCGCAAACACTTGTGATGATGCTTGGGCCTGGTTCGGGGATCGTCAAATTAAAGCTGTCGCCAGCCGTCTCCGCATATGTATGCTCTCCTACTACAACGATGGCGTAGGAGAATTCTCCAGTTTTGACGAAGCTGGGATCTGGGTCCTCATTGTATACTACTTCTGTTGTCGGGTCGACCGTGTTTTTTATGGCAGTAAGAACTGTGGTCCCTGCGTAGGGGAAATAAAGGCAATTTCCGTATCTATCCAATTGAGTAACTATTAAAACTATCTAGGATGGTTCTGATCACCTCTATACGTCAACAAAAACATATTCTTGACAGAAAACTAGCGCTACATATGTGAGCAGAATGGTCAGTCTCGAAAAGTATAAAAAAATTTTTACAAAAAGGTCTCAAATGCCCAAAAATACTCTTAGTGGAATGGCGTCTCGTTTTCAATTGAAATCGTAACCAATCTCTCTTGCAAAATTGTAGTTCGAAGGTAAAAATAAAATCCATGTTAGCTCGCTCGATTTATTTTAGCAGTTATTGACGACTTACCAACTGTCTGATTGTTGCCGCTAAGTCCCTGCCATGTAATTGTCCACCCACCGCACTGATAGCCAAGATTGTCAGCATGAGTCCCTGCAACAAGTATTTTCGATGCTTTCTTAGGAAGTGGTAACAATGGCTTCTCAGCTGATTTACCATTCTTCAGCAATACAAGAGATTTCCTCACAGCTTCCCTTGCCAATTCTCTGTGCTCCTGTTGACGACACAAATCTGAAAACTCTAGCATTTTCCAGCGAAAGAATAAGGAAAGAAATAAAACTACGCCTGATATGTTGTTTTGTATGGGGTTGGGGTTGTAAATCTTCTCTAAATACGTAACATATGATGTCCCGTGGAGTAGGCAATTGTCAAATCTCGTAAAATTATTATCTATGTTTTTATTGTGTACGCGTGTATGATTATGGACATAGAAGTACAGACTTACTAACCTGACATCCCAGATAGTTAACAAACCTATAATCACCATTGGGGCTTTCAAACAGGCCTGCTATGAACTTCACTCGCAATATCCTCTTCACCGCATCGTCAATTCGGGTCATTGGAATGAACTCTTTCTTCACCAAAGAGGTCAGAACGTCGATGAATTGTGTGTAGTTGTAAGGAACCATGATCTGAAACAAGCCCACAGCCACATTAGTCCTTTGTTGCACCCTGACGGTAATTCATTCTTTGTATCTTCTAACTTCGAAAAACAAGTAAAGTACGAAAACAACGAGTTGATGACGAGTGAATGACCATGTCAATGCCCGCGCCGATTCCTGTGAGGACAGAGTATGTATAGTTAGCATCAGGTGGATTTGTGAGCTGATCAATGCCCTGCCAATCTGAGATGACAAATCCCTGAAACAATTGTTCAATTCATACTTAAGTTTAGTTGCATATAAATATTCCCAGTCCCTCACAAACTTAAAGGACAAACATTTAGTCCTATGTCAATGATTTATTTACATTGAATCGCAGTGTGTTCTTGAGGTAACCGGTGATAAGCTTACGATTGGAATGCATTTTTACGCCATTCCAGCTCGAAAAAGAGATCATCACGGTTGATACGCCTTTCGCAACAGCATTGGCATAAGCTGGCATGTGGATGCTTAACAATCCTTTCCAGCTTATTTCAGTGTTGTTTTCGTTGATTCCATCAGTTGTTCCTCCATCACCCACATAGTGTTTCGCGCATGCCGCGACCTTTTTCCTGCACAGTCAAATTCGGAAAACCAGTGAAGATTAACAAAAGATACAAGTAGTCAAGACTAGTTTAAAAGCAAATAAAAAATACAAAATTACGTAGCCTGTATCATCTACGACAACTAGTAATTGCCCAATGCTTTCTAAATATAGTCTAAATGAAGTATCAAATCTCGCTTTTCCGAAGTTTTTTGTGTAGATACAAGTACAACGGTTCTTTTTAACTTCTCATATGAGGTGAGTCCTGGATATGTGTATGGTCTCACCTTATGCGAGATGAGCATTACAAATAACCGTGAATTATAAAAATTTTCCTTCTCTCAACAAAATCTACTTCTCAGAAATTTTTATTTAAAAAATAAGCTTCAAACATGGTCCATCTAACCAAGTTCATGAAATAGTCTAACACAACAAATGTTACCAAATCTGTTTAATTCCGTTAGTTGTATTCAAGAATAGCATCAGATATATTAAGAATGTATAATCATATGGAATTCTAACTCAAATTCAATTTTTTGAACCTCCACTCACTCAAAAGTGACACCCCTATTGACCTTGTTTCTTTTATTGAACAATAGTTTTGTTCTCCTACCTATTAGTTAAAAAGAAAAAGAATTTGACGCAAAGAATTACTATTAGCCGCAAAAAATTACTCCTGACCGCGAAAAAGTACTCCTAGCCATGAAGAATTACTATTGGCTGCAATGAATTACTCGTGGCCGAAATGAATTACTTTTGGCCGCAAAGAATTGCAAGACCATAAAGTAATTCAATACGATAAGAGCAATTTGATGCGGCCAAGAGCAATTCGATGCGGCCAAGTGCAAATTCGATGCCGTCAAGTGCAATTCAATGGGCAAACTGCAATTTGATGTGGGTGCAAATAAATGCGGCCAAGAGTAATTCGTAGTGGCTAAGTGTAATTCGATGCGGTCAAAAGTAATTCGATGCAGCCAAGAGTAATTTGATGCGACCAAGAGCAATTTGATGCAGCCAAGACTAATTTGATGTGGCCAAGTGCAATTCGATGCGGTTAAGTGCAATTCAATACGGCCAACTGCAATTTGATGTGGGTGCAAATAGATACGACCAAGAATAATTCGTAGTGGTCAAGTGTAATTCGATGTGGCCAAAAGTAATTCGATGCAACAAAGAGTAATTCGATGCGGCCAAGTGCAATTCGATGCGGCCAAAAGCAATTCGATGCAGCTAAGTGCAATAAGTGTAATTCGATGCGGTCAAATGCAATTCGATGCGGCTAAGTGCAATTTGATTGATAAGTGTTAGGAAAATAAGGAAAATTTGAAAATAAGGAATCAAAATAAGATTAGGAGACATTAATTTTAGTTTTTCTTTCATCTTTCTTCCAAATATTTATTTAAGTATATTTCTAGTCTTACTACCCGTATATCTCAGTTATAGAAAAAATATGTACAAAATTCGATGGTCCAAAACATAGAGAATTCAAAAACCGTTGTTCCATATTATATAGATATAAATAAATGTTCAGGTAAGAGATTTGGAAAACAAGAAAGTTCTGCTTACTTCCGCTTCCAATTTTGAGATGGAGTATGTGCACTGTGTTTAGAGCCGGTGCATTGAGTTGGCTTTAACACTTGGTTTGAATGTTTTAGTAAGTGGAATTCCCAATTGGAACTAGAAATTTTCAAGGTTAACATGGTCGTATTGTAAAAGTGAATTGCCAGAATAAAAATATCCCTGTCCTCTCTCTCTAACTTTCCTCTCTCTGGTAACTAGGGTATCGGCCGCCGCCGCCGCCTAGGGGTAGGCGCCGCCGTCCCTCCTCCCCTCGGGCTCCCCTGTCCTATATTTCTCCTATCTACCTCTCTCTACCTCTTCCTCCTCTTCCAGCAACGATCTCCTTTCCCCTCCCCGTTTCTGCGTTTCTGGGCCACCGCTCTCCTCCGCGTGGGAGGGTGGGGTGGCTGCTGTTGCCTCCAGCTGGAGGTCTCCCTGGTCTCCTCCGGATGCCTAGCAGCGTTGGGTGGCCTGTCTTGTGCTGAGGTGGTGGTGGTGGGTTGGAGATGTAGATCTGTTCGGGGTGGGTTGTGGTGGAGGGCGGCAGTTCGGGTTTGTGGAGGTGTAGCTAGTTTTTATTCCTAACCTTCTTTTGCAGGTGTCCATATTTCCAAAATCGATCGGTAAAGATGGCGATCTTTGTTCGGTGGTGGTCCAGTCCGGCGGTAGTGAGGTGGATGCGGCTCCCATGTTTGTCTGCTTTGGTCATTTTTTGTGTGCACGGCTATCTGAGCTCTCAATCGGGCGAGGGTCTGGTATCTCGTTGCTCTGGTGTGGCACTGTTGCTGATGAAGATTGGGTTTTCTGATGTTTGTTTGTGTTGCAGGGGATTGTTTGGGTATGCTGTTGCTGTTGGTTGTGGTCTGGCCATCAGTCCTTGAATTGCTTGCTAGGCCGGTTCCGGCCTTCACTGCCGTACGCCGGTTCCTGCCACCGCCTCTACATCTGGGCGAGGCCGGCTCGGCTTAATGGCGAGGCTGGGCTCCAGTGATTTGTGCAGTGGTGGTTGACGGTATAGTTAGGGTTCTATGGTTTGGTTAGGGTGGGCCGGCCCAGGTTTGGGCCAGATTTAAGCGTTTAAGCTTTTTTGATTTATTTGGGTGCTGGGTTATGCTGTATTGTCTTATTTTGTTATGATCCCTGGTAGACCTTTAGGTGTTTTGGACTATGTATGCCCTTGTGGTGTATTTTTCAACTCATTGTTGGATCCTCTCCCCTTTTCCCCGTGTTTTAATAAAATTTCATCTTTTGCCGATCAAAAAAAAAAAACATGGTCGTATTGTTGTGGGGTTCCAATGGAGACATGGAATACCCTGTGGGGTGGAGGCGGTGTTCATTGATGAGGAAACAGAAAAGGCGGCAAATTTCTCTTAAGAGGAAGGTCCAAATGTGTCACCTCTTGTCTAGGTTTCATTGCCAAGTCATCTGGTCAGATTGCGAATTGAAGGAAAGAAACACATGATTAAGGTCGTGTAGGAGCTAATGGTCATTCATAACATCATGAAGACTCAATGTCAATGCAAATGTCATTCGCCGGAGAGTTTCGTGAGATTGGTGCTGGATTCGAGGGAAACACAGCATGGATACAAATTGGATGAGGGCACGCGGGAGCTTGATTGGTCATTGGTGTGAACCAATCTCTAAGCAATTGCGAATCAATGGTGGGAGAAATGAGAGAGGAAGCCGCCCAGACAATGATTTAAAAATCGGCCATTATGTAACGTAACAACCGACAAGTAACGGGTTTTTGGCCTTGCAAATACCATTGCCCCCAGATATATCAGAGAAAGGGAAACTCGCATGTATATCGGCCGGTTCCCCTTATGTATCAGTCTATTACCGTTTCTGATTCACAAACTGATTTTCCGTCATTACGGCCAATACTCGACCATTACGGATGATTTCAGCACATCAAACTTTCTTTCCTACAAAATGAATTTTGAAAATTGACATCCGCAAAAAAAATATTCCCGTTACATATCGGTTCAATACTCTCGATATCGTTACACCTCAACTATTACCATTACGTGGTGGCTTATACCTTTTACTTAAAACCTTGCCTGCGTGATTCATAATGACAGTCAATGGGCCTCCATTAGAAATAGAATTGGGCCCAGTCATTCGGCCTTCAGAAATTCATACCACAATATATTATCAGTTTCCTTAATTAGGCTCAGTTTGAATGCCCGTAATCTTTTGTAGGAGTCAAATTCATAGTAATTCAATACCCTAAGTAATTATATTCCGACGTTTGGAATAATTAAGTAATCTTCTCTGAAATCATTAATTTTGGAAATATTCTAAAGTCAAACATTTCCTTTTTATATTGATCGAGCCAGAAATCCAAGATTCCCATAGGGGGTGGGAGGGATCAAATTCCTCCCGTACTTAGGAATGTGATTCCTCCTAGATTGGGAGATTAATAATCTCATTCTCATTCCCACTCTTCACAAACATAGAAATGTTAGAGTTCTAGAGTCACATTCTTATTCCCTCCTAAGATGCCTGTCATGCAAACGCAGCCTTAAGAAAATCTATAGGGAAGAGAATAAAGATAAATATGTGGTATTGATAAGTCACTGGAAATGTGTTATGATGGGGGAAGTGATTAGTACGATTGGAGCTATGTTGACTGAGAAGGGAAAAAAACACAAGATTAATTAGCTCCTTTTTTTTAAAGATTTTTAGATTTGTTTTTTTAGGGTTGGGTGATCCAGAAGTGGTGTTGGATTAATCGGATGGGCATTCGGGTTGCAGCTTTTACAAATCTGTGATTGTTTTTCATCAATCTTTTGGGTAAGGAAAAAATAGAAAAAAAAAACAAAAAAAACTCAAGGATCCAAATTAATTGCTATTAGAGCCGGTCACATCTCTAACACGAGGTTATAATTTAGAGAATAAATTCTATCTGGCCACCATGGGTGGAAATTCCATGATTTCCACCATCGCCTATGGGCTCCACAAAATAATTTTTGTTATAATATGAACGGTTCATTTTGTAGGGTAAGTAGAGTAATATATTCATAGAAAAAATCAGCTTGATTGGATATAAGATGAACTATATTTTTGAATGTACTATATTTTTGCAGATCTTACAAGATGAACGGTTAAGATTATAACAAAAAATGCCCAGTGGAGCCTGTAACGGGCAGTGGTGAAAAACCAAAGATTTCCACCACAGGTTGAAAGAATTTTATCTCTATACTAGTAAAAAAACTCTTACTTGCCACCAACAAAAGGAGCACCCTTTATGAGATTACTAGGGATTTCTCCTTGCAATCCTGGAATGATCTCGGTCATTGCCTGAACAATCATGTGATCTTCGCTGTAGCTTTCATAGCACCGACCCCATCTCGGATCTCTACAAACCTGTGCACACATCATGTGAGGAGTATTTGGTTTCTAACACATCTCATGTTAATTAATTCAAAGTAGGTTTTTCGTCAAATTTTTTAATTTCCTCTTTAATTACCGCAATACATGGTGCAAAAGTATACTGAACGCCTGTAGCTCTGACTTCAAGAGCAGTCGCAGCTCCAATTCTCTTGACCAGTTCAGGATCTCTAGTTGCACCAAAATGTATACTTGTCATTAGTTAGTAATTCACAAATCTGTGATATGGACACAATGGGCCGGAGACAAAAAGTGCTGCTTAAATAAGTAACAGAACTTATCAGAAAAAAAATCAACAGATAAATATTTGGTTGCGGATCCCGTCCTTAATATTCGGTGTCAACGAGATGTTTATAATATGTTGCGAATGCATCTTCTAGATCTTATCTAGTTTAAGGCTTCATTTTCTTATCGTGAATGTTGCGTGAGAAATATGCTCTTAGACAAAGAATTCGTTCTCTTATCGTGAAGTAGTAGATATTTTCTTATCTTTTTCATAGTCACCCTAAAATAAATCTACTACTCCCTTTGTTCCTTTTTAAATGTCCTACTTCGTAACTCCAACTTATTAAAAAAATATCATCATTATACCTTTCACATCAACTTTTTCCTCCACTTTCTCTTCTTGCCCATCAATCATCATCATTACACTTTTTACTCACTAATTTTTCAAAATGGAATCTACTTTTAGGGACAAAATAGACAATGTACCAACTTTTACCCACTAACTTTATCAAATGGCACTTATTAAGGGACAGCCCAAAATGAAATACTGGACTATAATAAGGGGACGGAGGGAGTATAAAATTATGTCCGTTGTGATCATATTATTTTGTGCATTGCATGAAATCACTCACCCACACGAATTTGGAAATCTTGTACTGCAGCCCGCACTATAAGGGCTGTAGGGCAGTCGATCTGGCCCGTGTTCATTTTGATTCTGACGGCTCGAATTTAATCTGAGCTCCTACTGTCCATTGCTCAGATTAAAATCCGAACTGTCCATAAATGAACGGTCAGATTAGCCGCTCTATAGCCCCCGTCAATTTTGACACCGACATTAATTAATCCGAGCTCCTATATACCGTTCATTGCTTAGATTAAAATCCAAACCTTCCATAAATGGATGGCCGGTCCTATAGCCCTGTCGGACAGCCCGTCCTACAGGATTCTCTTGTCACACTCACACATATGTGTGTATATATACATAAATTTATGCTTGCCTGGTAGCTCCAAGACCAATATTGTGGGGGAAAATGGTTGCCTTGTAGACGTTACTGTTGCCATGCACAGCGTCCATGCCGTAGATGATTGGGATCTGAAGGCGGGTGGACAGCGCACCTTTCTGGAAACTGTTTACCATCTCTATCCATGTCCCGGCCGACGCGTTTACCGCAGGAACGCTTCCTCCCCCACTCAACACGCTCCCTGCCACATGATTCAATCACAACTTTCTCAAACCACAATTATCATTTCCAGTAGTAGGCCTGTGCATGCATCGAATTTGATTTATAGTATTGATCTCAATCTGATTTGTTAAGGCTCTGTTTAGTAAAATTGTCAGTTTTTTATTTTTTGTTTATGTAAAACAAGAAATGAGTTTTTGTTTATTTATTTAAAAAAATGTCGGGTGTCCATAATAGTTTTTGTTTGTTTATTTTTTGGGCTGCCGAAGGTGTTTTCAAAATAAATGAAAACAAAATTTTTGTGCTTCTAGAATTTTCGTAAACAAGTGAAATTAATTATGTATTTTGTAAACAAAACAGTAACACAAATATGTTTAACAAACATGTTTATGGTGCCTATTTCAAAGAATATGGAAAGCAAAAACAAAAAAATGGGAAATAAAAACTTTTCCAATCAGAATCTCTAGAGTGTCAATCAAATTACGAGGAGAGAAAATGAATTTTCATTACCGATCTCGAAAAAAATATTGTGAATATTTGTTACTGCTTGACTTATACTTTGCTCATGATTTCAAAGTAAAAGTCAAAAGCATCAAAATGAAAGTTTTTTTTTTTTTTTTTGCTCGGCAATCAAAATGAAAGTTTTAAGTCAGCACTTTTGCTCTTTCCTCAATTCACTTGCCTATAAATTGAGAAAATGGAATTGTTAAATCATCAAATTTACGGATGGAGGAAAAATGGTTTAATTCAGAACATATCTATAGAATCATACATCAAGGATAATTTGGATAGTTATATTTAACTTTTGAACATATATATTCTAACTTGTAAAAGCTATGCTAAACGCGTTTAGAACTCACGTTTATTCTTTCGGATTAAGACTCCGAAATAATCTCACAAATCTATCTTATAATTAATAACACTTGAAAAATTGCACGATAAAAAGAGTAAAGATTGGAATAAGATGATCATATTTTACCAATATGGTACTTTTTGATCACTTCAGCTGAAGCAACGGTTCGTTCAATTTGAGTCATTTGGCCAACCTTCTCCTCTAGAGTCATTCGACCCATCAAATCCTTAATCCGAACATTTATGTGTTGTTTTGGATCCTTGTATTTCTCGTACTCTGCTTCTGCTGTTGCTGCCCAGCGCAAACACATGGCCAGAATCCAACAAACATGGATGGAGATTCTCGCCATTTCACCCTTCCCAAATTGCCCTTCTGGTCATAAAATTAATGTTATTTTTATGTTAGAATCATGGCATCTTAATTCGTGAAATTCTTTTACCATAGTAGGCCATGGGGTACGATAAGTTCTTTAATATAAACAACCAAAATTTGAGTCTCCATTGAGTGTAATAAAACAAACAACGTAATTTTAAGGATATACATATTGTCTCAAAAAGGAGAGGCTGTTGTGCGTAACCGTACAAATTTGGATTGCAATCCAGTTCTGGCACGCTCGCGACTCTAGCTTATTTGGTTTTGCACTTTTTGTGGAGAAAGAAACTCATTAATTTTTGCCAAATATTTTTGAACCGTGACAATACTTTTAGAACAGTAGAGAGTGTCAGAACGACCCATAAAATGAGACGCAAGGGCAGAGGGAGAAGGGGTCAAGTGGGCTCACTTGACCCAAAATGTTTTTAATTTATTCATTGTTCAATTGAAATTTCGCTCCATTTTGGAATTTGATGGCAAAAAATGCGACCAAATTTACCCAAGAATTTCCATTTTGTAGTGTTGCCTCCTTTTAAATCTATAATTTTCCTAACTATCGTCCAATAGGAGTGGATGATACATACATTTTTCGAGTTTCAATCTACATTTACTAGTTTCATGCACTTTTCAAAGATACTGGACTCTTTTCGCATATTAACCGCCGTTGTAAATGTTATTGGTAGTGTTGTTCGATCTATTGGTACGTAAATATTTCGTTATTAGCACATAGAAAAAAGATCACAATCAGGTTCCCAAAAATCTTGGCTCCGCCCATGCAGAGACGGAGGGAAACAATATGCTAACGAGCCAAAACCAAAAGTTACAATGAACAATAAAGGCGTAAGAACTTTGGGCGCGAGAAACCAGACAGACTTTATTCTTCTGGAGAGATAGATGGTTGGCTATGATGGGTTTTGATCAAAGTGAAAGAGTGAATACTCTGTGTTATTTATAGAACAAAAATATAACCTAGCTACTTTAATTCATAGCTTATCCAATGTTGGCAAATATTCAATGACAATATATATATATATTCATATCCCGTAACACATTGTTTTAGGTATACAAAAAGATAAGAGTACCGACCAAATGACTACTGAGGGGTACCGACGACCCAATGATTGGATAATTTGGATTGAGCACTTATACATATTAGATTGCGCTGATTTTTTGCTGGTCCACTCGATTTTTTCTTTAAATTATTGAGTGGTTTGGATCATCTGTAAGCGCCATGTGGGGCTGTCAGTACCCCATTGCTATAAAACTAGCTAATCGGTACCACTAGAAGTCCTCTTTAAGTATAAATCTCATCTATATTTTTGGAGTCCTACTATACGTACCGATGGCTCCCCTGCCGAAATTGTATCGATGGCCGCGCCAGGCCGTCTCTGGCCACTGGACGGCTAATCTGAGCCGTCCAAAAATTCTATAAAAAAAAACCGAGGGGGCTTACGTGAGAATTAACGGCATCCGATGTGTGTAGGACGGTTGATCCAAACACCATTTTTCGTGTATATATGTATATATGTGTATACACGAAAAAATGGTGTTTGGATCAAACACGCTACACACATCGGATGTCGTTGATTCCCGTGTAAACCCTCTCGGGTTTTTTTTTTATAGTATTTTTGGACGGCTTGGATCGGCCGTCCGGTGGCCGGAAATGACCCGGCTCGACTGTGGATACGATTTCAGGAGGAGAGCCGTCGGTCCTCATAGGATTTCTGATATTTTTGTCCTACTGGCAAAAGAAATTTATTAATCTTTTTTTTATAAGCAACACAATTTTATTAAAAACTCGACAATGGATACATCAAGAAAGAAATTTATTAATCTTTAAAAAAAGGATACAAAAATTAAACGGACTAAAGGAACAACAACTAGCACCAATCGAGACCCAAAGGATACAAATATTATATCTCATTTATTTTCGATGGTGCTGATAATTTTTCTAGCCAGAGCTATCAACAAGCGGAAAGGGATAGTTACCGAAAATGAATGATTTGTGGACAAAACGAGAAATCTTCAGTGGGATTGTCATCAAGATTCGACACACGGTTGTAGTTGATTTCGTTCTTTTATTAGTTGTGACGAATAAAATTTTCTTTGCTAATCAAGAAAAGATTTGACACACTGGCAACACTGCATTGGAGCCGGCGCGGAAGTACCAAGTACGCCTGAATTTACAATATGCTATTAATATCTTATGTAGTTTTCATGCATATTGACATAGAAAGTACGATAGTATATTTTTTGTAATTTTATTAAATTTACCGTCACATTCAAACATCACACGCACCGGAGTGCGTAATCGATCCGATCACTCTGTCAAACGCTAGATAAATTAGTAAGACTATCAAGATATTTTACGTTAGTAGTTTCATTTTTAAATTGAAAAAGAAATATATAGATAATGTGTTTGAGTTGCGTAAACAATAATAGCAAAATACTTTCATATACTTATTGTTGTACTGGACCAGAATAATAGTTAAGAGCTTTTTAAAGGTGAAATATGTCTCTGACAAACTTTCTTCGGACCAAAATCCTGACTTCGCCCACAATTGAATGCTTAATTACCATGAAATCCTTAATTACCAGGAAATCCTTAATAAGGACTATCAACGAGGAACCACTGAAGTACCACGAAATCATTAATTATATCAATGAGGAGTCACCGAAGGATGATTGGCGACAGTTGGCCGTATTAAATATTTAAATTTGGAGAATAAGTTCTGTCCGGATCAACCGGACAAGGCTGTCCGGACAGCCCCCATGTGGACTCCTTTTGCGCTTTTTTTTTTGTTGTAAAATTCAAACTGTGCATCTTGTAACGCATGCAAAATAATGTATCTATGCAAAAAATCAGTTTGTCCGGACATCGATAGGTACGTAAAAAGTTGAGTTTTTATACGGAAAATAGACTACCGTGAACAGTTTTACTTTAAAAACAGTTGACAAATCATGGTCGTCCATTTTTCAATGTATAAACTAAACTTTTGACATACCTATTGATGTCCTAAAACGCTGATTTTTTGTGTAAATACATTATTTTGCGGGCTCTACAAGATACATAGTGCGAATTTTCTAAAGTAACAAGCGAAGAGGGCCCACATGGGCTGTCCGGACAGCCCATTGTCCAGTTGATCTGGAAAAAACTTTTTCTCTTAAATTTGACTGGTGACCTTATTATTTGTTTCGGTCCAACAAATATGTGCTCATGGGGCAATACTTTATGTGCAATAAATATACCTAAAACTATGAATTGTGTGTATGGATACTCACAATTTTACCACTATTTTCTAAACTATCCATAAATATTTGTAATGCTTTTTTTAATGACAAAACACTACCCTCATTTCCTTTTAAAAATTAGGTAGGTGAAAGGTTTTCATTGCAAATAAAAAGATTACATACAAGGAAGAGGGATTTTTTTTAATAACAACGCTACCCTCATTTCCTTTTAAATATTAGGTAGGTGTACGGTTTTCATTGCAAATAAAAAGATTACGTACAAAGAAGAGGGGTTTTTTTTAATGACAACACTACCCTCATTTCGTTTAAAAAATTAGGTAGATGAAAGGTTTTCATTGCAAATAAAAAGATTACGTACAAGGAAGAGGGGTTTTTTTAATGACAACACTACCCTCATTTCCTTTTATAAATTAGGTTGGTGAAAGGTTTTCATTGCAAATAAAAAGATTATGTGCAAGGAAGAGGGATTTTTTTAATGACAACAATACTACCCTCATTTACTTTTAAAATTAGGTAGGGGAAAGGTTTTCATTGCAAATAATTAAAACGATTACGTACAAGGAAGAGGGGTTTTTTTAATGACAACACTACCCTCATTTCCTTTTAAAAATTAGGTAGGTGAAAGGTTTTCATTGCAAATAAAAAGATTATGTACAAGGAAGAGGGTTTTTTTTTTTGGGTGGCTACGAGGAGATGGATTTTTTTTTCCAGTCGGCTAAAAAAAAATTACGTGCAAATAAAAAAATTAGGTCGGTCATAGGTGCATGTGTTCTACTGTTGTTCCCGTAACTAATTAATTTATTCCTTAATATTATTTAGACAATATAAATTTTAAAAAAATTATAAAAATAAAAACGAGCTAGATTTAATTAGAGAATGGGATGGGTACTACTCATTATATTGTTTTTTGAAATCAGATGTTTGCGTAACTCAACTAATTCCAAAGTTCTGAAGTTAATGACTAGACAAACCCTCCAGTGGAACCGGGGTTTAGAATTTTTGGCCTCTGGCCAAATCACTTATTTGTTTTCTTATACGTACCCACTTGGCCAAATCTCTTGGGGTTGGTTCTACCCATTGTTCTCCTCCTCAACCTTACTAACAAGGAATTTTATAACCTGTAAAAATCAGTTCATTACAAATAATTACCCACCAATACATTCAATTGTAATTTACATACCCACAAAAATTTCAGTCATAAATTATTTTAACATAACCGTAGAAAGCAAACATAAAACATGGAGTAGTTAATAGTTATGAATTTTTTTATAACCAAACTACATAAGTAATACAGAGATAGTAAAATTTAATACATGGGTAGATTTGACCCTATTTGATACTACTATGAATCTATGATCATTAATGACAGTAATCAGAGAACTCTTAATTTATCATTGTACGTCATTAATTATTCTTTCCAGTTAGAATGGTGCATACAACCTTTGACCTCATTCAATACTGGCCCTTGTGTCTCGCCTTGATCTTGGCCTCTTGTTATTTCCCCCACTCTGTTTATGGGGTTTCCTGTCTATATTCATGGCTTCAAATCATTTCATTTGTCTGTGATCTGTATATATGCTGCTATTTAACTGCGTGGTTTGTCCTGAGTGTGCGCTGGTCCCATTCCAAAACCCAGAGGATTGCAAACAAAGACTATGAGATTAGATAAGTGGAGTACGCCAGTTTAGTTGTGGCGTGCGCAGGTCTCATCAGCATGCAGTGGCTCGGCCAGGGCATGCTGGTGCGGAGCCTGCTCATATCCCTACAGGGCAGCGTACTCCAACTTATTCAGGCTACTCTCAGTGCTTGTTCTCAATCTATATTCATCATTGCAAAGCAAATCATCCATAAACATTTTGTCACATAAGCTACAACTTGTTACAGTTTTAATCCCCATTAACTGCTCCCCCTCCCTAATTGGCTAAAAATGATTAATGAGAGAAAAATGCAAATATTTTACAAAATGCCCGAGTAGAGACCGATCTCCGGATTGGGCGAGAGGGGTGCCATAAAACCCTTCCCCTATCGTAACCTGGCTCCCGAACCTCAGATATCGAAGGTGACGACGGACCAGTCTACAAGCCTTTTTTTTAAATCAAACGAACGTAGCAAACGTTTTCAAGTTCAGTTCCTTGGGTGGTATACCGCAAAACCCGAGTGGCGACTCTAAATCGAAGGGTTTCGTCACGCTTTTCCGAAAGAGGGCCGCACCCAAGTTTTTCATAATAAAAATTTTTCGGGGCGCATGCCCACAGTGGCGACTCTGCTGGGGAGACATTGCATTGATTGGTATTTGGCAATTAATACATAATTGAACAATTTTCAAAAGTCTGTCAAAACAGTACGCTTCGCGCTGCTGAAGAGCAGAATGGTAACGTAACAGGATCTCAACATCCGACCAATCCGAACTGGAGCTTTTACTATTGTTCACTTGTGTAATTTTCTCCAAGTATTGATTAATAAAAGTGGGCCAAACTTCAAAAGGCATTTTTTCCAAAGCGTTGCATTTCTCTCTCGTCGAATCATTCTTCGGCATTCTCCGTTCGCATCGATGGTTGGTCAGCCCCGTTGAGGTGTTTTGGGTAACCAACACAATTTATTGGAGCCCGGGGTCCTCGAATGCCCAACAACCTTGGACGATGATGAGTTGTACTACCGTTCGACCATTGATTTGCTCCACACGTTGCAATGGGAGGTATATCGTGGCTCTAGTCAGAGGAACCCCTTAAGCCAAAACCGGCCTTTACACGCTTACAAAGTACTAGAACCTTTCAACCTAGGACAGGAACCCACAGGGTAGGATTATTTGCATCTAACCCCTATATTCTGTCTACGTGTTACTGCTTTCCTTATCGCATGCCTGTATATACATTCACGACCGTTTTGCATAGGAGCATGCTAGGGCGGCTTTTAGGATGTCTTTCGTCGAGTCTGTCTTGCGCCCATTTGACGTTGCCTTGGACCGATGACGAGTCGTGCATCTCGATGTTGCATGTTGCCAAAAGTTTTCAAGTCCTTAATCAATGAAGCTTCGGGAAATCAATGCTTTCTAAGTCCTTATCTAACGCCCGATCGAGGTTTCGAACTGAAAAACTAGGAATAACGGAGAGAATGTCATGATGCTTACACCACTCAGGTTAAAAGCGCTAATCATTTACACCGCTCAGGCGCCGGCACAGTGCTGCTTACGCCACTTTGGTTACGGTATCACGCCATCTACACCGAGTTGTTCCGAGATCAAACTTGGAAACTTCGAGAAAGGAAAAAGTCAAAGGCTTAGGCTGTTTTGGCATCTCTTAGTGACAGTCGATTCAATCAAGGATACACCGTCGAAAAGAAAATCCGAGGATTCTGTGACAAATGTCCGAGTGTCATAAGGCAAACTCTCTCTAGCTCTAGAGTCTAGGAGGACACCGACAACGTTTGACATGCTCATTTTCCATTCTTTTTGTCTCTTTCAAATAAAATGATTATAGGCTATCACTGAGTTCTTGTGCTTTGCTGTCTAGTCATGCCGATGTCAAAGCAGGGGTCCAAAATCAAGAGCCAAACCTACTTGGGGCCGTCCACCGAGTCCGCTTGAAGGTTTGATTTGGGGTTCGTCTTTCGGTCAGTCACAACAGAAGCTTAGGCCTGCACTTTGTCACCACCGACTACTCAGCACGAGTCCCCTCCGTCAACTCCGTCGCCACCTGCATCGCCAAAACTTATTAAAACAGTAGTTCTAGCCATGGCAGATGTCCCACCCCCGAATCTAGTTACTGTATTAGCAGATCTCCAGCACAACCTAGCCATCATGCAACAAAGGGCCAACCAGGCCGATGCCTCCATGGCCAATCTCCGCACCCTAATCGAAGAACGACTTCCTCTTACAGCAGGAGGGGAAGGCAGTGAAAGGCGAGAGCGAGAGATCGCTGCTGAAGAGGTCCCTCTGATCGAAAATCCTACTCCAAGCCCGAAAATGGCAGATTTGATCTCCAAAATGGCAAAATTGGAAGAAGCAGTCACTAAATCCGAAAGGAAAGGGGCAGGAGTGCTAGACATGGATCGCCTTTGCCCATTCCCGAATGCCAGGTTGCCCAATTGGTTCAAGATGCCTGACTTCGCAAGGTTCGACGGGACCGGAGATCCAAAAACTCACCTACTGGCTTATCATGGTGCAATGAAGCTACATGGTGTCGAGGAAGATGCAATGGCTCAACTATTTCCGTAAACCCTTGTTGGCCCCGCCTTCCAGTGGTTCTTATCACTCGATATTTCCAAAAGACGGACATGGGAAGACATCGGCACTGCCTTCAATGCTCAGTACAGCTACAACGCCCAGCTCAAGATGACCACCCAGGAGTTGGAATCAACTAAGATGAATGCAAAGGAGTCTTTCATAGACTTTATCCAGCGGTGGAGGGCCAAGGCCGCTCTCATGCCCGAAGAGCCGGCCCCAAACAGAAAGGTCGTTTCGACCCCATTTGGTACCTCCATTGTTCTTCCCATACCTTCCCATTCACTAAATTCTTTTAGTCGAGTCCTACATTACTCTGCTGTACATATCGTGAAGGTTGGTATCTTGGGTTGTGACGCTTCCAACAACAAGGGCAGCAATTTAGACAGCCGCGGAATTACCAAACATCAAATGATTTTCTTCATCCAGATGGGGCACACAAAGACAGACACTGACACAAATGACTTTCTTCAGAGCTCAACTAACCACCTCACACCCCACGTATTCACACATGTACGCACACATGGAGCGCATACCCAACCTCTATGTACATAGTGTGGGACAACATGTATTGCTCTGTGTCTTATTCCGAAATTGACATTGGTGAATTGTAATCCTTATAGATTTGGATCTAAAGAGGAACTTCTTATTTTGGGGTTAATCCAACAACTAGTGGATGGGTGCTATTAGAAATCTTGTAGTGAGAGATTTAATCGGCTTAAGAAATCCACAAAGGTGATGTTTTTATCATCAGTAACTATATTAATATAAATTGCTCTGAACAAATTGGTAAAGATCTACAGAAAGAGAGAGATGCTAGTGTGTCTTACTCTAGGTTTCTATCCATTAATTCTATACTCTGTTGTATATTGTAATTAATTCTGATCTCTGTTGTATCTTGGTTTGTATCCAATAATTCTAAACTCTTTTGTATCTTGCTGGTAAGGCTACTCTGAACAAATCACACATTTCTAACATGTAACTTACATAGTTATTATTTGTTGTGTTTTCTAAGAGGAACTGCGAGACTGCTCATTAATATGAAATTTCGGGAAAAAAAAACGTCTCATTCATAAAAAACCCCAAGGAGATTGTCGCAATGGTTAATCATTGCATTCCAAAAAGGAGGGTAATTTTGGGTAGTTTTGAAGAATAATGATTGTGTTCCTTAAGAAATTGAGCTTCCATGAAGGGACCAAAATTTTGAGAGGGAGGTAGTAGCACTTTTCCCATAGACTTTGATAAATCTCTTGAAATTAAGCTTGATCAATCGTCAACTCTAATCTCTTTGATATCACCAAAGTCACTTGTTTCACAAAGAAAGAATTACTAGTAACCCATTAACGAACAACTAAGCATAAATTGGAGAAATCTAGTATAATACAAGTACAATACTATCCTAAGATAATAGAATGAAAATGCACTTCTAACCATTCGCCACATCTTCTCATCTCTCGCAAGTTTCATGAAAGTACTTGGTTCAACTGATTGATGGCTCACTGATATCGTTGTCTTACCGATAGAAAAGTAATTCTTCAGCTTTGCTCAGAATTCGGAGGTTGAGTGCTAACTGCTAAGCCAATCTTTGGCCTAGCTTGTCCTTCAAAGAGAAAGGAAACAAGATCAACTTAAGGGCATAACTGCTAAAGTCATTAATCCGTGACCGGGGACCAGATTTTCATAAACTCATCAATGTATATTTGAAAGGGTTATCGTCATATAACCTGAGGTTCAAAGAAAAAAAATCGTATAACCCTTGATAATGTGGTAAAATGCTAATGGTACTGGTTTTAGTTTCGCAATTTCGGGCCTATTAAGCTGGCGACATAATTCACAGCAGGGACTCAAATGGATTTCCAACCCCTGGAAGGAGGTTTCTGAAATGGGCCTGTTCTTATTCCGTCAGCCATGAACCAAATTGGCAAATGAGATAGTCTTGGTTGAAGGGAAACTCGAATGGCCTTAAGAGTGCGTTCATTAATCTGTGCGCCGGCAGAGAAAATATCTTGATGTAAAGGCCCACAGTCACGAATGTAGTGCAAACACTCCTAATGAACTAGCATACCTCAAGAAGCTATGAAGTAACGTCTAAGACTTAAGTGTCGAACGAAACATGCATGTACTTATAACGTGTAACTCCCGATTTTAGGATTGGCTCAGCTATTTTGCATAAACTAGAGTCTTATTTCACAACAATTGATTTCAATGAAGAAAAGGGCTCATATAGCAAGCTTTTAATTTTTAGAGAATTTGAAGTCAACCAGCAGCCAAACGTTTACAAAAAATATGAGCAGAGAAAAGGAAGTCAAGGCTAAGTAAATAAATTTTGAAAAAAGTGTTAACAAAATGCTTACGTAGGAATAAGTCTTTTGAGAACCCAAGTCTTACCATGAATTTAAGATGCAGACTTGGCATATTGCACTGTCTGAAAAGACTACAGAACCCAAAGTACCTAGAATGGTGCAAAAAGGGAAGAAAGGAAGGGGAAAAAAAGAGTCTCATTGCTAATTTGTTTGCTAGACTTACAAATTTATGCAAAGAGGTACTAGCACACTTTAAGTTGATTCTTAGGATGTGTCATCAGCTGGTTTCCAATTTATACACTGAACACAAGAAAATGTACTATAACCATTTCACTTGCATATGGAGCTAAATAGATAACAACTACTTTCTTCAACTGAGGTATTATAAATCCTAACGACTGAAACATTGAAAAAGTAACTAGTCAAAATGCAGGAAAAGTGAGAAATTACTCATGATTGGCAGGGGATTTTCATGCTTTATCTGCGTGCAGAGGGTAGACTTTAGTTCACGCTATTGTCCTTCCATCTGAAAGCCCAATAATCACACCAAAGAATTAGGTCAGACAATATATTCCATATATTATAACATACGCACATGAACAAGACACGCCCTTGTGTCGTAATCCGAGAGAGAGAGAGAGAGAGAGAGAGAGAGAGTGTAAATCAATGAAGCATGAAATTCAAAGAATAAATCATCTATTTCAGTGGATGGAATATGAGCAATCTTGTGCCAATCTTTGCCGATTTCCTTTTCGCATCTTTTCTCAAGAAGGGGACACTGAAGCATTAGCAAAGATTGAAGAGACGAAAGCTTTACCCAAGCATTCCGGCAGAGATTCCAACCCACTGAAACCCAATATTATTAAATATCTCAAGGCAGGGAGGTGCTCAAGTTCATCAGGCAGAGACTTGACACCTTTGGCCATCCCCATAAAGTTAGATACTCCAGGGAGGTGAAATGGCTCCATGGTTATGATGCAGTGCTTGTGGAGGGCCACGGGAAATGTCTATAATCCTCTCTGAATTCACCTATATCCAATGTTTGAAGGCTGGTGGTGCAAAACAGCCCTTCTTCCCAACAACTCCCCCAATTTGGACAGGATATAATGCGCAGCTCCTTGGAGGATGTGAGGCTGCGTAATGCATCTGGATTGGGTGTCTTTAACTTTGGACAGTCTTGTAACCATATATCTACAAGGGTTGCTTGTAGCAGCCCTTTCGGTAAACACATCAACTCCGGGCAATCATGAATCCAAGGTCGTTGAAGGGACGTGGGGCCGTTGAATGCTGCTTGTGTTTCGTCAATTGGATTGAGCGTTTTTAAGTTTGTACACGAGCTTAATCTTATTTCTTCAAGGGTTGGTTGTAGTACCCCTTTTGGCAAACATGTCAACTGATCACACCATCCAATTGAAAGTTGTTGAAGGGACGTCGAGCCCTTGAATCCTGCTTTTGTTTCGTCAATTAGATCCATCAGGTTATAGTAATGACATACACATTTCTAACTTCTCAAGAAACCCTAGGTTGTCTAGTTGGTTTGGCAAATAACTCAGCCCTTCTATTTCCACTATTGCCATATCTCTCTTTGTTTGGAACGGGAGGAAGGAAGGGATAGTTCAAAAAATTTCTCGCCCCATGATTGGTTTGAAAGAAAAGAGGGAACAAAATGTTGAAATAGAGTATTTAAAGTACAATGAAATATTCCCTTTATTTTTTTCACATTTTTCTTCCATGTGATTTTCTCTTTTTTTCCCTAAAGTTCCAAACATAGCATTAGCGATTCATTTTTTTATTTTTTGTTTTTAAAGCAAATCTTCTCTTGAGGCTCTGTTCACTACAAGAAAAATCACCATTGCCGACTAATTGGTGGGCTATTTAGTCGGCAAATGTTTTTCACGACTAAAAACTTTGGTCAGGAACTTTGTCGATGAAAGACAGTTGGCAAATGGTTTGGCCGACCAAAAAAAGTTTAGTCGGGGAAGATATACCTTTGCCAACTAAAATATCCCGACTAAATACTTAGTCGCCATTTGGATATTTAGTCGGTAAATGTGTGATTTATTGGCAACTAAAATTTAGTTGGGAAATGTGTTCTAATTATCACCGACTAATTATTTAGTCGGTAAATGTCTTTTGAATAAACTAATTTGTGACCTATTGCCGACTAAACTTTAGTCGGGAAATGTGTTTTAATTATCACCGACTAATTGTTTAGTCGGTAAATGTCTTTTTAATCCACTAATTTGTGGCCTATTGCTGACTAAACTTTAGTCGGGAAATGTGTTTCAATTATCACCGACTAATAGTTTAGTCGGTAAATGTCCTTTTAATCAACTAATTTGTGGCCTATTGCCGACTAAACTTTAGTCGGGAAATGTGTTTCAATTATCACCGACTAATAGTTTAGTCGGTAAATGTCTTTTTAATCAACTAATTTATGACCTATTGCCGACTAAAATTTAGTCTGGAAAATGTGTTTCAATTATCACCGACTAATTGTTTAGTTTTTTTTTTTTATCCACGAATAATTGTTTAGTTGGTAAATGTCTTTTCGAATCCACCAATTTATGGCCTATTGCCGACTAAACTTTAGTCGGGAAATGTGTTTTAATTATCACCAACTAATTGTTTAGTCAGCAAATGTTTTTTCGAATTTACTAATTTGTGGCCTATTGCCGACTAAACTTTAGTCGGGAAATGTTCCATACCAATTTGTCATTCCAGAATTTTCTACAAATTTTTTTCACATAATTATTCTTTGTAAATTTCAACCAACAATCATTACATCCACAAAATTGCCAACCGAATGCAATCAATACAAAATAAAAATTTCAAGAAATAAATACAAGCTTTCATAAGTAGAGGTGTCCAACAAAGACTAAAACAACTTGTATCCAAATTCCCAGAGCACAAAATAATGCGTCCAACCACAATGGAAAAATAAAAAAATCTAGGTTTCGTAACAAAATGTATTCAAACCCTTAGACCACAAAATACTAAAAAGTTCTACTTCAATAAACGGATAACCAAAAAACAAAGATTCACTCTAATGGTCACACTACAATTTGTTCAAGAATCGAGAGCTTTTTTCACCAAGTGCATATCAAACTCGCTCCCACAAAATCCATGAACTCTAACTTCCTTCAGATGGTTATGCACCCATCATCCTCCGATCTGGACCTTTTCAAGCATTTCACCAACAAGAGGACAAGTCTGCAACCACAAAAGCACAACAACAATTTCAAAATTTTGTCACAAGAAAAATGAAATACTAAAACCAGCTAATAATCAAACATCAAGTACATCAAATTCAGTGGACTATGAGACTGATACAAAAACTACAACTTATTCATGAAGCATAAAAGATTCTTTGTTTGATAAAGCCAACAAAGAGTGCCAATACAAGTACTATTTCTATATTGGAAGTGTCCGAGTCTTTTGAGGAGAATCTGGAGGAAGCCCAAGAAGCATTAGGACTGAGTTGATCCTCATAACTATGTTCTTGTTGCCGATAAAAAAAAAAAAAACTATATTCCTGTTATATGTCTCTCAAACTAACTGGTACCAAGAATTCATGAGGTTTGCCCCAACATTGTCAGAACATGTAAGTTTAAAAAAAAAACTTTGATAACAACTTTGATACAGAAGAGATGAGTTTTTATTTTTTCCCGATTAAAAGGGCCAACTGATATTTACCTTTGTTCCTCCTCACGTGTCGCCTTTGTTCCTCCTCATGTTGCTTTTGCTCTTCCTCCAGTCGACTCTTCTCCTCCTCTTGCTCCTCCTTGCGTCGCCTTTGTTAGAGAACTGGTAAGTCTTCCATTAGGGGCTATGTTATGTCACGGTAAAGTACAGTATAATTAGTTGAATTGCGGATAAAGTTGATCCAAACACTGAGTTATAAACAAATTCATAAAAGTAGTAGGAAATTTTACAAGTGAAATAACACACCTAGAAAGGTATAATTTACCCTTACCCAAGAGTAGAGATTGTGGGTATGCAATTAGTCTATCAAACTACAGCCACAAAAATTTCAAGAATTTTGGTTTGGTTCTCGGGTGGTTATTTGCCGGTGTACCCGAGATCTATTTAACCTTTGTATAGATTAATGAAATCTTTTTTTGCCGATAAAAAAAATTTTTGGATGCTACCTATTGCAGTTGGTGATTCATGTTTTTGGAAAAAAAATCAAAGAAAAGCTCAACATAACCCGTTATTTTGGTACCAAAATAATTTACGGCCTTTTTTATTCTCTTTTCTAATGTTTTTTATCATCTTTAGTCCATGTTTTTATACTTTATGATACCTCTTATGGATGCCTGTAATTAATGCCTAACCTGAACTTTAACCCGTTACTAACAAAATTCACTAAAAAATAAGAATGGTACTCCCAGTATTTAACGACAATTATTTAAGTCAAAACTCTGTATTAGTTGATAGTTTGTTCTGAAACAGGTGAATGGACAAGAGGCAGTTGATGTGGTACTAAGGGAGAAGAATCCACTTGAATCGTGCAAAAAACTTGTGGATATTTCTTGTAAGAGAGGCAATATCGACGATATAACCATAATGGTGATCAATGTTCAACAATTTTTGGGTAGCATCAAGAAATCACATAAGATTGATCCATCATCACCTCCATACATGAAATCGACTGGTTGGGTCGATGTCCCATAAAGCCGATCTTCTGTTTTTTTAAAAATCTTTATTAACATTAGATAACGAGTTTCTGGTGAAAAATTTAATTCATTTTTCTTACTTCCTCTGGTCTACACTAACTATAAAAGTTTATTCTCTTTTACTAAGTACAGATGAAAGATTCCAAAGAAAAAACCAAAAAAAATTGGCTTTTAAGGACATCCCCAAACATAGCCTTACAAGTTTTTTTTTTTTTTTTTTTAAATCCTATGAACCAAGAAGAAAAAGTTATATTTTTTTTTTGGTAAAGAAAAACTTATATTAATTTGAAAAACAAGAAAAAAATATATCAATAGTCTAGTAGTCGAAGTGGAGACCGTCAAGATGATTAGATCTGCAACCCTCATTGCTTTCTGCAATTTAGAATTGTCGTCAAAGCTTGTCAGATTGTGGCCGGATTTTCGCCCGAAGACTCGTTGAAGGATGGCTCCATCAAAGCAACCACAGCGGTATATAGGAAAATAGCATTAGATCGAGTTGATTGAAGGCCAAGAAAGCTAATGATCATAGAATGGCCACACATCTCCAGCTTCAAAACACGAAGACGATCTAATTCATGCATTGACATTGAACTCATATATAGGGAATCTATTTAATTTCTTCATTTGATTCATTCTCTTCTTAATAAAGTGAAAGTAGCCAATAAGTTGTAAGTTGTTTCCATTATTGAATTTCATTCGTTTTTTTAATTTTCTGTCAATAGCTATTTGACCAGACTTTAGCGAAATATATAGGGTCTGGTAGAATCTAAGGGATTGTATCTTCTATCCTTAAGGTTAAGCGTCCTTATCAATTGTTGCAATCATATGAAAGTCCGTATGCTTTCTTGTATGTGTTATTTTCTAGCTAATATACGAATCGTTTTTCATTCATTCTATTAAGTTTCTGTCAATTGTTGCACTCATATATGATACGCGTTTAGTCCGTATGCTTTTTTGTATGTGTTATTTTCTAGTAAATATATAAATTGCTTTTCTTATCAAAAGAAACAAGCGATCAATTAGTAATACAACACGCTTATGGTATTATAGGCTAGCAATCAACCCATGCTATATATGCACATTACTTAACATTGCATCGATCGTAATTTTTTAAAAGCAAAAAAGGCTAATAATAGGCCTTAAGAACTGGACGTCCACTTTGAGCAAAGAACAGATTGGGCTGACGCTGTTTTGTGAGAGTTAATAAATGCATGGGCCAATAACAAGATTATACAAGGGAATCAACAAGCTAGCTAGGGCCTTGATTAAAATTGTGACATCCGTTTTTTGGTGGCCGGCGGTACTGCAGGATGGCAGGTTCTATCCGGACGGGAGAGGGCAAGTCATAGTTTATAAGAAAAGATCCCTCTTACTTGTTTAAGGCCTTTTAAAGCCGTGAAAGCAGACCAAAGCGCATAAAAACTTTACAGTTAAGTGTGCTCAACCTGGGGGTAGTCCAGGGATAGGTGATCTACTGGAAAGTCTATCTGCTTTGGGCGTCCAAAGCGAATAATATTGTACAAAGATGGAGCGGATAATTTTCAATAAGACAGCTTTTAAGAAATCAATATTGTCAGAGAACATAATCGAAATCAACTATTTCTAAACACTAGTTTTCTATTAAAATAGTTTTGCCTAAATAGTTTTGCCAAGAATCTCAAGTACTTTATCAATGGGCTTCTTGGACCAAACCATCAAGGTTCGCCCACACCCCTACTGTTACTACTCTCTTGAGCCTTGTCGCCCCAACTGGGCCTTGTAGTCCAGTGCGATCACATTTGAATCGTCCAAGAATTTTTTGTCTTCCGCAAGAAATTTGAGAGAAGTCCCATATATGGAGAGTTTCTACACAAGATCATCTCATTCACTGGTCCTTAAGCAGGTGTTAGGGTGGCTTGAAGATTCAATATTGTGGTGGCAATCACGCAAGATCATCGATCTCATTCAATTTTTTTTTTGGTTTTGTCGTTATTTGAATTTTTTTCGTATTTATTAGTTTTGCGCCTCACTTTTTTGGTTTTCCGATTTGTCTAGTCAATACAAATCGAAAAAATAATTTTTTTTTAACTTTTACCCAAATATTTTTGAAAATAATCACTTTTTAGCAAAAATAAAAATTCAGACTTTTTTTTTAAACTTAAAAGTGGTTATTTTTCAAAATATTTGGTTAAAAGAAAAAAAAATTTTACTTTTCCAAACTGTCTCGTCAAGACAAATTAATAAGTCACAAAAGGTTGGCGCCAAACTAACAAACGTGAAAAAATTCAAATAAGGCCAAAATCATAACTTTTAAAAAGAGTTCAGTGGAACATAGTCCAAGTTTGGACACCCCGTCGCCCATCACTGCCACAAATCCGTCCCTATCCCCACCGCGAATCCTCATTGACATACTCCGCATCCCAGTCACCGTCCCTCGCATCCCTGTCTCTGTACGCCGTATCCATGTCGTCCTATGCATCTCCGTTGCCGTCCTCCATCCCACCCTCCACCGGAAGCTTTGCGGCATGCCGGGGGATAAGATTGTTCCGACTCTGTCGATGGCAGCGCAACAGTCTTCGTTTTCTGGGAGATGGAGTTGGACGCTAAAGTTGGAGGTGGAGGCACGGAGCACCCTAGAAGGCGGTAGAGATTTGCCTTATTGGAGAAGAGGAAGAGCTTTGTGCTTGACCGATTCCTAGACCTAAAATAATGGGTTGCCCCAAGCGTCGGGCTGAGACCGATGTAGCACAATATCCGATAAGACTGGAGTCGAATCCACTAAGGATGGTGAAGTGTGTGCTGTGGAATCTCAGGTTGTAGTATTTAAATTAGCTCTTAGGTAGCCACCCTTTGTCTTTTCGTTAATTAATTAACTAATACTAACAGATAACTTGCTCAAATAATTAAAAAGAGAGGCACGGTCGTATGGACTTCGGCACTCGCTACAAAATCAGAATCTGCTTGCTTTTCATAGTTCTAAAAAAATATTAAATTTAGGGAGAATTGGAAACCCCGAAGAATGCGAATCCTAAGGTTGCCGGTCCCGTACATAGTGGCAAACAGGTTTTGGTCCCACGTTCCCGCTCACATGAGCCCTGGCAATGACTTGGATCGTCCAACGGACGTAGTTTTCACCAACTAAATTAATTGAATTGAATTGAATTAATGTGCAGAAAATTGCGAGACGAATCCTAATTGGGTCGCGGCGCGCCTTTACCCAGCGACCAAACCTCAAAAAAATTACTCACTCATAATTAAAAAATAAAAAGAAAGAAAAATAAATCTTAACTTGCATCATGCTTGAAATCTAATTTAAACAAAAAATAGCAACTAATTGAATACCGAAGAATAACTTTAATAAAGAACATAAATCAATACGAATTACCGGAGTGCAAAAATCTGAACAAAACTTTAAAAACTTGAAGGGAAAAGAAAATCTGAAAAAAAACCGCAAGAAGACACTGTAAAATACTTTCCGGCACTTCCTGATCGCCGCTCCCGTTCTTTTTTTCCTATTCTGTGTAAGAAGTCCTCTGAGAATAAAGCCGCACGTCAGAGCCCCCCCTTCTTTTTTTCCTATTCTGTGTAAGAAGTCCTTTGAGAATAAAGCCGCACGTCAGAGCCCCCCGCCTGTGTCACAGATCCTCCTTTTATAAGCTATTGCTTCCAATTACAAAAACCCTATTGGCCTCCTCCAATCAAAGCTGTGGGCCATGGCCCTTAGCCAGATTCTTTTACTTAGTCTAATACTAAGTTAAAATAAGATATATTGAATAGTAGCTCTTTGGGCCCACCATAAAAACATCTACAACTTTACTCTTCTGCTGCCAATTGCGCCTTCATAATCACGAGCGCAGTTGGAACATTTTTAAGGCCCAATTCTTGTACCTCTAGCTGTGATCAGGAATGTATTTCAATATATTCTCTAAAATACCAACAACACAAAAATTAAACATTGAACTTCGAATAATAATATAAATAGGACTTAACAAAGATAAATTAGGGGGCGTTAATGTGAACATTTACGCGCCTATCACTTTGTTGCTGTGAGAGGGATTTAGCACCAGAGACAGGATTTGGTGCTTTTAGAGGTACCAGTGAGGAGCACGTGCGTTGCACGTGGCACGTAGACTATTTATAAATCTTGTGTTATTTTTACACAAAACAAACATTTAATGAAAATTCAAAATTTTCCAAATAACAACATAAATGGAAGTGCAATCGAAGGATTCGTTTTGCTCTGGATCACTCATCATTAGCAGAAGAACAAAAAAAAAACACACCAACGCCTAAATAATTGCAATGCTTTGTTTCCTGTCAACTAAGTATGGATCAGCCATCTAATACTTTGTATCGGGAATCTCTCAAACTTTTTGAAGGCATATTGACATAGTTGTTGGAGCGATGGATTCACTATTCTCGGGTAGCAATAGACTGAAAGAGTATTCCTTCTAAACACGACATCTAATGTTCCTTTAGATAATCTCGTCATCAAAAAATTGCAACCTGTGTTAATCTCCGAGCAAAATTTGTCATTATTTATTCTACACAATGTAGGTTTTTTTTTTTAGGATCATCCAACATCAAGCTACTATTTTACAAACACTAAATGGGTGTTTGTTTACAAAGCTATCTTATCTTTGACTAACTGGGTGCTGGTTTGACAATCTTGTTGGAACAAGAAGGTGGGCATAATGAAATGCTTGTGATATGATCCTGGAAAAGCAACAAACAGGATTGTTGATAAGGATAATTTTGACAAAGAATCAAAGGAATAACTATATCGTGGATTAAAAAATTATAGTAACAATATTGCAAATATAGTAGAATCCATATTACAACTGCAAACATATTAATCCACAAGCATATCTCTGATGTGAATCAATGGGAATAAGTCAGGTATTCAAGAACGCATGAACTAATTAACAAAAAAAAAAGACAATTACTCCTGGTTTCCAACCAATTCTAATGCACCGTGTGCAATACAAATGGGGTAACGAACAGAATTTTAGAATACTTATAACATGCCAAAGTTCATCAAACTTCAGTAATGGATAAATTGAAGCACACCTAGTCATTAGTCAAAAGGGGTTTTTGCGAAGGAGAGTTTCATAGATTCATGGTAGTAACAGGTATCATCGGAAAATGAACTCTTAAGGATCTTTTATTTGCCAAGAGATTTTTAGTAACATTAATAATTATACCTTGATGTCCTTGGCCACCAAACACTCATTGACGCAAATTGAGGTGGTCGAGATCTGATTGGACTTTACACCACTCTCCCAACTCAGATTCGCTGATCTAAAGATGTGAGACTCTGGAAACACTTAAGGTTTAGTATTGTACTTGAATGGAGCTAGTGAATAAAAACAAAAGAGATAGGAAGCTGCATAAGTGATATCGAATAGATGCTACAACATAGAGCTCGCCTTCAAGATGTTTCATCTCCTAGATTTTACACTCCTACTTACTTGATTGATCACGTTAACATAATAGGCGGCAACCAGTGATGAAAGCACAGCTTGAGGTGGGGTGCCATACCCCACCTTTATGCCAGTTACACATTAGTATATTACATTATAGAATATATCATATAATGGAACAATTTGACATCATGACACCCTGTTTGGCTAACTAATACGGAGATAGGTATAGGAGATTTGTCTCATATTAATCAACCTTTTTATGTTTCAACCAGTTAATTCATTTGTAGTTTGGGCCTCTGATATGTGCACTACCTATTGTCATGGTCTTCACCCAACCAATTATAAGAAAATGGGAAGCTCTTTACAGGAAATAATTATAGGGCCAATTACTTCAGAGAGGGAGAGAGTGAATTATTTTGGAAGAAAGCACTCAATTGTGAAGAAGGCGGAAGCAAAACTAAATAGGGAAATTGTTAAAAGAAAAAGTAATTTGTAATCTTTTAATTTCTAGAAACATGTAGACTTTTGTACTAAAATATCTAATATAAAAAATATTTAGAATAGTGTGGAATGTAATAAAGAAAGAAGATATTTGTAATTTAGGCACATGGGCTAAAACTAGAAAAGTCTAGAAGTTGTGAGAGATTTGTGTAATTAGGAAGACTATTCTAGAATAGTAAGAGTTGGTGGAACCTAGCTCTATAAATAGAGCTTCATTTGTAACTTTCCTGTACTACAATTTGAAAAGCAATACAAAAAAGCCTCCTTTATTACAACACCCATCCCTCATCTTCTAAACATCTGCTACCTCATACATATAACCTTTTTCAGCACCCCAACAATTTTGGTATCAGAGCAGGCTTAACTGATCCATTCTTGTCCTTCTTTCATCCACCATTGAGACCAACTCTTCTACTTTCAACTACGCACAAAATCTCATCCCTATATTTGAGGGAGAGAACTATGGCTATTGGAGCATCCAAATGCAAACTTTATTTGTCTCACAAGAATTGTGGGATCTTGTTGAAAGCGGATACGAGGCACAGGCAAATGCCGAAGAAGAAGCAACTTGGACGGAAGCAAGGAAGAAGAAATTCAAGGAGAACAAGAAGAGAGATGCTTTGGCTCTCCTCCACATTCAACGTGGGATAAGCAAATCTATCTTTCCAAGAATTACGGGTGCAAAAACTTCAAAAGAAGCATGGGAGACATTAAAAATTGAATATCAAGGTTATGATAAGGTTATCTCCATTAAACTTCAAACACTATGGAGAGACTTTGATAATCTAGCAATGAAGGAAAATGAATCCGTTCAAACGTTCTTTTCCCGAGTTACTGGAATTATCAATCAAATTCGAAGTTATGGAGATACCCTTCCGGATAAAAGAATCGTTGAAAAGGTTCTTAGGAGTTTGCCTCCAAAGTTTGATCATGTTGTAGCCACTATTGAAGAATCCAAGGATTTGTCTAAACTTACTCGACATGAACTAATGAGTTATCTCGAGGCCCATGAACAAAGAATGAGCAGGTTCACAAATCAATCCTTGGAGCAAGCATTTAAAAGCAAAATTTTGGAAGAAAGAACCAAGAAGATCAAGAGAAGGGTTCATCTCGAGGAGGAGGCATGAACGGACAAAGACGGGGAGGCCAAAATGCATTTCAAGCCCGGAACAAAGGAAAAGGATACGACAATCAAAGGAATCCTAATAGTGGTAACTCTAACTCTTCTTGCATTATTTGCAAAAAATCTAATCATGCATCCAAAGATTGCAGATTTAAATGCAAGAGATGCAAGGTTTCTAATCATTCTGATCGAGATTGCTGGTTCAATCAAGAAAAAAATAAAGCTAATTTTTCAAAAGAAAATGAAGCTGAACACCTATTTTCTTGCATGAATGCTCAACAAGATTCGGATAACATTTGGTATCTGGATAGTGGATGTAGTAATCATATGACAGGCAATCGTGAAAAGTTCGTGCAGCTTGATGATAAAATCTCTTCACAAGTAAAGCTCGGAGACGAAAAGCTGCAGAATGTGAAAGGAAAAGGAGTTATCGCTGTCTACACAAAGGGAGGTAACAAACAATTAATTTCAGATGTCCTTTATGTTCCTGGGCTTACTCAAAACTTATTAAGTATGGGGCAATTACTTCAAAAAGGATATGCACTTAACTTTGATAATGATGAGTGCACCATTATTGACAAGAAGAAAAATTTTAAAGGGGCAAAAGTCAAAATGACTCCAAATAAAGTTTTTCCGTTAATAATGTCACTTAATGAAAATTTTGCCCTTAAAGGAGAAAAAATTGATGACTCATATTTGTGGCATCTAAGATATGGCCACTTAAATTATAAGGGCATGAGATTACTAAAGGAGAAAAATATGGTGAAAGGGCTACCAAATATTGATAAAATTGTTAAAGTTTGTGAGGGGTGTATATATGAAAAAATGCATAGACTCCCATTTCCAAAGTTCGCTTGGAGAGCTAAAGCGCCTTTGGAATTGGTGTATTCTGATATTTTTGGCTCTACCAGAACACTATCTCTTGGTGGAAAAAGATATTTTCTCCTCTTTGTTGATGACTATACAAGGATGATGTGGCTATACATCCTTGACAAAAAATCAGAAGCTTTCTCTATATTTCTCAAATTTCAAGCCTTGGTGGAGAGACAAAGCGGAAGACAAATAAAGACACTTCGGACAGATCGTGGTGGCGAATTTATCTAAACTCCATTCATGCACTATTGCAAGGAAAAAGGAATCAAGAGGCAACTCACAATCCGAAAAACACCTCAACAAAATGGAGTGGCAGAACGGAAGAATTGGACAATTGCAGAGATGGCATAGAGCATGCTTAAAGGCAAAGGGCTTCCTAACACATTCTGGGCCGAAGCTGTCAATACTGCCGTTTTCATCCTCAACCGTTCTCCCACTAAGGCAGTTCGAAACAAGACACCATATGAGGCGTGGAACAAAGAGAAGCCACAGGTAAATTTTCTAAAGATTTTCGGTTGCATTGCATATGCATTAGTTCCCTCAGAAAAAAGGGAAAAATTTGACGAAAAAGGGGAGAAATATATTTTCATCGGATATAGTGACGAATCCAAGGGTTATCGTCTCTATAATCCAAACACAAATAAATTTATGGTTTCTCAAGATGTGATATTTGATGAAACTGTTGCGTGGAAGTGGGAGGACAATTCCTTCCAAGAGCCAAAGTTTTTTGAGCATGATGATGCAGGACATGAGCAAGAAACATTGACTCAAGATCCAAGTCCAAATCGAAGCCCACGGACCAGTCCAGAGATCTCATCATCGGATGATCTCAATCCAACAAGAAAGGTGCGTTCCTTATGGGATATATATGACTCGTGTGATTTTGTCTTCTTTACTTGTGAACCACATAATTTTGAGGAAGCTACAAAAGAAGAAATTTGGCTAAAAGTTATGAATGAAGAAATTGCAACTATTGAGAAAAACCACACCTGGGAGCTCGTTGACTTGCCCAAAGGAAAAGACGTAACTGGTCTTAAATGGGTTTATAAGACCAAGTACAAAGAAGATGGATCCATCCAAAAACATAAGGCCCGCTTAGTGGCAAAAGGCTATTCCCAACAACCTGGAATAGACTTTAATGAGACTTTTGCTCCAGTCGCAAGGATGGAGACAATACGGGCAGTCTTGGCCTTAGCTGCACAAAACGAGCTTCCCGTATATCAGCTCGATGTCAAATCTGCCTTTCTCAATGGTAAACTAGAAGAAGAGGTTTATGTGGAGCAACCACAAGGCTATACAGTCAAAGGAAAAGAAGGCAAGGTGTATCGACTTCGGAAGGCCCTCTACGGCTTGAAGCAAGCACCGCGAGCTTGGAATAGCAATATTGACAAGTATTTCTGTCAAAGCGGATTTGAAAGAAGCCAAAGTGAACCATCTCTATATGTCAAAAAAGGAAGTACGCAAGATTTTCTCATTGTTTGCCTTTATGTTGATGATTTAATCTACACAGGCACCAATACAACAATGCTTGAAGAATTTAAAAAAGCTATGATGAAGGAGTATAAGATGACGGATCTAGGCCTTATGAGATATTTTCTCGGCATTCAAGTAAGGCAATCTAAAGGAGAGATTTTTATCTCTCAAGAAAAATATCTTGAAGACTTATTAAAGAAATTCCTCATGAGCAACTGCAAACCAGTCTCTACTCCACTCTCTTTAAATGAGAAGTTGCAATTAAATGATAGAGCGGAGAAGGTTGATGCTACGGCCTATCGAAGATTGGTTGGATCGCTAAACTATCTCACTCATACAAGGCCTGATATTGTGTATTCTATAAATCTTATCTCGAGATTTATGCACGAGCCGAGCAAGCTACACTATGTAGCAGCCAAGCGGATCCTCCGTTATCTCCAAGGGACGAAGAAATTTGGCATCAAGTATACAAAAAAGAATGACTACAAGCTTATTGGCTACACTGATAATGATTGGGCCGGATTAATTAATGATCGAAAGAGCACATCTGGCCAAGTATTTTGCTTGGGAACTAAAATTATATCTTGAAGTTCCAAAAAGCAAAAGACAATTGCCTTGTCCTCAGCAGAAGCAGAATATATTGCAGCAACAGATGCAACATGTGAAGCTGTATGGCTCAGAAGAATACTTTCTGATATGGAGCATAAAGAAGAAAGCCCTGCAGTCATCTATTGCGAAAATATGTCAGCCATAACAATGAGCAAAAATCTAGTCTTTCATGGCAGGACAAAGCACATTGAGCTCCGACATCACTTTATCAGATACTTAGTGCAGGACGGAGAAATTCAACTTGAATTTGTCAATACGAAGGAACAGCTAGCCGACATAATGACCAAAGCAGTGGCAGCAGATAAAATCTTTCAGTTTCATGAAGTCATAAAGATTACAAATTAAGGAGGAGTGTTAAAAAGAAAAAGTAATTTGTAATCTTTTAATTTCTAGAAACATGTAGACATTTGTACTAAAATATCTAATATAAAAAATATTTAGAATAGTGTGGAATGTAATAAAGAAAGAAGATATTTGTAATTTAAGCACATGGGCTAAAACTAGAAAAGTCTAGAAGTTGTGAGAGATTTGTGTAACTAGGAAGACTATTCTAGAATAGTAAGAGTTGGTGGAACCTAGCTCTATAAATAGAGGGCGCTGCTATTCGCAACCCTCTATTTGCTCCCATAACCTGTTAAAAATTTCTAATTATATTCGACAGTTAGTTACCGAAATTAAGATATATTTTCAGCATCCAATTACCAAAATATAATATTTTTTTCAATAGATGTTTACCAAAAATGCATGTTCGGCAGTTGTTTACTGAAAGTTGAACATATTTTCGACATGTAGTTACCGAAATATAATCTTGTTTTCAACAGCAATTTACCGAAATGTTATTTATGATTTTCAACAACCATTTACCGAAATATTATGGGTTACGGGAGAAAATAAAGGGCTGCGAATAGCGGCGCCCTAAATAGAGCTTCATTTGTAACTTTCCTGTACTACAATTTGAAAAGCAATACAAAAAAGCCTGCTTTATTACAACACCCATCCCTCATCTTCTAAACATCTACTACCTCATACATATAACCTTTTTCAGCACCCCAACAAAAATCACAGAGCAAAAGATAGTTTCTGTACAAGTTCCAAGCATGGGTTCTGAGCCCCTCCTCTTCTTTCTCTTTGCCTCTCTACATTTCTTTCAAGATAAGATTCCCATTTCTTCTTCCAATGCCGTGAAGCGACGAAAAGTTAAAATCCTATTGTCATCGGTGATGACAGAAGGTTTAAATTCTATTACCATAAGGTGGCACCCATTGAGGACGGCGCAAGGTTTAAATTCCATTGCGGTGAGGGATTTCACTTGAGCTTTCTCTTTTATTAATTCCTTAATTTTCTTTCATCAGAGAGAAAGACTTCAGAATTCTATCAACTTGACATGATGAACAATTGTACCAATTTTTCATTCCAGGAGAGAGAGAGAGAGAGAGAGAGAGAGAGAGAGAGAGAGAGAGAGAGAGAGAGAGGGAGGGAGAGAGTTCTTGTATGTCCAAGGTGATTATTTCAGTATGGGTTGATCGATCTTCAATTAAGACCCATCCTATGGTGTACATTGGCCGGATAAATTGTGCTTCCAATCCCATCGATGTTTTCCCACCAAATGGTAGTTATCACTTTAAGTAGGAGAATTCTAAAGAATAGCATGCCAATTTGTATTTGTACATGTTAAGTGACATTGGGCTACGGCGTGAAATGAAAACCTCATTTATCTAAGAAAGCTTTTGTCAAACAGTTTGTATGCAAATGGCACAGTGAATATGGTGGACGATAATGCCTGACTATGTCTTTGAAAGGGGGCCAGGGGACAATGGTTCAATTAGAGGCAGGAAAGAAAACTGAATAACTATCTTACTTTCGTTTGGATTTCTATTTGGCAGTGACATTTGATGGCGGTAAAAGTCGGTATGATTTTGGCAGTTGGATACTTGGATCTCTCTGCACAAAAGTACTTCGTCGGCATGTGGAGTAGGTGGATGGGCTCGCGCTTTCGAACTTTCTCGTTGGCAACATGAGTTCCATGGAGTAGATGAATGGTATGGTGAAGCATTTCTGGAAGTAATTTATTCTTCGGCGGCAAGTGGTCTCAGTTGACAAGGGGTGTCATTTACCAAGGGGTGTAACTTTCTCGTTGGCTGTAGTAATTTTCTGTTCCCGAAGTTCCTTCGACACTGTGTCGTTTACCAAGGGGCAGTTGGCAGTTGGCAGATAAAAGAAGGATTGTAGGATATAGAACAGAAATTCACAAAAATTCTTGAGGGCATTTGTGGAAATTAAAAAGTAGAAAACTTCTTCGCGCTTTTAAAAGAAGTAGTATAGATTTAGCACTAGAGAAAGGATTGGGTGTAAGAGGGTATACGGCACCCATGGGCAGGCCTACCCTTGGGCAAAGGTGGTCTATTGATCCCACTAAAGGTGGAAATCCCCCAAGAATATACATTAAATTTTGGAAATTTCGGTTGTTTTTGCCCCATAGATTTAGATCCTTTAGTTCTTGCCTCAAAGGAAATATAATTGTCCCATATATATTTTACACTTTGGTTCTTGTCCGAAAAGTATTATACTTGCCCCAGGTCTTTTTTAACCATTCAGATCTCTTTTTTTGGGTAATTTTGCCAACAATAATACTAGCCTTTCGTGTTAAAAATGGACAAACAAAATGGGAAGGAGGAAGTATTGTTTAATGCTTGCTATCCACGTTACGTTGGTCAATTCTAATTAGGACTTTGAATTTTGTGTATTAAGTTAAGCCCTATCATTAATCCAACCTAACTACCTCAGCAAACTTATATTGTGACCCTGTTTTGTTAATTAAAAATAAGAATAAATTTAGATCAAGTTATTCTGTGTACTATGTTCATTGTTTTGCTTACCAAATATGTAACTTACTTGTTAGGGATTCCCCCAGCTAGTTCTGTTTTTTTGTTGTTTCCTATGACCATGTCAAAAAAATAATAATAAAAAAAAAATTGTAAGTGAAATGATGTTTAATGGATTGACAAATAGCTTTTTGTTCATCTGTTACTCCCGCCATCCTTTTTTAAATGTTCATGCTTGAAAAACAAGCCGCTGTAGGAGTCAACTTTCACATGCACTTTACACTTTTCTCATCAACTTTTCTCTTCCCTTACTCTTTTCACATCAACTTTTATTTCTACTTTCTAAAATTATCCTCCATTTTATACTTTTCACATCAACTTTTTACCTTCACTTTTCAAAATTATCCTCCACTTTTGTAGGCACACGCCCCAAAATTTTCAATTTTTGTTTAAAAATCGGGTGTGCCCCTTTTTTTTTGGAAAGAGTGCGGCAAAACGCTTCGATTCAGAGTCGCCACTCGGGTTTTAGCGATGAAAACACCCAAGGAACCGAACTCGAAAACTTTTGTTACGTTTGTTTGATTTTGAAAAGGCATAGACCGGTCCGTCGTCACCTTCGATATCAGAGGTTCGGGAGCCAAGTTACGAGAGGGGAAAGGTTTTATGTTACCCTTCTCGCCCAATCCGGAGATTGATCTCTACTCGGGCATTTTGTAAGAACTTTTGCATTTTTCTCTCATTAATCATTTTTCAGCCAAATAGGGAGGGGGAACAGTTAATGGGGATTTAAAACTGTGACAAGTTGCAGTTATGTGACAAAATGTTTATGAATGATTTGCTTGCAATAATAAACATAGATTGAGAACAAGCACCGAGAGCAGTTTGAGTAAGGTGGAGTATGCTGCTCTGAAGGGATGTGAGCAAGCCTCGCACCAGCATGCAATGGCTGAACCACTGCATGCTGATGAGACCTGCGCACGCCACAACTAAACTGGCGTACTCCACTTACCATGAACTCACAGTCTTTGTTTACAATCCTCTGGGCTCTGGAAAGGGACCAGCACACACCCAGGACAAACCACGCAATTAATGGAACAGAATATATACAGTTACAGACAGATAAGATGACTTCAAGCCATGAAGAAAAAATAGAATACCCCAAAAACAGTGTGGCGACATAAAAGAGGCCAAGACTAAGCTAAGATGCAAGGGCCAGCCACTGGATCTTGGCATAACTGCCGTACGCCAATCGTATGAGACCGTACGCCAGTTACACTCCTTATCCAGTGCTTGGCTTTGCACCATCTGGGCTCTGGAACATGACCAGAAAGCATCTCAGAGGCTTCCTAAAACAGATATGAACAAATATTGAATGCTACAACTAAACAGTTCTAAATACAGAAAGCCGTAAACTAGTTTTTAGCATGCAATAAGATGATGAATAGACAGGAAATAAAGCATAAAATAAAGATCTGGATCCCATTTCACAATTGGAGTACGCTAGTTCCGGAGGGCTCGGAACTGGAGTATGCCAGTTATTAACTGGAGTACGCCAGTTTCAGACAGATCCTAGGCAGATCAAAATTTAAAACTGTACGTACTGCCACGGACCGGCGTACGCGGGCTTATGACCGGCGCACGCCGATTCTAGTCAGAAACGATTTTTTTTTTTTGTTTTTGAAACCTTGACAGCTTTAGGGCCAGGACTGGTATTGACTACCAGCCTTGACCCTGTCAGCTCCTATCAGGGATCAGAACAGAGAAATATACCCAAGTGGTATACCTTTTGCTTTTGAGCTTGAAAGAGTGCTTGAGCTTGAGCTTGAAGGTTGGATGATGAATGGTGAGTGTGGATGGATGTATGTTGTAGTGTATGGGAGAGTTTCTTGCTGTTTTTCTCTCAATGAGAAGAAAGAAAGAACAAAGAACTAATGGAGAGAGAAAGAGATGACTTAAATGCTTCAAGTTTTGGTAACCCTTTCAAATGGAAGTATATGGGGTTATATATAGGGGAAGAGAGAGAGAGAGAGAGGGGTTAAGGCCAGTCAAAGTGACTAAAGCCTTAGCCCTTAAGCCTTCCTTCTTATTAGATGAGAGGAGAAAGGTGATGGGATGGGTGTAAGAAAATGTCCCCCGGCGGAGAATGCTTTTTTCAATGGATTGGAAGGTTCCCAAGTGCCGTAGACCCCTACCCATGGCTTCTGCATGCTTAAAAACACAAGTTTGACCGGAGGTTTGACTAGCGTGCTCCAGTTAATAACTGGCGTACTCCAGTTCGGGTTTGGTCAACGGTCAAAGTTGACCGATGACTGACACGTGGTAGAGGACCAGCGCACGCCAGTTAATTACCGGCTTATGCAAGTTGGGTTTTGTTGAGGCCATTTGGCTCTAGCTTGGAGATTTTGAAAGGATCTGAAAGGGTTTTGGAGTGCTCAAAGCTCAAGCATACTAACATTTCCGGGGTGTTCTTGATCTGTTTCATCATCGGGGAATCAAATACCGTAAGTAAACTAATTTGGAAAGTCCAAAATAGGGTGTCTACAACTTTACCCATTAAATTTTCAAAGTGGACACTTATTTTGGGACAGCCTAAAATGAAATACTGAAAATTTAAATAGGGTCCGAAGGAGTATATAAATAGGTATTTTTTTGTGTAGTATTAATATTGAATTTGTTTATCCTTTATCATGTGTTAATACAAAATTATGGAGTACGTGCTATAGATAACTTGACCCCAGTGATTATAAATTTTGTCCGCCCGTATGCCTTTGGTTTGTTTAGTGGTTATGTAAAGCTTATGACATAGCTCGGGGATGATGTTTGGCTTGATTTTCATGATCTCACCTTGGGAAGACCTCCTCACAATTTACGTGTGTGGCATTTCATCCTTGATCGATGGTTTATTGGTTCCCAAATGTATTTCATGGCTTATTTGTTTACGATTTCACGATTTATTTTATTCAAGATTTGTATATTCATGGTTTATTCATGTTTTTTTTTTAATCAAATCATGGTGTATTCCGTGAGTTCATGAAATCATGGCTCGAATTTGTATTTTTTAAGTAAATCATGTTGTATTCATTAAATCGTATTTGTTTCAGTTCGGTTCAAATTGAAATAAATCATGGTGTATTCATGAAAAAAATATGAGCGATTTGACTATCCACCATATTTCAAAAAATATATTTTGTGGTAATTTTGCAGAAATAATTCATGAAAAAAATAAATTTTCATGAAATTGGTCAAATCATATTCACACACGTTTAGAATATATATAATACGACCAATTTACGAAATTCACGAAAATTAAGGATTTGAATCACGAAAATAAGGAGCGAGAATGGTTTAGAATATAACCATCAAGAATTTTAAAAGTGGAGAATTCAAAATTTGCCTCATTCCTATCCATTAATCATTCCATGTTTTTGTTTGGAAAATTCTAAAATCAGCTCAATGGGCTGACAATAGTGAGTGTGTGAATGTGTATTAAAAGTAGGGGTGTCAAATGGGCGGGTTTTGATAAAAATGGATAAGTTACAAGTGGGTTGAGTCTTTAATGTGTCATTGACCCATTTGGATCCATTAATTATGAGTCTCATTACCCATACCCAACCCAACCCAACCCATTTATTTAAATGCAAACCCGACCCACCCATTAACCCAATTACATACTATATACTAAAATGACTAAAATACATATATACACTAAAATGACCATATTACCCTTTAAATTTAAAGGACTAAAACACCGTGTGCACTAAAATTACCATACTATCCCTCTACTACAAAAATGACCAAATATTATCCCTACACACTTTATTACCATATTGGTTGATCTTAATTACCGAATCACAGCGTATCCAAGTGGCTTATTTTAATTTTTATCTTTATTCAAATATTTTTTGCATTTGTTAGTTTTTTGTCAAATTTTTGAGAATTATTGTTTTGTCATGACTGGAAGAATCTAAAAAATAAAAAATTACAATCGAAATTAATATTTTTTTGAATAAACACGAAAAAATTGGCTTATTTTTGTCTTCATTCAAAAAATTTAGGTTTCGAACATAATTTTTTACTTTTTAGATTCCTCCTGTCACGTCAAAGCAATAATCCACAAAAAAATTAATAAAAAACAAACAAATACTAAAAAAATTAAATAAGGACAAAAAAACAAGCCACGACCAAACCAACTTTCTATTCATAAGTTGAATTTTCCATTTGATCAAAATCAAAACTAGCTCGTTCCAAGACGTATGTATCTTTTTTTTTTTTTGTCTTTATTCAATTTTTTTCCGTCTTTAATAGTTTTGCGTCAAATTTTTGTAACTTAGTGATTGGTCTCATCGAGAAAAATCGAAAAAGTAAAAAATTATGATCAAAACTCATAATTTACACATTAACGGACGTGCTTCCAAATGAGGAAACCACTGACTCCATGAAGAGAAGTTTTTGGGCGTCCCGCAGTACCACACACGTAGGGTGTCCCAACGTATTTTGAACGGTTCAGATTTTAGAGAGAGATAGAGAAAGAAGAAAGAGTGGTGAGATGAGGGAAGAGAGAGAATAAATTTGAGTCGTCCAAAATACATTTAGAAAGTTGGAATGCACGATGGATTCCGTCACGTGGTACCAGCTCGGCATCCGAAACTTTCTCAGACTCCTCGAATATACACGTCCATGTAGTAACCAAAAAAGACGCGGAGACTATTCTCTACCCTTTTCAGCAAGATAAGATGAAAAGTAAAAAATTTTGGTGGGTTACTTTCATGACCCATTGGGTCATTTAAGTTGATCCAATTGATACCCAATTAAGACCCAACTAATAATGGGTTAGTTGGGTTTGGACCCATTCCTACCCAACTAATAAATGGGTTGGGTTAGGTCTATTTTTCAGTTAATGGGTCTGGGTTCAATTTGCCACCCCTAATTAAAAGGTATAAAAAGTACACAGAAATACGTGTTTTTCTTGTCTTCTAGTGTGGTTATCGTCAGCCCAGTAGACTGACAATAACAAGACCATAACTTATTAAGAGGGCAATATATGTAATTCATCATCTGAAATGATAAAAATGTAACTGTTCAAAAAGTGCCTGATGAATTTGAATGAACTCTTGCTGAGCTGAAAGCAAAGTGCCGGCACATTAAAGATTCCACAGGGGAAAAGATACGCGGGCAAGAGATGAATCTGACTGGGAGTTTTTAGTTGAAAATACGTATTCCGTAGCGAAAAACTAAACCTGAAGGCAACCGATCGATCTGTTGGCAAGCATATCAATTTTACCGGAAAACTAGGTTTGTGGCAATTTTAGGACAAAAAGGCACTATTACAACCGGGCCGTGTTGGGATCCAACTGAACCTTGGTCCGAGGAAGACTAATTTAGTTTGGGTGCGAAAAACATTGTACAATTTGGGGCCTATGTTCTGATTACATTGAGCAGCTCGGATCATCGAAATTCAATAGGAAAATGGGAGGTGCGGACCGAAATCAGGTCAGGAATCCCTGACCTGATCTGGACTCTATATATATATAGAGAGAGAGAAATTCTAATTGACACCTAAAATTGAATTGTAATATTTGCTTTGCAACCTTCACTCTTAGGATATCTTTTTTTTTTTTTTTTGGAATGGATCCAGCTCCATCCGCAGGGCCCTTGCATTATCTAAATTTGACAAATATACATTCTGAAAAAACACCACCACAAGACCATAATTTATTGAAAAACAAGAAAAATCATGGAACAAGCCCAGAAAATAAATTCACGAACCATCTTCAACATGAGCGAACAAGAACTTCACCTTATTACAAACCATTCAGACACGAACAAAGAACAATCTACTATCATATTTGACCATTGTACCTTCACACAAAATGTCACCTCTTAACGTCGAAGGCTATTAAGTGGGAATGTCATGCTGCAGTTGAAACTATATTGCGCAAATATATTACTCTCATTGGTAGATGGACATATTGGCTCAGTGTAATTGTTTGCTTGTGCTTCTTCACTCAGCAAACTTTCACTCGATCTCTTCATGACTTTGTTGATTAACCCATGGATCCCTTTTATACTTCCTCAAACCTTCTAATTCCATCACCACTTCTTTCATTGTTGGCCTCTCTTCACTTTTCAAACAAAGACACCTCTTCACAAGCTCCGCAATTGCTTGGAGTTGCTCTAAGGTCCCTTCCCTCATCAGCTGAGGCTCCAAAATTTGGAACAACCTATTTTCCTTCATTGCCACAATGAAGTATGTCGCCAAATTCCTTTCCTCTTGAGACCTCTCAAGACAAATAGGCTTTTTCCCGGTCAATAATTCTGCTAGAACAACTCCGAAACTGTAAACATCACTCTTCTCTGTTAACTGGCTAGAGTGGAAGTACTCAGGATCCAAATAACCTAATGTCCCTTGTACTAGTGTAGTCACTTGAGTTTGGTCTAAGGGGACTAATCTCGAAGCACCGAAATCTGCCATTTTCACCACGTAGTTAATGTCTAGCAATATGTTGGCAGACTTGACGTCTCTATGAATGATCGGAACGGAAGCAGCAGAGTGAAGATAGGAAAGTGCACTGGCTGCTTCTGTGGCTATTCTCAATCGATGGTCCAATGTTAACCAGGATAATGTCTTATGAATATGCTCGAATAGCGTGCCATTTGGTATGTACTCATAAACAAGCTCGGGAACCTCTGATTCGAAACAACACCCCAAAAGCTTCACAACATTCCTATGGTTCACTTGTGTTACGATCAATAACTCATTGATGAACTGCTCTACTTGGTTCCCATCCATTACTTTGGACTTCTTGATGGCGACTACGCGTTGATCAGGTAAAATTTCCTTGTACACCACACCATATCCGCCGCGGCCAAGTATTTGGTTCTCAGCATAGTTGTTAGTGGCTTTCTTTAGTTCTTCAGCTGTGAAGAATTTTGATGACTCTACACTTGTTCCATCAATTGAAGAAATTTTTTGTTTCATTAATAACCCACCATTTTGTTGGAAGAATTCCTCCCTTTGTTTGATTAGCTTTCTTCTATTGATGCAAGAGTATAGCCAAGCTACACCAATCAGCAATGACAAGAAGCCAAAGCTCAATCCTAAAAATAAAAAAAATAGGTTTAGACTCAGTCATTAGGTATCTCTAATAAAACAAATAAAAGCTATTTTGTAATATGTTTTTTTTTTGGGTAAGTATTTTGCAATTTGTTGGAATGAGTTTTGCCCAGACTATGTGTTTCGCAGGAGGAAATTGGTTATGATTCCAATAGATTAGTGACACTACATAAGCGTACAATATGATTCTTCATTTTTTTTTATCGACCAAAAAGAGATTTTCATATCATAAATGATAAAAAAGAAAAATCATGTAGTAATACACCAAGGAGCGTCATACAAAGAGGAGTAGAGGACCACACCTAGTAGTGTCATACAAATTTGAAATACCAAGGCTTTCAGTACGTGAATTCATCGGAGCAAAAGGGGTAGTTCAAATTTTCCATAGGAACCATATTGTGCATGATCTTTTTTTTTTCCCCATAGGAGTAAAAGAGGTATACGTATGATAGCTGCTATGTTAAACTATCAACCATATGCAAGTGGAGTGGAGGCAGTTGATTCCTCACTTATACTCCCATGCACATGGACAGAGTTGGATTTCCGTAAGTAGCCATCCCCCTTCCCAAATCCCTTAGGATAGAGTATATTAGGTTTAACGAATGACAAAAAAAAAAAAAAAACTATCAACCATATTGTGCATGATTTTTCCCCCCTAATGTTGTACTCCATCTGTATTTACATATCCATTACAATATTTTGCATGCATTTTCAATGGCTTATATCCCTGACGTATATTGCTAAAATGTTAATGATATAAGTACCGACCCATTTGTAGGGAAACTGTACCGACCGGCCGCGCCTTGCCGTCTCCGGCCACCGGACAGCCGATCCGAGCCGTCCAAAAATTTAAAAAAAAAAAACCGAGGGGCCCACGAGGGAATCAACGGCATCCGATGTGTGCATGGTGCTTGATCTAAACACCATTTTTTCATCGGCCGTCCGGTGGCCGGAGACGGCCCGGTGCGGCCGGTCGGTACAGTTTCCCTACAAATGGGTCGGTGCACATATGCAATATGAATCCAAAGTTCTAAAAGGTGGTCGTCTAGGCCGATTAGTTCCCGCCTAGGCGCTAAGCAGTGGTCTGATGCCTAGATTAGACAGCCGACTAGTCGGGCGTCTAGTCCGCACCTAGGCGCTAGGCCAACTAGTCGACGCCTAGGCGCTAGGCGCCCCTTTTCCACCTGACTAGCGCTTAACAATTTATAGAACATTGTATGAATCTTGTTTGATAGATCTCAATTTTTCTAGAAGACAATAATTATATAAACATAAAACATAATATATGTCGAGAGATATAAGCCGTTGAAAATGCACGCAAAATTGCAGTAGATATTTAAATAGGGATGGAGGGAGTATGCATCAGGAGAGGTTAGCAGAGAGTTAGTAGGTTAGTCCGCAGTGAATTTTAGGGGCTATCCATAGCTCTGAATCTTAAATGCTTACGACGGATAAGTATTTTTCTCTAATAAGTTTATAACCACGCACAAACACACCAAACACTTTCACACACACTCATAATAGAGGTGGACCCCACACACACTAAAGGTGTGCAGATTGTATGGAGCCCACCCCTATTGTGAATAAGTGTAAGTGTTTGCGTGTTCATGTGGAGTTGTAATATTTTTTATTTTTCCCATGCGTCAATTTCACCCTCTCTTGCTCATGATCCAGAGCATCAGGAGTCAAGACAAGCAATGGGGGTTGGCATTTTACTGTTGTCCACCCACATTCTCTCTCTCTCTCTGCGTTAGTGTTACGATCATAGCCACGGTTTCTCTGTGTTGACAAATTCTACGGCAAAACACAAATTTATTTGTATCTCATTTATTGAATTATATTTTATTTATTTTTTATTTCTAAAATATCTGGTTAGAAAGTGGAAGGAAATAAATAATGTGTAATCGAGAAATTGAGTTTTTAGGTGAAAAAAAATCAAGAAAGATGAAGACAATCAAGAGTTTCAATATTTAGCCCTTCAAAAGGAAAGAAAAATCAACGAAACCCCATTTCAGTATATGGCAACTTCACCGAATATACAAGTCAAACATTAAGGACAAATTAAGTAGCCTTTTTTTATTATACATAAAAAGTAGGAGTGAGCATGGATCGGATTGGTTCGGTTTTATAGTAAACCAAGAACCAAACTACTTACCGACGGATTATGAATTTAGGGAACCAACCCAACCCACAAAAGCATAGGAAAAAACTAATCCAAACCATTGGATAACGGTTCGGTTTCGGTTTCGAACCACAGTTTACTTTAAATTGAAATATCATCTTCGTAAACTATTTAAAGTACTCCAAATTGTGGAGATAACTAAGAATTGGTTTTCACTTATAGAAATATAGGAATTAATTGAACCGTGGAACCACTATTCACTGAATGAAGCATTATATATTTATATACCATATACTTTTGGTGTGTCAAAATTATAGGAATAAGTTTTTTTTTTTATAACGTCACTGGATTTTAACAAGCAAAATTAGGAAAAATCCTTAATCAAAATAGAATTAAGAGCGGGCGGGATACGACCAGTAAAATGGAAAATTTAATTATAGGAATAAGATGTGATATATAGAAGTTTATGCTAAATAATTTTGATAGTAAATAAATACTGAATAGGACGGTGGATTGAATAGATTATTAATTTAGAAAATTAGTTGACTGTATATAACTCTCAAGTATAACTAATCTTTATCGTTCAATAAGTTTAAACTAATTGTATGAATGATTACGTAAAAAATTAACTCAATTAAAAAATTATTACGTGGTGGCTGCTCGATGCTGAAAAAGTTCTCCCGTGCACTAACGCCATCTCTAGTGCTATAGTTAATGGGTGGGTTTGCTTACAAACTTCTGACTTAGGCCGAATTCTTTTGAAGTTAACTTAAATTTATCAGGTGGTGTCCGCTCGGTGCATTTGGGATGTCTATTTCAGTTTTGGACAGTTCGGATTTGAAGAGAAAAAAAGCAGAGAGAAAGATGAGAGAGAGTGTGAGGGTGAGAGAAGAGAGGGTGTTTCACTCTGGGCCATTTAATTAATATACTTTTGGATGACCCGAATATTTTGCTCGGGCACTACATCAGCCGGATGATGTGGTACCCACCCGACACTAAAAAATTTCTCCCTTAGTGGGCTATTGACGTATTTGGAAAGGATTTCAAGGACTATGAAAAGGCTATTGTGCATGACCTTAATTACCAACAAGAGAATTGGATCTTAAGTAGATTTTTTCTTTTTTTTAATTGGGCAATTACGTACCTAGAGATAACTTGATCACCGGGAATTGTGAGGGCTTGGGAGTGCACCCACTTCCGTCTATTGTTCCATCGCCAGAGTAATGATCAGGACATACACAATAATAACTTCCTGGAATATTTTTGCAAATTGCACTCGCAGCACAGTTATTGAGGACGAGGTTGGTATTGTTACACTCGTCGATATCTGCATGCCGATAGATCATTATGGAATTGGTACGCTGATGATTTTATAACAAAGTAATCTATCGAAAGATTTTGAAACATCACTTTTACTAAGGGTGGTATTTCCGGTAATGAAAAATTGTGAGAAAAATTTTGTTAGGTGTTTCTGATAATGAATAAGGTATTGAAAATGTAAAATTGTTTCAGGTTGTGAATATGTTACAGATGAATTTGTGAGTAGAATTATTGTAGCAAAAAAAATTTTGTTGACTAGTTGTTAGTTACCGTGAATAAGATTATAAGATGGTACAGTACCAAAGCTTGTTGATTTGTGTGAACGGCATGCTAAAATCGTCTATGTTTTTCTGCAAATTGCTACCGAAAACATAGCCTAATGAACAAGTTTTTAGAAAAAAATTGTAGCAATCAAGTGTTGAGAATATAAGTAATAAAGTTGCCCATCTCTCTAACAGTTTAAACTTTTAGATGAATTTGTGGTTAATAATCTAATATGGTATTAGAGCAGACATATAAATAATAAAGTTGTCCCTCTCTCTAATAGCTAAAGGTCTTAGATGAGTTAGTGGTTAATAATCTAATATCAAGTTGTTAGGTATTTTCGGAAGTGAATAAGTTGTTGAGAAATGTCAAGTTATTTCAGGTAATGAATAAATTGTAGATGAGTTTGAGAATAGAGTTACTATAGCAAAAAAGTTTTTTTTAGACAACTTTTTTGTTAGTGTAACCAGTATAGTAAAATGTTGAAACTTGTTGATTAGTGTGACCAAAATAGATCAAAAGGATAGTGATTTTGGCACTCCACTTTCGTATGCAGGTGCTTCATTTTTAACGTAGTAACTTCATGTATAAAATGGAGCGTCGTATAAAGCTAGAGCACATAAATCAATTTCCATGGGAAAAAATGCCTAAATTTTTTTCGTTAAGGGTGCAAGGTGTGCCTTTCATATTTTAAGTCACAAAATTTCATAAATTAACAAAAAAATAATTAAACACGGTAAAAGAAAAATATTTTGGGAGCGGTGAGTGACATTCTATAAATTTGAAGACAGAGAAAAGTAATTTAAAGAATGGCTTCAAATTATTGTGTTTTAGGAATTAGTTAGAGCAGATATTTCATGCCTCATCGCTCAAATTTCCCTTAATTTGCTATCTGAAGGATCTGTCAGAGATGCTCTTTTGAGTTTACAACATAGCATTAATTATGATTTGAAAAAAAAAAACAAAAAATAGCAGAGCCAACAATAAACCTGTGCATCCAGGACTGAGATAAGGATTTCCCTTGTAACCGTACGTGCAGTTGCAAAGATATCCTCCATAACCGCTCTGTGAATCGGTACACGAAGTATTGTTCTGGCACAGGTACGATGAAGCGTTCGAGTTTTGAGCTTCAGCACACGTTTGGTTTCCGATCACAAAATCTAGTACCACGGATACATTACCAACGGTTCGGTTTATGAAAGTGGGGTCCTCGAAATCTGATGCACCATTGAACTGGAAGCTGTCCTGATCCCCCAGAAATGCATAGGTACAGGGGTCAAATGACAAAACCTGTTTAACAGGCATAAGAGCAAGATAAGTAGAAGAGAATGACTTTTCAGGTAGTTTTGATCTTAAGAGAATAGGGTGTGCAACTTCTATCCAAAGGGACTGGAGTGTCAAGTTTTACCCAATTTCGGGATGGGGACGTACAGTCGAAACCAGAGATTTATTAAAGCTCGTCGAGATCATCAATCACGCCGAAATTCATATGGACGGGATAACAAAGAACATTTTTGGAGAAAAATTATTCCGTAGTAGTATCCATTGGTATCCGATCAACACGATGGACTCCACAATGTCTAAATATGATGACAAATGGACTCCACAATGTGTGGCTCTTCTTAGTTATTTACAGAGGATAAAGAAGACGAGGAAAAGTGGGTTTGTGTCTGCCGGCCTTGGGGAAGGAGAGATATATAAGATGGATCCAATATGCATTGTCAAGGTTGGACTGACAAGAGGGTATATTGGTCACTACAGATTAGACCTGGGTAACAGGTCGTGTCAGGTCATGTTCGTGTCGTGTCAGTCGGGTTCGTGTTACAAATCACCCAACCCTAACCCGACCCATTTAGAATTCGTGTTTCTCGAGTCATGTCATTTTCGTATTTCGTGTCAGAAATGCTCAACCCTAACCCGTTAACTTCGTGTCCGGTTCGTGTCGTGTTATCGTGTCTGTTGCCTAACTCTATATAGAATTGCAGATATACCATATATTCTGTATATATGTTCGTGAAAATGGGTGACACAGATTCGTAACCGTGTTGGTCGTGTCAATTTCGTGTCTCACGTGTTCAACCCTAACCCGACCCATTTAGAATTCGTGTTCTCGAGTCGTGTCATTTTCATGTTTCGTGTCAGAAATGTTCAACTCTAACCCGCTAACTTCGTGTCCGGTTCGTGTCGTGTTGTCGTGTCTCATGTCTGTTGCCCAGTTATACTACAGATGCCAAGCAATATCGTGGCATCTTAGTGAATTCTTCTAATGATTTTCTTAATTACTATTTTTCACGTGTACTATTTTTCATAAAAAAAAAAGGAAAACAAAATCCAAACCTGGGTGTGATTGTTGATGCTGCCTAGGGAACCAGTGAAGCTTTTCAGCCCCTTTGGAATATCGATTTGGCAGCAACCAATCCCGGTACAAATCCCAGCAAGCACGTTACCGTATTATTCGAGCATATGGACAAACATCCGCTACTAAAAGACCCGCCTAATTGATAATCCCCCGAGAACAGGCCGTAGTCGTCGCAGCCGACGACTGTGAACTTATTTGCCGTGTCCGAAAACGTGTATGGCCAGTCACTCCCCCAATACATCGAGATCATGGTATCAACGTTCACGGCCCCGGTCTGGTTGTAGCACATGGAAGCGACGATGTTCCGGACCTGGACTTGAGTCTGGGAGAATGATATGACCTTGAGGCCGCCGAGGAAGAGCTTCGGAGGGTCAAAAAAAGTGCTGCAGTTGAGCTGGAAGTAGGAGCTGATGGAGCAGCTGGACGAGTTTCCGATGCCGAACGGGTACGGGACGGGTATGTTCCCGCATTTGGCTTCGCAGCCGGGCTTGGGGATGAAGAAGCTGGAGTTCGTTACAGTGGTAATGTTAGGGTTTGTGTTTATTCCAATCGCGGGTTGTGCTAACAGGAGGCACGAAAAAAACAAAAGGAGTAATACATGGAGATACATGTTTAAGGATGGACACATAATCAGGAGAGAGAATGCACTTCGACAATCAAATGAGCTTATGTGTCTATCTCTCTACCCCGTCACATATATATATAGTATAGTAGTACATACTAAATACCAAAAAAATAATTATTTAAGTCCAAGTGGAATGCTTTGAATTAATCAACACATATAGACAAGAATATATATGTTATTTTAGCTAGTGCAAGGAACGTATGTAATTCCATTTTAATGACGAGAAAACCCTAACTAATGAAAATATGGTCGGATTGGAGTTTTGGATAGGAATCAATTTTTAGTATTGGCCAGAATTGTGTGTTTTTAAAAAAAAAAAAATTATCTAGGCCTAGTGTTTAGCTTAAAATTTATATATTCACACTTATTCTAATAGTTGTTGATGCCCTTTTATTATTTTAGCTGAAAATTCTGTTAAACTATTTAATTTCACATGATACCTATGTCAAGTTGTATTTTAAGGCATTTTTCAATATCATGACTTCATTGTCTTTATTATTTTTGTGATTATGATGGTAGAATATGCTTCTTATGAGGGATTCCCTACTTAGCTTAAGTGCAAACCTTATAAATTTCGGTCGAATTTTGATTATTCGAGTCGCTCAATGTGATCAGAGCGTGATTTTAAGGGTTCCTGCAAGAAATAGTCAAAAAAAAAAACTGGAAAATTAAGGTTTCATCAGAATAGTTTTTTATTGAACAGTTCAAAAAAAACTGCTTAAATAAGCTCGGTCATTTTTTTTGCTGATTTCTCGCGGGTACCCTTAAAATCATATTCTAACATCTATGCTAAGGATAATCATATGTCACCCACCATCACAAGCAAAAATCAAAGTTGACAAGAAGCCAACCAACAAACAAACCCAAGAAAAGGTCGAAACAATAGATAACGTCTTGTCGACCGAAAGTTGATGCATTTGGCATAAGGCATTGATTGATTCAGCTACATAATTTTATGTCGAGAATATGAGTCGGCAAAAGTATCTTCGTTTGGCAAATTTAGTTAAAAAGTTGGATAATATGGCACCTTTGTCGACGAGCTTGTTGTGTCGGCGAAAATATACAACCACCGAACCACGTAGCTACGGTGCCATTGCCACATGGCTGCCATGTCCTACCCATTGTCAACCATATTTGCCATATCATCACCTAGTGTCCTCCACGTCATCCTCCAAGTCATCATCTCATTGGTTTTCACTTTACGTAAAATGCCTTTCCCAAGAGTAAAAGTTATGCTTATGACCTTTATATAACAAGATTTGACCCTCTGTGCCCACCATCGTGGTCGATAACCCATCGCAGTCATTAGCATTCTGGACTCGCCTCGTCCATTGCCCCTCTGTTGACCGTTGGTTTGTGAGTCAATTGTTTAGTCTCCGGGTTTTCGCAAGCATTGGTAGTTTTGGGTGCATGCATGTTTTGATCATTAATTGGGTAGGGCAAGACTTCAGGGTTTTGTTCGTTTAGATACCTTAATTTGGCTTAACAGATATTTAAGTCTCACATTGGGCATTTTTTGATGATGAACATGTTCTTGTGAGTTTTTGGCTAAAAGTCCGAAGTCCTGCTTGAACAATTGTAAACCTAAATTGTTGGAATATCGCTCATCTAATCATTTTCACACCCTTACCTTCACTTCATGAACCAATCATCACTTTCATAAGTAGCAATCGCCACCATAGTTTTAAATATCGGCCGATACGGTACGTATCGGCCGGTTCGTACCGGAATTTTCGACTCCCGGTTCGGATATAGGCCGATATATCGGTGAGATTGAAATTCACAGGCGTATCGGCCGGTTCCCGATACGTATCGGTCTGTAACCGATATTTGGACCGGTACGGCCGATACGGCCGGTACGGCCGATACGTATCGGTTCTGGAAAAAAAAAAAAAAAACAGAAAAAACCAAAAAACAGAGCTCCTAGCGATTATGTAATGTAAAACCTCTATGGTGTATTTATTTTAATGTCTTCATCTTATTTTTGCTATTTATGTCAATTATATCGAAACTTATAATGTTGCATTTTTCTCATATTTGTAAAATTTTATTGACTTGCGGGTTTTGATAAATTATCGGATATTTCACATGAAGAGAATGGGCTATTACATGTCTTAAATTAATTAAAATGTGATAATTTAAGCCAATGTTTGGGGCAAAAGTATATTTTTCAAGTTTTATACATGTTGCTGACGATTTTTAAAAATTCACGACCGCGACACCCGATTCCCGCGACGTATCGCCGATATGTCCCGATACCGATATACCGCGACCGATACCGCGACGGCGACCGATACCGCGATTTAAAACTATGATCGCCACTTTCCTTGTTTGTTCCAACTGTATTAGTGGCGATCTAGATATACAATCGATCATTGTTTCCTGGTCTGTTCCAATTGTGTCGATCGCTAGATATATAAACAGTTGATTGCCTGTTTTTTTATTCATCGCCACTTTTCACTAGTCCAAAACCACAACTGCCTTTTATCATTTCTGTCTATCGCCACTCTTTCTGGCGATCGCCACAAACTTTTAGCGATCACTGATCTTGGTTTTCTTCAGAGAACATTCCAGAACCCAGCTTAACAGTTGACATAGTTTGAATCCTCTTCAAACTATTCCTTTCTAATGCCGGTTACACTTTTCAAATCTCATACACCTCTTTTAGAAAGAGTTGCAACTGCATTAAACTCTCAATTCATATTTAATTAAGTCGAAGTAGAATTATCACTTCTTGTCTATAAATAGAGGCCTTAAACCTCTGAATTTGATATGTTCTCATACACTGAAAATACTGTGAATCTCTGCATGAATTTCTACTCTCCCGCAAACAAAACCCTAGCTCGTAATCCCTCAGTCTCGAAGTCAAGAACACCCAGCGTGTTAACGTCATCCATCCTCTGCCAACTGAAGTAAGCATAAAAGGTCCACATCTACCGGCACGTATAATTTTTTATATTACTTTTCCCAACAACATTAGCGGACGCATTTCTCTTCTATCGCTAAAAGGTCCACATCTATAATTTTTCGTCCCAAAAACTTGCCTTGGCTGTCAATTACCCTTGCCTCGGCAATCTGGTCTCCAACCGTGCATGTTCTGGTAGTGGTATTAAATATTTGTTTGAGATTATGTAAATGATATATAAGCATAAATAAGCATGCATACGTTGAACACATATGATTATTTTTATTTTTTGGAAAGTATTGAACCCATTTGTTATTGAAGTTTGAGTTCTACTCAGCGCAGTAAGATTATTGTTAGATATTTTGGCACTTTCTAAGGTTGTTCAAAACCACCGTTGGTATCTTTGCTATTGATTCCGTTTGATTGTAATGGGTAGTTCTTAGAGGGTAGTTTCTCGCTCGATACTCCTCAAATTTTCTGTGCCAAGTTTATCGCTGCAGAATCGAACCAATTGCGTGAGAGGTAAAAGCATTATACAGGACATTATGCATATTATTTCCTAGATAAGAAATTTTATTCCTACTCATTTTCCATTCCGGTAAATCTCTCCAAAAATTCGTTTTCCATATATATATCATTATCATTACGAGAGGTTCTTTCTAGAGCAGTAAAACACAAAGAATATTGCATGTTTGCCTTTCCAAAAATTCTGTGAGAATTTGCTTTCCATATTTGCATCATTAAAAGATTTTCGTTTGAGAGCAAATATGAGTATAAAAGGGGTTAATCAGCCATAGAGTAAGATTGACCACGAGAGAGTTATTTTGTTTGTCAGCAACCCTTTGGTAACAACCCTTGTTGTTCATTTGGAAAAAAATACAGAGAGGCGTGAGAGTTTTTTTTTTTTTTTGCTTAATTATAAAAAGGAAAGAAAGGGTTGCACGGGCTTTTGGGTGCTTGACCGACCGGGTGTTAATAAATAAAGACTAAAAACGCGTCCCAAGCGTAGGACTCTCGACCAATGTAGCACAATAATTCCGGAAGTACCGGAGTCGAACCACAGAGACGGACAGACGGTGTTGACTCAATTGTGATGAACTTTAGTTTAATCTGGCTCTTAGGTGGCCACCCTTTATTTGATTGATGGATTGATCGCCTAAACTACTAAATTGAATTAATTAACTCTGAATTTAACGGAGAGTACAGCCGTGGGAACCCAGCGTCTGCAACTAGCCTAACCAATATTCACTCGGGACACAATTATTTGATTCACTGATTTCAGAATAAGGGAAGAGGGGGTTCCCAATAAATGCCTACCGCCTGTCACCAGCCCTCATGCGCATTTGAAATCTGATGATGCCTGGGTTTTGTTTATTAGAAAAGGATTCTCTTTCGTATCCCAAAATTGTCGGAAAAATAAATTAATACGTACCCGAGGTAAAATACTGATTAAATTAGTCACAGGACTCCTTCGTCCCGTGGCTGCACCCTAAGGAACTACTCACACATGCTTGGAGTAACAGGCAATAAAAACCTAGATAAAAACATGATCATCTATTTTTAATAGAAATGGAAAATAAAAGAAAGATCTACGAAGAGTAATTAATAACGAACAACTTTAATTAATGAAGAAAATCTCAAACGTTACCAGAATCCAAGCGATTGAAGGAAGTAGTGCAGAAAACTTAAGAACTGAGAGAAAACAAAACAACGTTAGTGAAAAGCTGCTACGTAAAAGTCTGGAATGAAAAATTCTACCCTAAAACTAAGTTAAAACGGGGTATTTATATTAATCCCCCTTAAAAACAATTAAAATCCTAATTATAATCGGAATTCGAACCGAGACGACCCCAAAACGCCGCCGTTCCATGCACTCGTAAGCCCTCGGTAGCGCTACACCAAAATAGGTGTAGCGCTCGCGAATCCATTAAGGGCGTGTTTCGTTGACCTGCTGACGTGGCCGTTGACCCCCTTCAGTCTAAATGTAGCGCTATACCCAAAAGGGTATAGCGCTCGCGAACTCTCTGATGCGTTCGTGCTCCTTTTGTTCCACTTTCGAGCGCTAGGTCTTTTTATTGTAGCGCTCACGAAGGCTTCATTCACTTTTTCACGAATTCTTGCTCCCATACTTAGTCCACACAGCCCTCTTGCTTTCCGAACTCCATCTTGGCCGTTATGAATACCTCTCAATAGCGCCAAAACATCTCAATTCCCTGCAAATTAGGCACAAACACAAAATCCAACCACGTGCACGCATTAAATGGAAAATGAGACTTAATCGCACGTCTAACGCGCTAATTTCCCTACTTAGGCGCTAAAATCCTATGCATTTCACGCGCCTATCATATCCCCCAACTTGAGCGTTGCTAGTCCCTAGCAACCAACGAAATAAAAATAACAAAACAAGACTCAACAGGGGATACGAGAATTATGCAACCTGTATAAAAATTAAGTGAACATAAAATTTCCTCCTCATTGCCACCTTTAACTCAGTCACATGCATGCCCTAGCTATTATTTGAACCATTCCGCACCAAAACATACTAGAGATGAAACGTCCCCACAAAGTTACAATGTTACTCTTGCTTACCGAAACACTCAACATCCCATGCGAGGCGCTTGGCGACCAACGTGAGATGAAATAAAAATCACCACGTGCCAATCAAACTAACGCCAATTAAAACAATGAAAGCTCAACGGAATAAAGATACCACATGTTCATAGCTAAATGTAAAACATGCATGCACGAGAGTTAACAACGTGCATTGGGTCAACTAAGGGCTTCATTGGCTTTTAACAACCGAGGTTGCAAAAGATAAGGAAAAATACAAAGGATGACGGCCTATAGAAGCGCATGGACAGCCTACCCTGACTGGCCGCCACCTTGACTCTTAGCAGACCTCCAATACATAGACAAAATCATACCCCCACATGAAATAACGCATAAAATAACAGACTCAAAGAAGACACATGAAATAACACCACCACCCAGTCCAGCTCTATGTTCAGTTCCCATCTCCAGCATCCGAATGCTGCTCCTCCTCAGGCTCATCCCCAAAATCATCGCTCACCTCTAATGCCGGCCACCTCCTAGGTTGGAACGGCCCTGGATTTTCCCCAGACATCTGTGCCTCCATGTGGCGCTGCCTATCAAGTAAGTCCGCCTGATTTCGAGCCAACTGCCTTTGCTCTCTCTTTAACTTGCGCTGGCTCCTAGCAATGCCTGTCAAACAACCAAAAATCTTTTCCAACCAAGTCTTAGTACTAGCACTAGCCGTTGGCGGAGTCAGTAACGATCCCTCTACCCCTCTTAACTGGGCCATACTCCGGTGAATAAACGAGGAATCCAAATCCCCCGGCAGTAGATCATCATTACTATAGAATCGCTTTCCCGGAACATTTCTAGTCCTCAAAATTTTGGTAACTAAGCACGGGAAAGGCATCCTCAAAGTAGTCGGAGCATCTCTAAAATCACACATTTGCCCAAAGATATAAAGGGCCCAATCAGAAACCGTGTCCTCACCCATGAATGCATACATCAAGTTTCCAACCGACCTCTGGGGTGCGCCCTCCCGACCCCGAGGATACAAATTAAAGCAAATCACTTGGTTGATAAACCTATACGCAGTCGTGAATCTACCAGGCCAGTGAGGAATCCTAGCATTCTTTCGGTGCTCATACAGATATCCAGCTATCTCATTCTGATCAAAAGTTTCATCCGGCCTAGGGAAATTAACAGGTCTCGTGGGCCTCTGATAATCTAAAGCAGTGGCTATCTCAGCCACATCAATAAAAACTGAAGTATTACCTACTCGTGAAGTAATCCGGGCACCCGGAGCCAAAAAGTGACCCGGCTCCGGCACAACCATATTCCTATAAAACTCCTCACATAAAGCATTGTTGTACCCAGGATTAGGAGTGAACCAATACCTTAGACCTTGGTCCCGAATGGCGGCAAAAGGTTCAAAATTTGCCGGCCATAACCCATCATCAACAATGTGTCTTTCGTTCTTTACGCCCCGCTCCTTTATGGAAGCCTCCCATTCCGCTTGACTATCTCTGTCAATCTGCTCCCGGTCCCTACGCTTAGCCCGGGTCTTTGGAACTTCCTCCGGTGGACCAGAGGCTCCAGCCACTGCCTTCCCTTTGCCTAAATTTTGCTTTTTGGGTGCCATACTCTCGGTGGGTTTTGGGCTAAAAAGGTTGTTTTTGGGATTTTCTGATCTGGGAATTTTAGGGAGTTAGGGGAATTTTGGGTTGGATAATATGGTAGAGGAGGGTGAGAGGAGTATTTTTGTGGATTTTGGTGAAGATTGGTGGAGTTTTGAGGGAGATATGAAGTTTTAAGGTTTAGGGTTTGAGTTGGTTATGGAGTTTTGGAGGTCTGGAAGTTGAAAAGAAGAAAGGAAGAAGATGATTGTGATGAAGGAGAGAGAGAGTAAAGATTCGTGGGGTTATGTGGGGTATTGGAAAAAAAAAAAAAAATTCTGAAAAGGTAATAATGGGGTGGACCCCCCTTTGACCGTCCAGCGTTCTTTTTTTTTTTTTTTTTCTTTCTCTGGACCCTAGCGCTACACCACTTTGGGTGTAGCGCTCCCGAATGGCTAACTCCTTTTTTTTTTTTTTTTTTTTTTTTTTTAATAATTAACTGAACGGGTCAAAGGTCAGTTGACTTCGGTTTTCCTCTTTTTCAAAATTTCTCTCTTATTTAAAAAGGGATTATGGCTAGGCTTAAGAATGGTTTAAGGATTTGGGTTTTTACCAAGATACAGCACCACAAGCAAAACTTTAATTCTCACCGAATGACGATGCTCCTTAATCTCAACAATTCGAGGCCTCTAAACTGTGCACAGAGCTGGACCACCAAACACACACCCCATCCAAACACCGGTTTCCTAAGTTGACACAGATATTGACTGACACGGACGGGTCTAAAACGGATCAACGGGACTCATTTAGTGGTTTAATCATACAAGAACTGCCTTGTTTCATCCCCTAAGCACGTTTCCAACTCTCAATCATGCATGCAAAATATTTAGACTACGACAAGCGGTGCAAACGCCTACTATTTTATGCAATTGCGGAAATCAAAGAACAAAGAAACATGGGAATGCTTTCAGGACACACTGTGAACTAAGTGGGAACATCTACTCAACATTGCTTATGGTGCGAAAATACTTAAACAGAGATACCAGATATATGCATGTAAACGAGTTAAACAGGCAAACAATAAGACAAAAATCTAGCATGCTCATCTAACTCATACAAACAAGCATAACAATCGTATCCCCAGACAAAAAACAAAAAATTAAAAAAAATAAAAAATAAAAACCTAAACCAACTAACAACGCTCAAAAATAAAAAATAAAAATAAAAGCAAGTGTACAAAGTACACCCCTTCCCCCAACTGGAAATGCGCTTGGTCCCCAAAGCATGGAGACACTGAACAAGAAAGAGCAAAAAGAAGGAAGGAGTGAACCTGGGGTGGCAGCCAACCACCGTGACCTCGGCCGATGTTCGAGGAATTTACTGTCACTGTTGCGTTTCGTCATCGGAACTGCTTCCAGAATTCGCTCCTTCGGACCTTACGAGGTCCACAGCTAGTCACATAGAGCCGCACCAATGCTTTATCGGACTGACAACCGCCACACATAGTGGCACCCCTGCTCGAGGCTCCTGAATGCCTCACTCACACCGGCGGAGAGGCCCAAACTACCAAGGCTGATGTGGTAGCATGCTCATCCTGCAAAAGTCTTAAGAACCAACTACCTACTAGGCAACATATGACATTAGTACCGCCCGCTAGTAGAAGCCGGGCCACAACAAGAAACAATAATGAAAATAAAAGAACACCACCAGACATTCACGCAGTTTCACGAGTCATACTTTTCTTCCCGAGTCTCACCGAAGAGACAAAACTCGGGTGGCTATACTAGACCGTCAAATGTGTTACATTACGCTCGAAGTAAAATTTACCGCTTGACCTCGCCAAGCAATTAAGCCCAGCGTTCCCTCGGTCGAAACAAAGTGAGACAAGAACAAAAGTAAATCTCACCCACAGACCTAAGCTGCCACCGATAGGGACAATTTCGGAGAGCACGGATCATTAACGGTAAACTACCACAAAGACGGACTACTAAAAGTCCGATACAATAATGCGTTGATGAAATCTTTTGAATGAAAAGCCCGAAACACAAAGAAACAACAACCAAAAAAAGAACTATGTACAAAATATACAGTATGTGCATTGTTCACAAGATTCATGAGTTAATATCAGAACTCGGAGCGTCCAAGTCACCGCTGGACTCCGCCAAACAATTAAGTCCAGCGTCCCCTAAGATCGTAACTAGGCAGGCACAAGATAGGGCCAAGTGCGGTTATGGAGCACGGGAATACCAAAGCCTAACCTATGATCTATACCGCCCCCGATGGGGCTAATCTGGAAGACGTGAGTGGTGCACGGTGAATTACTCCTATCAGAAAAGCTAACTAAAACCCTATGTCACGGATATTAAAAATTATCCTAGTAATAAAGAACAAATAAATAAAAGATGAAAATACATAGATTGTGCCAAAAGCAAAAGATCCTAGGAAAAATTCAATGCTACTGACACAAAATTGCCCTTACTAACCGGAGCTGGGCACACGATCCTTATTTTAATAGCGGCGTGTGGAGCTATAAACCCAAGTCAATGATGGGTACCCCTATCGCTAGGGGCCGGGCCCGACAAACAATTAAGTCCAGCGGTACGCTTTCGCTCCCCGTGCAAATCATGACTATCAAATTATGCAACCGGGTCATCCTGATAGACAGGATTGACCAATTCCTCATCCGGTTCACCTACTTCTAGAAATTCCAAATAGGGTTTCAGGCGCTGCCCATTAACTTTAAACACATGATCATCCTTAGAATCTTGGACATCGACTGAACCATTTGGATATACATGAACCACTACATAGGGACCGTCCCAACGTGACCTCAACTTCCCTGGAAACAAATGGAGACGCGAATTATAGAGCAACACTTTCTGACCAATCTTAAAGGTTTTGCGCTGGATATTCCTATCATGATACGCCTTAACCTTAGCCTTATAGATGCTAGCGTTCTCATACGCGTCATTCCGAAGCTCCTCGAGCTCACACAACTGTAATTTCCTATGCTCACCTGCCTCACGTAAACTCGAATTGACTTTCTGTATGGCCCAATAGGCCTTCTTCTCTAACTCAACTGGCAGATGGCAGGCCTTACCGTAAACAAGCCGGTAGGGTGAAGCACCCAACACGGTCTTATAAGCAGTGCGGTAGGCCCACAACGCATTGTTTAACCTGGTGGACCAATCTTTCCTCGTCACACTTACAGTCTTTTCTAAAATCCTCTTAATCTCTCTGTTAGCTAATTCGGCCTGGCCATTGGTCTGGGGGTGGTAAGATGTAGACACCCTATGAGTAACTTGAAACTCCCCCATCAATTTCCCAAATGACCGACTCGTGAAATGCGTGCCCTGATCTGAGATAATGGCGCGTGGCACGCCAAACCTCGACAAGATATTAGCCTTAAGAAACTCTAGGACGACTTTAGACTCCAAAGATTTAGTGGGAATCGCTTCCACCCACTTTGACACATAATCCACTGCTAACAGAATGTACTCGAAACCATGAGACATAGGAAATGGACCCATAAAATCGATGCCCCAGCAATCAAATACCTCTAACACAAGAATGGGCCGGAGGGGCATCTCCTGACGTGAAGACAGCTTGCCAAGCCGTTGGCAACGGTCACATGACCTACAGAACGCTTGCACATATTTAAACATATCGGGCCACCAGAACCCGCACTGCAAAATCTTGGCGGTGGTCTTCTTCGAAGAGAAGTGACCCCCACACGCCTCCCCATGACAAAACTCTATAATCCCCTGCTGATCAGCCTCGGGGACACATCTACGCACAATTTGATCCGCGCAGTACTTGAACAAATATGGGTCATCAAAAATGTACTGTCGGACACTCCTTAAAAACCTCTGCTTTTCCTGGGTAGACCAATGGGAAGGAATCTGCCCGGTTACTAAGTAATTGGCAATATCAGCATACCACGGGCACTCGTTAGCAGCAAACAATTGCTCATCTGGAAAAGAGTCTCTAATGGGAAGATCCGAGGTGGGATCCTCGAACTCCAGGCGAGACAGATGATCAGCTACTACATTCTCTACCCCTTTCTTATCCTTAACTATGAGATGGAATTCTTGCAGCAACAAAATCCATCGAATAAGGCGAGCTTTCGGATCCTGTTTGGTCATTAAATACTTTAGGGCCGCATGATCGGTGAACACCGTAATCTGCGACCCCACCAGATAGGATCGAAACTTATCTAAGGCAAACACCACTGCTAACAACTCTTTCTCGGTAGTGGTGTAATTCATCTGTGCTTCATTGAGTGTCTTGCTCGCATAGTAAACCACAAATGGGTCTTTCCCCCTCCTCTGTCCTAAAACAGCTCCAACTGCATAGTCAGATGCATCACACATTAACTCGAAGGGAAGACTCCAATCAGGAGACTGCACAATAGGCGGAGTAGTGAGACTCCGCTTCAACTCTTGGAATGCCTCCTCACACTTATCGGACCACACAAAGGGTGCGTCCTTTGCTAACAACTGACACAACGGACGGGAGATAGCACTAAAATCTTTAATGAATCGCCGGTAAAAACCAGCGTGTCCAAGAAATGAACGCACATCTCTGACAGACTTGGGAGTAGGAAGTTTACGAATTAAGTCTATCTTAGCCTTATCCACCTCGATACCCTTGGAGGACACAATGTGTCCCAACACAATCCCTTGGGTTACCATAAAGTGGCATTTTTCCCAATTCAGCACCAAGTGCTTCTCCTCACATCTCTGCAATACTTTTCCTAAATTCTCGAGGCACCCATCAAATAAGTCCCCGAAGACCGAAAAATCATCCATAAAGACCTCCACTATTCTCTCCACCATGTCACTAAAAATCCCCATCATACACCTGGAAAAAGTACCAGGTGCATTGCACAACCCAAAGGGCATGCGACGGTAAGCATAAGTACCATACGGACACGTAAAAGTGGTCTTTTCCTGGTCTTCTAACGCAACCTCTATCTGATTGTATCCCGAATACCCATCCAGGAAGCAATAAAAAGCCCGACCAGCTACCCTCTCCAGGATTTGGTCAATGAAAGGGAGAGGGAAGTGATCTTTCCGGGTACTCGCATTGAGCTTCCGGTAGTCTATGCATACTCTCCATCCCGTTGGAACTCGGGTTGGTACGGACTCACCTCGCTCATTAGTAATAACTGTCACCCCAGCCCTCATGCGCATTTGAAATCTGATGATGCCTGGGTTTTGTTTATTAGAAAAGGATTCTCTTTCGTATCCCAAAATTGTCGGAAAAATAAATTAATACGTACCCGAGGTAAAATACTGATTAAATTAGTCACAGGACTCCTTCGTCCCGTGGCTGCACCCTAAGGAACTACTCACACATGCTTGGAGTAACAGGCAATAAAAACCTAGATAAAAACATGATCATCTATTTTTAATAGAAATGGAAAATAAAAGAAAGATCTACGAAGAGTAATTAATAACGAACAACTTTAATTAATGAAGAAAATCTCAAACGTTACCAGAATCCAAGCGATTGAAGGAAGTAGTGCAGAAAACTTAAGAACTGAGAGAAAACAAAACAACGTTAGTGAAAAGCTGCTACGTAAAAGTCTGGAATGAAAAATTCTACCCTAAAACTAAGTTAAAACGGGGTATTTATATTAATCCCCCTTAAAAACAATTAAAATCCTAATTATAATCGGAATTCGAACCGAGACGACCCCAAAACGCCGCCGTTCCATGCACTCGTAAGCCCTCGGTAGCGCTACACCAAAATAGGTGTAGCGCTCGCGAATCCATTAAGGGCGTGTTTCGTTGACCTGCTGACGTGGCCGTTGACCCCCTTCAGTCTAAATGTAGCGCTATACCCAAAAGGGTATAGCGCTCGCGAACTCTCTGATGCGTTCGTGCTCCTTTTGTTCCACTTTCGAGCGCTAGGTCTTTTTATTGTAGCGCTCACGAAGGCTTCATTCACTTTTTCACGAATTCTTGCTCCCATACTTAGTCCACACAGCCCTCTTGCTTTCCGAACTCCATCTTGGCCGTTATGAATACCTCTCAATAGCGCCAAAACATCTCAATTCCCTGCAAATTAGGCACAAACACAAAATCCAACCACGTGCACGCATTAAATGGAAAATGAGACTTAATCGCACGTCTAACGCGCTAATTTCCCTACTTAGGCGCTAAAATCCTATGCATTTCACGCGCCTATCATTGGGTTTTTGGTGAAGGCAAGATTGATAGGTTTCCTGGCAGCCCACTCTCAATTTGTTTGTTCATGCATCTTCGAACGTTTTTTTTTTGGATGTTTAGATCACGCTACTCATCATATCATTCATTCATTCATTGTTCGTAATCTTTGGTGCCGTTTGCTGCTATGGCCAAAGGTTTGGGAGTTTGATTCGGAGCCGGTTGAATCTAGAGATCGGGCGTGAAGTCCGTAGTGCATCTATTGGATCTTAAAGAAGCTTTGGGAGTATCGGAGATTGGCGAGAATAGGTAAAGGTTTGGATAAGATTTTTGCTATTTCGCAATCTGTACTTCTTTTTAATTAATAGAATAAAGTAGTAGTGTTAGGCCGTGGTTTTGGCTTATGATTATTTAGGACCCTAAATTTTTCTACGTAAATCGTGTGTCTCTTGTTACAATTTTTATTCTACTGCTGTACTTTATTTTTGGTTTGGATTAATTGAGATAATCAACCCGTTTATCTCTATCAATTTTTAAATCTGAAAATTGGTATTTTTTTTTTATTTATCAAAACTCCTATTCACCCCCCTCCCTAGGAGTAGATTGACCGCTTCCGCATATTTCAATTATGTAATAAAAGAAGACAAATTGTTCAAACTTGACTTAGAGATAATTTCTTTTTAGATTGGTTGGAATAATAAGAAAAGCTAGATCTCTTTTTTTCAAGTTGTTAAATGTTCAAGTCGTCTGTCTTGTACTCAGGTCAACTTGGCTTATCTACAATCCTAAGAATATTTAAAAAAAGATCAACTTGCATTTTCCTACATTTTCGATGACGATGAATTTTCGAGTATGCTCCAATCATCATGAAATACCGCTTCTTGAAATAGAAGAAAATATAAATATTAATTCGAGTCACTTGATCATTTGGCATGGTGATGTAAATGGTGAATAATTAGTACTGAGTACCACAGGGCAATGTCAAAGAACTTTCTGGATTAGTTTTTTTTTTTTTGATCCATGATCTGAGTAAAGTTGATCTCTATTTTTTTCACTTTGTTTATTAAATGGTTGTCAACTTTAATTCATTATAAATCGAACGCTCAAAACACTTCGCAAAATTCTTTCACGAAAAAGTTTGCATTTTCCTTGCTGAGGTATAAAACACAATCGACGTTGGCCCTTCGTCACCAACCAATTATAAACCACATATTCACGAACAGTTCCGATGGGTTGACTGGTTATAAAATGACTTTTGGTGGCTTAAGAAGACCTCAAAGCCTGCTGATGGTGTTACATACTTGCTTATGTAATACCCATAAAATATCATATAAATCATGGCCAATTGGTAGCATGGGGAATTTTATTGACAGTTAAGGTATGTATGGTTCGATGGAACAAAAGTTGAAATAGAATGATCATTCCAATGACATACTTAATTTCAGTGGCGGACGCGAGATTCTTGATGTGAGGGGACCAAGTCACATATATTTGTAAATTAACAACAAAATATCATCTTCATATAACAAAAACACAATTTTAGGGGACCATTCTTCATAATTTTTACGTACAAAACCAAAATATAATAGAAATATTGCGATAATTGAGGGGTTTGAGCCTGTGTCCGGCTTTGCTTATTTTCATGTTTGGTTCACCATTAAATGATTGGATGATCATTCCAAATGGAATCATTATTCACCTTAAAGGAATTGTTATTCCACTAAAAAAATTAAGAAATTGTCATTTCATTTCTTTATCACACCAAAATTACTAATGTCACTCTAACATTCACTATTGTCACTCCAAAAAATACTATTGCTACTTTACAAATTACTACTGTCACTCCAAAAATTAATATTGTCATATTATTCCATTGTAGATGAGAATGATTATTCTTAAGCATAACCAAACTTGGAAATCATAATGGATATTTCAATCTCATTTTCTCCAATTTCATTTCAATCTCAATTTCATTTTATTGTCAATTCTATTCTATGGAACCAAATATACTCTTAATGTTCTGACAATCCTATCCTCAATTGGAAAGCTAGTCATATTAAACTTGCAAAGTGCAATCACTTGTTAACCATTTAGGAGCTTTTAGGAAGGTAAAAGGTCCCACTTTATTTTCCTTTGCCATTTTTTTTATTGTCAATTCTATTTCATTGAACCAAATATACCCTTAATGTTCTGACAATCGTGTCCTCAATTGGAAAGCTAGTCCTGTTAAGCTTGTAAAGTGGAATCACTTGTTAACCATTTAGGAACCTTTTAGGAAGGTAAACGGTCCCACTTTATTTTCCTTTGTCATTCTCGGTCAGCTTCAGCCTTCGTATTGACCGATAAAATGTCTTGTCTGAAATAGTCTGTCTTATAGTATGGTTTATTTGTACGGGTAGTTTCCAAAGTATTTTTAAAATGTCAATTTGATCTCAATATATAAATCACGTCTATTGCATTACCAATGTTTATAATGTTCTTTTAAATGGTCCCTGTAACTAACTCCGTTTGTATTTTACCGTCAAGTGCAGGGATATCTATGTAATCATCTTTAATAGTTGTAATATTTTAATTCTTTATGCTATGTTTGGATTGGGTTTTGAAAAATAGTAGGAGTAATAAATAGAGAGAGATAGAAAGAAATATTGAAAGTAGGAGAAATTTAGGGAGAATTTGTTGAAAAATTCTTTTTGAAAGTGAAGAGAATAAGACATTAATTTCCTCCATCGGTCATAAAAAGGCAGGGATACTCTTCTAGAAAGATGATTCACATTTTTCTTGCTGAAGCAAGAACTTGACGTTTGATTTTAGCTAGGAGTGTAAACGAACCGAGCCATTTACAAACAATTCCAAAAACAAAAACATTGCCCGATTATAAAATCACTTTTGGTGGCTTCATTTGTGGCATAAGAACAAGTAAAACAAAAAGACGAGGTACACTATCATTTAACACTACGTAGTTACATTACATCTTATGTGGGATCCATTACGGATTTCACAAAAATTTAAAAAAATATCCATAAATTTTAAAATATTGTTTCATGGGGCATTGAAAAAATCAACTCCAACGAATATCGGTAAGTAGTATTTTTATATTCGTATGGGTAAAACTGCTCAACTGAACAGTTTTATTCCTACGAATCCAGAAATAATACTTACCGATATCCATTGCAGTTGATTTTTTTACAAGGTCCCATAAAATAATATTTTAGAACTTATGAACATTTTTTAAAATTTTTGTGAGATCCGAAATAAGCTCCACATAAAACATGGCATGTGGCCCTTTGTCACCAACCAAATTATAGACCACATATTCACGCGTACAGTTCCAATGGGTTGACTGGTTATAAAATGACTTTTGGTGGCTTAAGAAGACCTCAAAGCCTGCAGATGGTATTACACATATATTTGCTTATGTAATACCGATAGGTGCTGTTTGATAGCAGTGATAAAAAAGTAGAATTCGCAAGGAGATGGGATAAGGATTGTGATTGATAATGAGAAGGAATTAGTAATTAGTACATTTGTTTGAGATGAGATTGGATTATTGGATTATTAATATCATGTTTGTTGAGATGGGATTGGATTGATAGAAGAAATTGGTAATGACAATGAGTTGGGATTAGACTATGAATACCAAGTCTCAAGGGGTATTGCTAATACTCCCTAAAGGTCGGATTGGACATCCCAATGGACTAACAGTCCGGAGCATTTTTTGTTACCAAACAGAGTATTAATACTTCCATGGGATTAGGACTCCAATCCCAAGTCTCAAGCGTGTTATCAAACGGGACCATAAAACCATATATATCATGGTCAATTGGTAGCTTGAGAAATTTTATTGACAGTTAGGATATGTTTGGTTTGATAGAACTAAAGTTGAAATAGAATTAATGATCATTCCAATGACATTTATTTTTCCCTCTTACTCTCCCACATGCCTTTTGGTTGCAATAGATCGAGAAGAATCGACGGTATTGTGATGATTTTTAGGAGAAGATATAGAAATTCAGGCCAGACGAAGGGTACTATGCCCCACAAACCTGCGGGTTTGGGCAACCCCTGGCATGCAGCAACCACAAAAAAAAAAAAAAAATTCATTTCAAATTAACAAAGTTTCTTGAAATAGAACCCACATGGTGATATATTTACGGGGATGAGTATTTTCAACAATTTAGACATTTGAAAATAATATTATCGAGAGAAGTAAAAAAATTGATTGACATTTTTCAATTTTATAAGTTTTTATTGATAATATGATTGTTTCCAAGTGGTATGGGTTACTTATCGAATTTTGTTGACTATATGGATTACGTTTTTTTTTTGTTGTCAAACTTTAGAGGTACTTTCATTGATATGAAGAACATATATCGGGAACAGATAGCCAACCCCAAAGAGGGAGGAAAGCAACTACAAAGGAGGCATAAACTCACAAATGGAGATGCGTTTTCTAAAGATGAATTTGATAAAGATTTACCTTTGAACTACCATTTCCAAAGAGAGATTAAGTGTAGTTGCTATGATCTGAATTGAACTGAAAATGAGTACTTGGATAAATTAAGGTACAATGACTTAATTAAAGAATATGCTTCACAAAATGCAAAAAGTTATTATCTTTGGATTGTATCTTACTAATCACAAAATACCATAATTCAGTGTTACATTCTGATTTTGATTTTAATTTTTTTTAATGTAATTGAAGCTAAAAGCACAGTGTTAACCTTAATTTTTTTGACTTGCAAGAAATAACTTAATATGAAATGAGTAACCAAATTTGGAGTCAGACTAAGACAACCTAAACATGGGGACCGGTAGTGGAGGAATTAGCATGTTCTCCCATAGTGGATGGAGGTGGTGAGATGACGATGGCCATTTGTGGTGATGAGACTCTGGCGGGAAGCCTTCGGCAGCACAATTGTAGTAGTAGCGTGCAGGAGCTCACAACTGTAGGATGATTTGACAGAGAAATTTTTCAGTGCCAAGCGGTATTATGTGATGTCCGCTCAGTACATTCGGTCAATCTATTTCGATTTTGAATGCTCGAATTTGGAAAGAAAAGAAGGAAAGAGAATTTGGGGATAAGAGAAGAGAGGGTGTTTCAATTTGGACCGTTTAATATACTTTTGGACGTCTCAGATGCGTTACTCAGGTACCGCGTCAATCGGGTGACATGGTACCCAACTCAGCACTAAAAAAATTTCTCGATTTGACAAGACAAAAAGGAATTAATTAAACACAAAGGGAGGGTGAACATTAGGCATGAATGGGTGTAGGTTAAGAGTCTTGTAGTGTAGGTTAGCTCTAGTCAATTGGGATGGGTTTGGTTAGGACTTTGTCAGGATCAAGTGGTCAAGGGTCAAGTCACTAGTACATTTGACAAGTCAAAAGGAGAAATTTTTCGGTGCCGGGTGTAACAACCTTGATTTTTAATAAATAAAAATTTCGTTAAATATTTAAATTTTATTTTAATTACTTAGATTTTGCTACTAAAAATTTCTTCTTAACTTTAATAATCCGTCATAATTAGATTTGAGACTTATAAAAGTATATCTTTCACGCCGAGCAATCTAGTCATTTTTCTAAGGACAAGTATGCTTACAAAACCACTTGTATATTTTCCTAACGAGTTAGATAAAATCTTTAAATCATATTTCTTGGCTGGAAATCTTACTTGGCAAGTAAGATTAGTTTCTAACCGATTAGTTTGAGAAACCGAACTACCAATCCACCTAGTTACAATTTCCTAACCCTAGATAGACCTTTTTGACCATCTTTGAGACTTATGGACACCTCTCAACCCTAGTTGAACCTTTTAGACCTAGAGAGGTAATCATTATTACTTCATGTTTAGTCATTTCAATTTTACCTATCATCATTACTTACCTTACCTATTGGATAATAAAGGCAAGGGAAAACTTTAACCGTTGGTCCATAAATGTTAGGGAAAATATTATCCCTTGGACAATAGATTCCCATGACTAGTCATATCAAATTATTACCAATATTCTTTTACCCCTTGGTCCATAATTGTTAGGGAAATTTTTGTCCATTGGTTAATAAACCTTTGACTTGGTAATAAGCATGACAAGACAAGTCATTCATGGAATCTCATCATTTTGCTTCCTTTGGAAGCAAGGCTAGCTTTGCCATGCATGCACACCCATGTTCTAGCCTTAAACCTAATAATCCTAGACTTACTTTCCTAGATTTTGCTTAGATATATATATGTAGATATATATACTTGGTACGAGAGAGAGAGAGAGAGAGAGAGAAAGAGAGAGGGGGGGAGGGAGAGTGTAGTGTGTGCTTATGTGTTGTACACTCCAAGCTACCTCTTTAGCCCTATTTTAGCCTTAAGCCCAATTGACTAGACAACCCATTTCTAGTCAATTTTCTAGCATAGAATCCTAGCCTTATTATCCTAGATTTTGACTACAAACCTAGACTAGAATTAACCATACATGGAAGGCTATAACTTAGCCTAATCAAACCCTACCTTAGACTTGTAAGACTTGCCATGATTACCTAGATTTACCCTAGAAAGTATAAGATCCTAGTTAGTTTATAGCCTTAAGCCTAAAAAGATTGGACAAGACAAAACTTGGCATGCTTTCAAGCTTGATTGGACATGACAGTGGAGCAAAGTCCATGGGAGAAAAGAGAGGAGGGGGGGCGGCCATAGAGGAGGAAGGAGGAGCTCAAGTGTTGGCTATAAATAGCACCCCATACCTTCTATTCAACTCACACCTTCACTCACTTTCTCTCTAGAAACCATTTCTATTTTTCAGACGGCTTACTGCCCTTCACAAATCTCCATTTTTCTCCTGTTTAAAATAGTTTTTAAAACCAACTCCCTTTGGAAAAGTTGTAGAGCACTTCGAAACTTTCAAGTTAGACCCAAAAACCACCCCAATCGGTGAAGAAATGACAAAGATATTGGCATCCGAAATTCAGTAAAAATCTCGGATTTTCATTTTCTGACAGCACACTGTCTCTTCCTTTATCACCATTTTTCTCCTACCTAAATTAGTTTCTAGGCTCAACTTCATTCACGAAAGTTGTAGAGAATTTCTAGAGCTTCAATTTCGACCCAAGAACGATCATATTCGGCCAAATATTGACCGAGTTACTGCCATCCAAAGTTTGGTCCAGATTTGCAAGTTTCACCGCCCGTAGAAAACTTCCAACTAGCTTATTCGGCCCCGACTAGTTTCGGATCAAGGTAGATTTTCTCTACTCACTTCCCTAAGTATAAGTAGAATCCCTAGTCTACTAACTCTATGTACAAAATCGTATGTTGGAAAGTAAAATATCCGTAAGTTCAAAATATAACTTTCATAATCGTTTTCTCTAAAGTAGATAAGGTTATCTATTGTTTATAACAATGCAATGCATGATGGTTAACGAACTTTTTTTCGCTAATGGCATGTTGGAATACTTGAATGTTAACTCCGAATAAACATATGTTGTTAAGAATTTCTCAAAAAGTAAGATAGAACGAATCTCGAAAGATATGATTTTTATGCTTGACTTGAAGTATTCATATTTTGATCTTTGAATGGTTATGAGCATGATTATTAATATAGAATTGGATGATCTTGCTAGTTTAGTTTCAAGGTTACAATGAATGATTTATGTTTGTAAAAAGTCCTACTGCGGAGTCTATGCATGAGAACGAGACACGAAAATCGAGAAAATAGAAACGTAACACCTAGGGTGTGGATAATGATGAGATGTGTTTTGAAACCGCAATGTGGCCGGACTTGGTAGCCCATTGTGTGTATGAAAACCCGCGATGAGGTCGGACTTGGTAGCCCATCGTGTGGATTATGAAAACCGCAACGTGGCCGGACTTGGTAGCCCGTTGTGTGAATGAAAACCCGCAATGTGGCCGGACTTGGTAGCCCATTGCGTGGATTTGTAAAAACCTCAATGTGGCCGGATTTGGTAGCCCATTGTGAAGATTGTCAATGGGGCCGGACGTGGTAGCCTCATTGGTAATGTGGCTTGGTTATCCTCGGAGAGGAGCCAATGCAAATTTTGTGTGCCAATGGGAACTCGGTGCGGCAGAACCATTGTGAGGATACTCAGAAACCCGGAACGGCGGAACCGAGGTTGGGTGTGTTGAAAATGTTTTTTGGAATTGCTATATGAAAAATGATGACACGGTCTACGATGAGTCGCGTAGGAAAAATTCAGAAAATCATGGACACCAACGATAGTGAATAGCGAATATGGATGTGTCATTATTATTCATTTATGAATGAGTTATGTGACAATCATGAGTTGTGTGCTATATCTATGACCTGCTATTTATAAGTTAAGGGTTGGTGGGTATAGGATTATTCTATTGAGCTTTGTAGCTCACGGTGTTATCTTTGGTGACCCTGACATATTATATTGGTGGCGACGCCGGTATAATGTGTCAGGTTCTATAGACGAAAAGGGTGAACTCTACACCTTGGAGGCTTTTGGAGTCGAGGAGCTGGCCAGGATGGAGGAAAAAGTGAAGCAGTAGATAGGAACCCTAGTCTACCCTCCTTTTGTTGAATAAGATTACTCTTTTGAGATTATTCTGTAATATTGAGCCAGACTCTATTTTGAAGTTTCAATAAAATTGTCCCTTTAACGTTCCCAAAATTAGGAGCGTTACAACTTGGTATCAGAGCTTTAGGTTCAAAACCTCTGCCATGGGTAGAATGGGTAGAACCATGAGATAGATTGACCGTTGCACAAACGTGAATTGAGTTTAAGTTTACCGTCCCAAATTGGGTGGAATTCTGTCAAAACAAGCCTCGGATTGAAGCAAGGTGCAGAAATTGGCAGTACCGCCGAGCTGGGAATTCCCGAACAATTAGATGATGACTTAAATCAAGAATCGAATGTGGAACTTAGAAACTCGAACACATTTTTTTTGGTGTTAGTAAACCTTGCGGCTCGTTCTTGGATAAATATTTTCCACGCCTCTTAAACGATGAGAGCGGAACCTAACACCGAGTGTCGAGCACAACCCAATTAGGCGCGGCAAACCGCATCCCCCCTTAACCTTCAAATTTCAAAATTTCAACCTCCAAAATTCAAATTTCAAACTTCAAAATTTAAATTTCAAACTCTTTTCCCTCCACAACACCCTTTTTCCGTCCCCTTTATATACCCCACCACCACTTTCATTTCTTCATCCCTCTCACCATCTTAACTCCTCCAAATCTCCACCCTATCCTATCGAACCGAACCGAACCGAATCGAACCAAGCCGAGCCATGACAACCCGACGACGAAGATTTCCGGAGGACGCCATATTCTGAGAAATCGAGCGAGCCAAAATAACCATAACAATCCAAACCCTATGGTTGCAACTTTTCGCCCTCATCATATTTTGTGTAGTACTCACCATAGGCATGCCACAATGGTTCGCCGAGAACAACCGTCTCAACACCTTTTGGTACTGGGCTCTCACCGTGATCGTCGCACTCGCAGCGATCATAAAAGAATACGAACGTCGTTTGCACCAAGTTTTCGATGAAAGATGGTAGGAAATCTCGAGGAGGGCGAGACCGAGGATACCAATTAGGCATATCTTAGGCCGACCTAGGAGCAATTGTAACCCTTCGGGATGTAGGATGTCAGAAACTAGGATCACTTCTGTCTGTTTAAGAATCTCCTAAGCTGTACACTTCCTATGTTATTAATAAAGGGCTTATTTCGGTTACTACTTATTCTTATATGTTTCTTGATCTACGTGCTTATCCTTATGTCCCTACTTGCCATTATAGTGAAACTCTATACTTATGATTGTATTTCCTGCTTATTTGTGAAAAGCTTGCTTTTATTAAAAGAGTACCGTTGCATACTATTTAATAAACAACTTTCGACTTTTGAAAATAATTACCATTTGCAAAAAGGAAAATTGTGTAGGTCGACTAAAACCTCCCGCTTTCGATTTCTACTCGTAGATGGCGAACCGACGCAATGGACTAGGACATGATAATGGAGGACCCTCAAACGCGAACCCCGACCTAGCCCAGATCATGCAAGCGTTCATAACTGCCTTGAACACCAACCGCCAAAACCAAAACCATAACGACGAACCTTTGAACTGAACCCAAGCGATGAACGAGTTCTGCAAACGCCGACCCCCGACCTTTCACGGAGATACCAACCCTGTCATAGCTGAGACATGGCTAAACGAGGTCAAGATGATTCTCCGAACCCTAGGAATTACCCAGGACGGAGATCGAGTGGCCTTAGCCACTTACCAGCTGAAGGGAGAAGCCCGCTACTGGTGGGACCTGATGGAGGCAACCCATGACGTCGACACCATGACTTTTGACGAGTTCGAGACCCTATTCTTCGACAAGTACTTTCCTACACCTCTCCGTCTAGCCAAGGAACAGGAGTTCCTGAACCTAAAACAAGGGACAATGACCGTCACTCAGTACGCGGCCAAATTTGAGGAACTGTCCCGTTATGCCCTAACCTCCATCCCGACCGAGGACCAAAAGGCAAGAAGGTTCGAGTGGGGACTGACAACTGCTCGGAGGGCTGTGGTGGCTCAAGCCTTTACCACCTATGCTGATGTCGTGAAGTGTGCTCTCTGGCTCGAGAGTGAGGAGACTGACTTCAAAAACCGATGGAGGAAGGCGACAGGTAACACTGGCGGACTGATCCGAACCCAATCACCCAACAACAACAGTGAACCCTACCCCACCAAACCCTTTAACCCGTCTCAAAGCAACCAACCCTGGAGGACTGCTACACCCGGACGAGGTGAACCGCAGAGGGGTAATCGGGACCTGACGACAGTTAGATGCTACAACTGTCAGGCTATGGGTCATTACAGCCGCCAATGCCTGCAACCCCAAAAGGAGGGGAATGGGAGCCTTGGAAATCAGAAAGCTCAACAACCTAAACAGGCCAGTTTTGTGAAGCACAACCCTGGAGGACTATCACAACAGCAGAATGGGCAAAATAAGGCAAAACAGCCCATGGGAACCAAGCAAGGCATTGGAGGGCGTATCTTTGCGCTGCGGACTGAGGAATAAGAGCAGGATCCCTCTGTGATCCAAGGTACGCCACTATAATACCTGCATGCAAGCTTTGTTCGCTTACATCTATTGCCTGCAAACCTGCACTAGCACTAGAAACAGAACCCCTAAGTGTGAGAATGAAAATAACATCACCATTTAGGGGGAGTATAGCTGTTAGTCTAGAGAGTACGAGTTAGAAGTAGCCAACCTACGCCCAACCTGCGATCTTAGAGTGATTGACATGGCCGATTTCTATGAGTGGACTAGCTATCAGCACATTAAGCGGTCATAGACTGCCATCCAAAGACGGTGACCGCATGTACCTCTGAAGGGACTTGTTTCCTATTTAAAGGGGATAGACAAACGATGAGTTTAACAAATGAAAAGATCTAGGTGGTAGAACCAACCGTTTGGATGGCTAGCTAGCCTCCAATTGGAAGAAGCCGATAGAATGGAAGTGGGATTACCACACATCGTTTGTGCGTACGCCGATGTTTTTCCCCGAAGAACTTCTTGGCTTACCACCCCAAAGAGAGATAAACTTCTCTATAGAACTCCAATCGGGAACAGCTCCAATCTCGATGGCACCGTACCGAATGGCCCTGCAGAACTAAAGAAGCTCAAGACCCAACTGAAGGAGTTGTTTCATTAGGCCGAGTACGTCACCATGGGGAGCGTCGTCATTGTTCGTAGAGAAGAAAGAACGAACGCTTTGGCTATGCATCGACTACAGGGAGCTAAATCAAGAACCAGTATCCATTGTCAAGGATCGATGACCTATTTGATCAATTAAGAGGAGCACGAATGACACCTTCGAATAATACTTTAAGTACTCCAAAATAGCCAACTTTATGCCAAGGCAAGAAGTGGTTAAGTTCCTGGGGCACGTAGTATTCGAGGGCGGAATCAAGGTGAACGAAAGTAAAGTCAAAGTAGTACCGGATTAGAAGCAGCCATACCTCTAAAATTACCGCTACCAAAGTCTTATTTTCCTGGGACTGCATAGGTTCTTTCAGTGCCTTTTGCGGATATTACCCGAGTGTGTATCGTAGGGCTTACTTGTTGATATTTTGATTTTTCCCGTATAAGGATAGGGTACTTACGCCTTACGACGTTGGAGTGAATCTGCCCAAACGATCCGTTGTTTTCTAGTTTTGAAAATGAGTTTAATATCGTTAGATGGGGAGGCATGCTAATGTGATAGGGACGTTTGTGGGATGCGAGTCCACATGATGATTTGGTAGAAGTTTTGCATTTGGCGTTGGTATTTAAAACGGAAGCTTTAACAAAGGTCGATAACGAGGCAAGCTGTTCGACGGCAGAAGCAACTTCAACCCCGTCTCGTTAAGCAAGTGATGAGGCTTAACTCAAGTAACAAAACATGTAAAGATTGATGGTGACCTACTCTTATTTTTAAGGGGGATAGACGATGATTCCAAAGACCAGTATAGCGACGAGATCTAATCCGAAGCGATGCACCAATTTCGAGGACGAAATTATTTTAAAGGGGATAGTTTGTAACAACCCTGATTTTTGGTAAATAAAAATTTCGTTAAATATTTAAATTTTCTTTTAATTACTTGGATTTTGCTACTAAAAATTTCTTCTTAACTTTAATAATCCGTCATAATTAGATTTAAGACTTATAAAAGTATATCTTTCACGCCAAGCAATCTAGTCATTTTTCTAAGGACAAGTATGCTTACAAAACCACTTGTATATTTTCCTAACGAGTTAAATAAAATCTTTAAATCATATTTTTTGGCTGAAAATCTTACTTGGCAAGTAAGGTTAGTTTCTAACCGATTGGTTTGAGAAACCGAACTACCAATCCACCTAGTTACAATTTTCTAACCCTAGATGGACCTTTTTGACCGTCTTTGAGACTTATGGACACCTTTCAATCCTAATTGAACCTTTTAGACCTAGAGAGGTAATCATTATTACTTCATGTTTAGTCATTTCAACTTTACCTAGCATCATTACTTACCCTACCTATTGGATAATAAAGGCAAGGGAAAACTTTAACCATTGGTCCATAAATGTTATGGAAAATATTATCCCTTGGACAATAGATTCCCATGACTAGTCATATCAAATTATTATCAATATTTCTTTACCCCTTGGTCCATAATTGTTAGGAAAATTTTTGTCCATTGGTTAATAAACCTTTGACTTGGCAATAAGTATGACAAGACAAGTCATTCATGGAATCTCATCATTTTGCTTCCAAAGGAAGCAAGGCTAGCTTTGTCATGCATGCACACCTATGTTCTAGCCTTAAACTTAATAATCTTAGACTTACTTTCCTAGATTTTGCTTAGATATATATATGTAGATATATATACTTAGTACGAGAGAGAGAGAGAGAGAGAGAGAGAGAGAGAGAGAGAGAGGGGAGGGAGAGTGTAGTATGTGCTTATGTGTTATACACTTCAAGCTACCTCTTTAGCCCTATTTTAGCCTTAAGCCCAATTGACTAGACAACCCATTTCTAGTCAATTTTCTAGCATAGAATCCTAGCCTTATTACCCGAGATTTTGACTACAAACCTAGACTAGAATTGACCATACATGGAAGGCTATACCTTAGCCTAATCAAACCCTACCTTAGACTTGTAAGACTTGCCATGATTACCTAGATTTACCCTAGAAAGCATAAGATCCTAGTTAGTTTATAGCCTTAAGCCTAAGAAGATTGGACAAGACAAGACTTGGCATGCTTTCAAGCTTGATTGGACATGACAATGGAGCAAAGTCCATGGGAGAAAAGAGAGAAGGGGGGGGGGGGGGGGGGGGGGGGGGGGGGTGGTGGCCATAGAGGAGGAAGGAGGAGCTCAAGTGTTGGCTATAAATAGCACTCCATGCCTTCCATTCAACTCACACCTTCACTCACTTTCTCTCTAGAAACCATTTCCATTTTTTAGACAGCTTACTGCCCTTCACAAATCTCCATTTTTCTCCTGTTTAAAGTAGTTTTTAGAACCAACTTTCTTTGGAAATGTTGTAGAGCACTTCGAAACCTTCAAGTTAGACCCAAAAACAACCCCAATCGGTGAAGAAATGACAAAGATATTGGCATCCGAAATTCAGTAAAAATCTCGGATTTTCATTTTCTGACAGCACACTGTCTCTATCTTTATCACCATTTTTCTCCTACCTAAAGTAGTTTCTAGGCTCAACTTCCTTCACAAAAGTTGTAGAGAATTTCTAGAGCTTCAATTTCGACCCAAGAACGATCATATTCGGCCAAATATTGACCGAGTTACTGCCATCCAAAGTTTGGTCCAGATTTGCAAGTTTCACCGACCGTAGAAAACTTCCAACTAGCTTATTCGGCCCCGACTAGTTTCGGATCAAGGTAGATTTTCTCTACTCACTTCCCTAAGTATAAGTAGAATCCCTAGTCACTAACTCTACGTACAAAATCGTATGTTGGAAAGTAAAATGTCCGTAAGTTCAAAATATAACTTTCTTAATCATTTTCTCTAAAGTAGATAAGGTTATCTATTGTTTATAACAATGCAATGCATGATGGTTAACGAACTTTTTTTTGCTAATGGCATGTTGGAATACTCGACTGTTAACTCCGAATAAACATATGTTGTTTAGAATTTCTCAAAAAGTAAGATAGAACGAATCTCGAAAGATATGATTTTTATGCTTGACTTGAAGTATTCATATTTTGATCTTTGAATGGTTATGAGCATGATTATTAATATAGAATTGGATGATCTTGCTAGTTTAGTTTCAAGATTACAATGAATAATTTATGTTTGTAAAAAGTCCTACCGCGGAGTCTATGCATGAGAACGAGACACGAAAATCGAGAAAATAGAAACGTAACACCTAGGGTGTGGATAATGATGAGATGTGTTTTGAAACCGCAATGTGGCCGGACTTGGTAGCCCATCGTGTGGATTGTGAAAATCGCAACGTGGCCAGACTTGGTAGCCCGTTGTGTGAATGAAAACCCGCAATGTGGCCGGACTTGGTAGCCCATTGTGAAGATTGCCAATGGGGCCGGACGTGATAGCCTCATTGGTAATGTGGCTTGGTTATCCGCGGAGAGGAGCCAATGCAAGTTTTGTGTGCCAATGGGAACCCGGTACGGCGGAACCATTGTGAGGATACTCGGGAACTCGGAACGGCGGAACCGAGGTTGGGTGTGTTAAAAATATTTTTTGGAATTGGTATATGAAAAATGATGATACGGTCTACGATGAGTCGCGTAGGAGAAACTCAGAAAATCATGGACACCAACGATAGTGAATAGCGAATGTGGATGTGTCATTGTTATTCATTTATGAATGAGTTATGTGACAATCATGAGTTGTGTGCTACATCTATGACCTGCTATTTATAGGTTAAGGGTTGGTGGGTATAAGATTATTCTATTGAGCTTTGTAGCTCACGGTGTTACCTTTGGTGACCCTGACATATTGTATTGGTGACGACGCCGGTATAATGTGTCAGATTCTATAGACGAACAAGGTGAACTCTACACCTTGGAGGCTTTTGGAGCCGAGGAGCTGGCCAGGATGGAGGAAGAAGTGAAGCAGTAGATAGGAACCCTAGTCTACCCTCCTTTTGTTGAATAAGATTACTCTTTTGAAATTATTCTGTAATATTGAGCCAGACTCTATTTTGAAGTTTCAATAAAATTGTCCCTTTAACGTTCCCAAAATTAGGGGTGTTGCACCGGGTACATATCACATGGCATCTACTCAGCACATTTGAATTGTCCGATACAATTTTGGACGGCTCGGATTTAGAAAGAAAAAAAGAAAAGAGAAAGAGAAGGGAGAACAGAAGAGAGAAGATTTTAATCTGAACTGTCCAAAAATGCATCTGACTGCTTAGAAGTACCGAACGGACACCATTTGAGATATACTCACCAAGCACTGAAAAATTTCTCGTGATTTGCTACGTCAAAGTAAAGACACCAGCTATTAGGTTTTAATTAACCACTAGTTGTCAATTGTTTATGAAATTTCTTTAATTTAGTTACAAAACTTCTGAATGTTACAATAATAACAAATATCATCATTTTTTATTAGGAATTTCGATTTACCATTAAAATTAGAAATTATTTATCACATTCTGTAAGTGCTTGAACTTATCTAACCCTGAATCTACTATATATAGGGCCGCTAAATTACCCAAATAGCTTGAGCTTGACTTGAGCTTGGCTTGACTTTTAGCTCTTTAAAACTCGTTCCAACAAAGTATAAATCAAGCTCAATCACTTTGTATTGTCAATTTGAAAATTCAAATCAAGCCCAAGCATATAGGTGTTTGGCTTGATAGGCTTTGAACAAGGAATCATTTCACATATATTGCAAATGTATTAAATCAATAAAAATTTCAAATATGTGACATCTTCTCTTACATCTTAATTTCCACCAATCACGGTACATTCAATACTTTTTTACAAGTCTATATATAGTTTTTTCCCCAATTAATTTTTGTCATTTTGGAATGTGAGGAGCTTAAACTCAGGCTTGATAGCTTGAAATTTCACAAGCTTGAGATCAGACTCAAAAGATCGTTATTGACTTGGATATTTCACGAACGTCCAAGCCAAGTTAATTTATAACGTACATAAAATTTCAAATGTGAACCATGCTTGAACAATTAATTTAAAAAAAAAAAATTCTCAAGCTCGAGTCAAGCTTAAACACATGTAATAAAGAGTGAAGTCAAGCCTAAGTTATATTATTGTGTTCAGCTTGTTTAGCTTAATTAGTACCCGTAAAAGTAGTTGTGGGAGTAGGATATGGCACTGTGTGGCATGGCATATCACCATCTCTAATGGAGAAGAGCTAACTTATTTGATACTCCCTCTGTCCCTTTTTTAAATATCCATTACAATTCTGTGTGCCATTTTTAATTGTCTATATCACTCAATATATATTACTAAAAATATATAATATGGATCTTGTTTGATAGATCTCAATGGTTTCTATAAGACTTAATGGTTTTAAAAATATAAAACTTTTTTTTTTAACGGCAAAGAGAATTTTATTAATCTTTTGAATAAGTATTACAAAGATTAAAGGGAAACAGGGATTTAAACGGCATCACAACCCGCCTCAAACATCCCAACTAAGTTGGCAAACAATCATATGTCAATCCAATACCCAAAAGCAGACAAGGGAGATGGCGAGAAGCAAACTCAAAAAAAGGAAAATAAAAAATGAAAGATACAAATAAGTGAACAAAAGCAGGGGAACAAGTATCCCACTACAGCAAGCTTAACAGTTAACACCATTCCTTGAATATGCATTGTCTCCTGAGGTAAAAATATAAAACATACTCCCTCCGTCTTCTTTTTAAAGTCCAGTATTTTTTTTTTGGCTGTTCTTTAATAAGTATTCATTTTGTAAAGTTAATGGGCAAAAGTTGGTACATTTTTCATTTTGCCCTTAAAAGTAGATTCCATTTTGAAAAGTTAGTGACTAAAAGTGTAATAATGATGTCTCCACAGAAGGTATAGAATGCTTATCACTCGTCAAATGCTTATCATATGGTATAGAATTATAAATTTTGTTTTTTAAATTGTTATATTTTAATTCTTTTCGTCCATAATTGTGCAAAATTCTTTAGGAAAAAGTTTCGCATTATCCTTGCTGAGGTGAAAACTTGACGTGTAGCTGAGCAAAAATGAGCAAAAATAAATAAATAAATAATTGACGTGTTGTTCCAACTCCAAGTAACCAAGTAGAAAACAAATCACGAACAGTTCCAATGGGTTTGACAAATTATAGAATGACTTTTAGAGACTTAATTTGCAGCGTAAGAATATGTCAAAACCTTAGAATAATGTTACCTCTTCACCCAATGGCAGCTCCAAGAATTCTCGGAAGGGTATTCAAAATCTCTACTACCTCTACAAATTATCCATGTATAGGGTGTTCAAGAAGGCTAAAAAAAAAAATTCACATGTATCATAAATAAAAATATATATTTTGAGGTGTTCGAGTGACCATAAGGTGGAGCCGCCACTATCTTCACCAGAGTGATGTGCAGAAAACCATATATATACAATTACCATTTGATAACTTTGGAAATATAATTGACTTCATCAAACTCTTTTCGATCGCAAACCATCATCATGCCATCCTACCGTACGTGTACTTTCTTTATTATATACATTTTTTTTTAATGACTCGGCTTGTCTGAGAGCTTACTTGCACATTGAAAATTGGCTTATAGTGACAGCCAAAAATCTCACTAATTAAACATTAAAATAGTCACTAAATGTTTTAGTGACTCGTACTTTTTTGCCACAATGACGTCACTAAAAATACACCGACAATTTTCACAAAAAAGTGTCGCTAAAGTTATCACATTTTAGTGACATGGAGGAGTATGTCACTATCAAACACACCAACAAAAATGTTCAAAAGAATGCTTACTAGGCCCACAACTCGGGTTCGAACCCACAACCTTACGCTTGAGTACTATGTCACCCCATTCAATCCAAAACTTCTACAATGCTTCCTAGTGGTATGGGAGCATGATGTTCCCATTAAATATGGGAAAGTAAGTAAATTTTAGCCCTTAGATCAAAACTACTAACAAAAGTAGTGTGAATTTACCAAAAACAAGGTAAAAAAAACATAGGTATTACTTACCACAGAAACATGTGTTATATACCACTTTTTAAGACAATACTTACTATGTTACATAGCTACACTTGTTGTTAGGCCATTGAGTTATCGCATGCATTTTGGGCCAACGTACGGTATTCTATGAGAGTTAATAAATGCATGGGCCAATAGCTAAGATTATACAAGGGAATCAGCAGGGGCAAATTAGCTTGACTTCACAGAAGCATATTTCAGCTTAGAAAAAAACAATATGCTTCAGGGGCTGCTAAAATAACTTCTTACAAGAGAAAAATGATTTACTAGAAAACCTTTATTATCCATGGGCTTTAATTAAACATATGTCTCAGACTTAATTAATATTGTCAGAGAACATAATCGAAATCAACTATTTCTAAACACTAGTTTTCTATTAAAACAGTATTTGCCTAGAATCTCAAGTACTTTATCAATTGGCTTCTTGGACCAAACCATCAAGGTTGGCCCACACACCTACTGTTACTCTATTGGGCCTTGTCGCTCCAACTGGGCCGTGTAGTCAAGTGCGATCACATCTACATCATTCAAGAATTTATGTCTTCCACAAGAAATTTGAGAGAAGTCCTGTACATGGAGAGTTTCTACACAAGATCCGCTCGTTCGGTGTTCCTCAAACAAGTGTTTGGGAGGCTTGTAAATTCAAGATAGTGGCAACCAAGCACGGGTTGTGTTCAATAAATAGTTGGCTATGTACATTCTAGGTCAATTAGCGATGAGTCACAAGCGTGCAATAAGATTTCTTCGACCATATGATACATTGAGAAACTGCTTGATTCATTTCCGTGTTTGTTAGATTAACGGATTTCACACCATTATCTTCGTGCTCTTTTAATGCTTGCTTTTATTTATAATTTATTATATAGTTTAGATCTATAACATGGTTATTATAAGTTATAGAATGAACTAGTACAATAAAAATTTGTTTGTTACATAAAATGAATTTGCAAATAGACCACAAAAAAGTAAAGCCTCAGACATCGTGAAACAATAAAATACACCAAAAGTTCCACTGAAAATGACTTATTCTATGTCTCTTTGGTTGGTTTAGTGGTTAGCCCAAATCCGAAGGGAAACAAAGGGTCGTAATGTGGGTCGCCAACATTCATCGGGAGCTGATCGACAGTCTTGAACCAAGTCCGAGAAAGTTTTCCTGTGAAACCATAATCCCCGAACAAAACATCGGCGACGCCTTGTCCTTCCGTTCCTGGTAGCCAAGCGGCTACAAGGGCGTCCATCGCTCCAACATATGATTGAATCACGACAGGGCGACCGGTTATAAGGACAACAACGCATTCCACTGCTCCGTGATAAGTGTCAAAATATGCTTATTTTGACCCTCCAAATTATATTTACTAGTCTTTTATATTTGTCAATTGATATTTTTTATGTGTTTTTACGTTTACGGGAGAATGGGGGTCCAAAACTCATTCTTCGCTGCGCATGGGTATACGGCGACCATAGGGTCTCGCATCTTGCGGGGTATCTTTTTCAATCTAAAATTAAACATTTTGAAGAACTCCAAAAAGAGCAGGTTAATCCGGATCGGTTGCGAGTGCTATGAACCCTACGATCGTACCTTCTTTTAATTTTCTGAATTAGTACAATCAATTTGTTAGTTTTTATTAATCTCAACCAAATCGACAAGGGGTGGCTACCTAAGAACCAGTTTTAATTATAACAACCCGAGTTTTTGTTCAGCACACATCACCGTCTCTGTGGATTCGACTCCGGTTTTACCGGATATTATGCTACGTTGGTCTCCGCCCTACGCTTAGGGCAACCCATTAATTTAGGACTAGAAAATCGTCAAGCATTTTTGGCGCAGTTGCCGGGGACGGTAACGTGTGTTAAGAATTCTGGTAGTTATTTTTTTTATTTGTTTTCTTTTTAGTTCTTTATTTTATTTATTTATTTATTTTTAAATTGTTGAAAAGCAAAAAATAATAATAATAAATAAAATGGCTCATTTTGCAAGGCGCTATGGAGGTTATGCAAACCAATTTGATTATTCACTGTCACTGCCCATATTTTATGGTTTGGCCTCAGAAAATTCTTTTTCGCATATTCATGACCTTGAGGAAGCTTTTGCTAGCGATGAAGTAGCTCTTTTACATGTATTTTCAGCATCTTTGCGTGATTGCGCTCTAGATTGGTTTAATTGTTTGAGTCCAAGATTGACATGGGGTGAGATTGTAATACAATTTTTCAATCATTTCAATCCCTCATATGAGACTCATATGCTTTTGCAAGAACTATCAGATTTCTCTCAACATGATGATGAGTCTTTGTCGCAGTGTTGGGAGCGATTTAAATTTGTCGTATTCTCTTGGTCGAGTTTTAATTGTGAGATTGGCAGTCTTCTGGCTACCTTTTGCCATGCTTTAAATCTTAAGATATGCGAGGTGGATTTTAGATCCACTGATGAATTTCTGGATAAAAACCCTGAAGATGCTTGGGATTTCTTAGATGAATTATCCCAAAAACTCCAATTTTGTGAGTTGACTGAAAGTTCTGAGGATACCAATTTTGATGCTAGAGAAAGAGAGGAAATAGAGCCGCTTCCCGAGGATACCAATTCTGATGCTAGAGAAAAAGAGGAAATAGAGCCGCTTCCTGAAGATATTAATTCAGATGCGAGGGAAAAAAAAGAAATAGAGCTGCTTTTTGAGGATACGAATTCTAATGGAAGGGAAAAAGAGAAAATTGAGCTGCTTGTCATTAGTGAAGGCTATATGCCTTTTGAGGAGTCATTGCCAATAGCTTTAGATAGTGTCACTCCTCATTCTGAGTCTCCATTTTCGCAAGAGGTTTTAAATGTGGAGCAGATTGATTTTCTTTGTATTGATGAATTTAATTTAGTTTGTCATTCATATCTTGTGGACTTTGTCAACGCTTTGAAAATTGATCTAGTTTGGGCTAAGCACTTGGTTGAACTTAAGTGTCTAAATCGAATTCGGCAAATGCGCTACTCAAAATATCTTATCTTGTGGCATGGCCGAGTTCAATTCTTGATCAAAGGTGTAGAATGGAGTACTATGTTCATTGTCTTAACTCTTGTTGGCATGATAAATGTTCGAAACCCACATTTAGCTACACGTACATAATTTTTTTTTTTTTTTATGGTCTAGTATAGCCACCCGTTTCTCGCTTGAGAAATAGGGAGAAAAGTAGTACCCGTGTCTTTCGCGCGAAGAAAGTGGATGTTTTTTTGTATTTTATTTTTCTTTCTTACCTTGTTTATTTCTTTTAGTTATTTTTCTTGCTGTCTTGGAGGCTAACATTTTGCAAGTTGTTCGATTCAAGTTGGGGGGGGGGGGGTCTCCCTCACTCTCTAATTTACTCTGCTTAGCCCTCCTTTCCGATGTGATATCTCTCCTCTCTTTTTCGTTTTTGTCCGGTCTTTATTTTTTTTTCATGTTTTCAATGCGGACATTGAATAATTCAAGTTGGGGGAGGAATCACTTTGTTCTTTATCTTGTTAATAAAAAAAATTGAAAATTAAAAATACTTGTTGGATCCTTTTTACTTGAGACTTGGAGATTGCAATGTTTATTTGTTGGTTACTTGTGCTGAGAATCTGTGGGCATTTCTTGAATATTTATGTTGCATGGTAGTTTTTTTTGCTAGCTTGATGATAGAAATTTATCCTGGCATACACTTTTTGCATCTTTGCACTGCACGTTTTTTTTTAGACCTTGACTGCTTGTGAGTTGTGACTTGAGTGCTTTCAATGGCTGGATTAGTGGAGACTGTTGCCCATGTGAACTTTAGTGCCTTACCTTTCTTTGGAGTGGTGTCACATAAAATCTTTGTTTGTCGTAAAAAAAAAGAAGCTAGATCGTTGTCGATCTCATCATTATCTTTGTCGTCAAGTATTGAGACTTAATGCATGCTTATTATTTCTTCTTTTGGGAATGAAAAGTTACATGGTTGTATTGCCCCTAGGAGATGATAGTAGGCCATTTTTGTACTTTGAGCCGGTTCGTTTCTTTTTCTTAAACACTTTTCCTTGCAAGCCACATTGTGCCTTTTGCATGAGCCTTTTTCTTGTTAAGCTTCACCAACCAAATTGTGTCTTGAGAATGGCGAGCTAATCATGTGAAAGTTAATTTTTGAAGAGAATAGGGTAAGTATTTCGAGAATGTTATACTCGAGTTGCGGTGTTCTTCCCCATGCTAAAAAAAAAAACAAGAGGTTGAAACTTGAGAAAAGAAAAAGGGAAAGACACCAATATACTTGTTGCAAGAAAGAAACAAGTTGTTTCATTGTGGAATTGTGTGAAGAGTAAAGAATATGAGGGATATGGCGGAGTTGAAAAGAGTTGAAAAAGGGCGCACATTATTATTTGCCCTATGTGTTTTGGCCTATTCTCGAACACTTGTTATGTCTTACCCTGAACTAGAAACATTTTTCTTTGCCTACCGATATAATCGAATAAAAGTCCTATTTAATCTTAGGGGCAATGGGTTGTGGTTCGATGGATAGATAATCTTTAATGCTTGACATTCCTTTCATGAGATCATATGTCTACCTTAAAAAGCTTTCCTTCGTGTCTAAGTGTGTGGGGTACTCTGTTCGCCCGCACACATTGAGAGTTTATTAAATACACCTTGTTTCGAGTGTTTTCTTTTGTTGAGTGCATGACACGGTGAGAATTGAAGTCGAGACTCGATCCGGAGAGAGTACTTGGTTGTAGCCCACTTGTGGTAAAGGTCCTTGCTCACACACGCTAAGCTTCGGTGCCATGATTTATTTCTATGTTTTGATAGCCTTTTGAACTATTTTCGCATATGATATATTCTTGGCATTGGCGCATCAATGAGTCGCATTGCAGGTTGTTGGATTTTAATTAAAAGGATCCACGGTGTTTTGTGGGTGATCATTGCTGAAAACCCTCACGAGACTCCACTCGTCCTCTGGGGATCGCCTAGGGGTTTAAAAGGCTTGTTGCATGAGCTAAGTGCAATCGTAAGTCCTACGAAAGTGACATAGTTAGAATTTATATTATTTGTTTTTTTTGCTCAGGACTAGCAAAATGTAAGTTGGGAGGTGTGATAAGTGTCAAAATATACTTATTTTGGCCCTCCAAATTATATTTACTAGTCTTTTATATTTGTCAATTGATTTTTTTTATGTGTTTTTGCGTTTACAGGTTGCTCGAGCTTGGTTTTCATGATTTTTGGGTAAAGATGGAAGTTAGCAAAAGTTTTGGATTGAAGTGCAAAGTGCATTGAAGTTTTGGATAGTTAATTCAATATTAGACAAAATCCAAGGAGCCACTTTTTAATTAATTCTTTCAAACCCTATAAAACCCATGTTTTACCCTACTGATGGAACAGCTTTTTGGCTGCGGGAATTTCAGGAAGTTAGAAACGAAGAATGGAACTGCCGACTGCCAAATTATTGTTAAGTTTTTGAGTTTTGTTTAATTACTTGCACTTTGGTAACTCGTTTTAATTTCTGTTTTTAATTAAAGTTATTCATTGATTCTTGTTTAACTTAGATTCTGTGTTTATTTTCTTTCTCCAGTACTAGAAGCATGAATCAAATTAGGGTTTCTTCTATTTCTTGCATAATGATTATGTGGGCACGCGCCCCGAAAATCGCTCGATTTTGGGTTTCCCTTTTTAAGACTGGGCGCAACCCATTTGTGGAAAAGCGCGGCGAAACGCCTCGATTCAGAGTCGCCACTCGGGTTTTAGCGGTGAAATACCCAAGGAACCGAACTCGAAAACGTTTGCCACATTTGTTTGATTTTGAAAAGGTGTGGACCGGTCCGTCGTCACCTTCGATATCTGAGGTTCGGGAGCCAAGTTACGAGAGGGGAAGGGTTTTATGGCACCCCCTCTCGCCCAATTCGGAGATCGGTCTCTACTCGGGCATTTTATAAAAACATTTACATTTTTCTCTCATTTCATCATTTTTAGCCAGTTAGGGCTGGGGAACATTTAATGGGGATTAAAACTGTAACAACTTGCAGTTTATGTGACAAAATATTTATGAATGATTTGATTGCAATGCTAAATATAGATTGAGAACAAGAACTGAGTAGCCCGAACAAACTGGAGTACGCTGTCACAAAGCGACGTGAGCAGATCCTGCTAGCATACACTGGCCGAGCCACTGCATGCTGACTTAGACATGCACATGCCACTCTACAACTGGCGTACTCCACTTGCTTACTTACTCAATCTTTGTTTGCAACCCTCTGGGCTCTGGAAAAGGACCAGCGCACACCCCAGGACAATACCATGCAATCAATATATTACAGATTATATAATAACAGGTAGAAGAAATGACTTTAGACCATGAAAGAAAACAGAATACTCTAAAAACAGTGTGGGGACAAGAAATAGGCCAAGACTAAACTAAGATGTAAGGGCCAACCATTGGAATCAGGTACAAACTGTCGTACGCCAGTCTGATACCGCCGTACGCCACTTTGGCCTGGATCCAGTGCTTGGCTTTGCATCATCTGGGCTGTGGAGCATGACCAGAAGGATCCCAAAGGCCTTTTGAACAGATAAAGAGCGAGCATGAATGAAAACGTCTAAGCAGCTCTAAGCATAAAGAAAGCAGTAGACTGATTATTATCATGCGAGGGTGATTGACAGAAATGAAAGTAAGCTAAAGGGACGATCCATGATCCCCACGCCAGTATTGCACGTACTACCATTACTGGCGTACGGCATGATGTTACTGGCGTGCGCCATATTCCCTTTCATCCGACTAACGTATTTTACCAGTTTAAGACCAGGACTAGTATTATCTACTAGCCTGGGCCTTTCTGGTCCCCCTCAGAAGCTGAAAACAGAAAAGGACGCAAAGGTGGTATACCTTTTAGTATTGTGGTTTGGAGGTGGTATTGAACCTTAGAGGTTGAAGATGGAGGTTGTATAGTGGCTGAATATCAGTGGGGTGTATGGAAATGGGTTGTTCTCCTTTCTCTTTCAATGGAAGAAGAGAGATAGATAGCTTGAAGAAAGGAGAGGGAAAGAGATTGCACTTCTTAATGTGGCTAACCCCTTGCAAATGAATGCAAGGGGGGTATTTATAGAGGAGAGAGACTGAGATCAGTTTTGATCTAAGGCCATGTTTGGCTGGTTGGGGCAAGGTTGGAGCCTCCCATGCATTAAATGCATGGGACTTGCCTTGATGGGGGATGTAGGAGAGAAGGGGGGGCGTCCCTGTAGAATGCAATCATCAGGGAGACTGTAGCCGACATCAGGGTGGCACAAAAGTGTCGCCCATGTGGCTGAATAAAGTTGATTTGACTGGATTTGACTGGCGTGCGCCATATATGGAGTGGCATGCGCCACTTGTAACTGGGTCAACGGTCGATGACTGACACGTGGCAGTTAACTGGCGTGCGTCTCCAAGACACTGGCGTAAGCCAGTTGGGTTTTGCTGGGGCTATTTGGCTCTGGTTTGAAGGGTTTGAAATGGGTTTGAAAGAGATTCGGGACGCTCAAAGCTCAAACGCACCAATGTCCTTTGACTGTTCTCGATTATAATCATCATTGGGGAAATAAAAGATCGACAAATAACGTTATCCGGACAGTCCAGGATGGGGTGTCTACAGAAGCCCCCCTTTGACGGCACTTGAAGCATCATTGACTGGAGACAAGTAACGTCAAAGGTTTTCTAGACACCCTCTTCAAGGCCATCCAGAATGCAAGGATTTTGAAGAACCTGTTTGATTTGAAATTGGACGAATAGATCGTCGTTGATTTGAAATTGGACGAGTGGATCGTCGTTGACTTGAAATTGGACGGATAGATCGTCGTTGATTTGAAATTAGACGAGTGGATCGTCGTTGATTTGAAATTGGACGAATAGATCGTCGTTGATTTGAAATTGGACGGATAGATCGTCGTTGATTTGAAATTAGACGAGTGGATCGTCGTTGATTTGAAATTGGACGAGCCTCTGCTTGGGGGTGGGTCCAAAGCTTCCCAGAATAAGTCGGGCTTTCACTTGAGGATGAATTTCAGCACGGGACACGAATTGGGCCTGAGGCCCACAAACTACTGGCGTACGGCACCAATTGACTGGCGTACGCTACAATTCACAGAGATCCAAGCCCAGACCCGGCCCAGCACTGTCTCACATCGTATAAACTCCCGAAGTAGTGCAGAAACCGCCTTCAGTCGGTTTTGAACTTCGGAAAACCTCCCAAAATCTCAAAAACTCTTCAATCCCTCACTCAATCTCCCATTCTCTACCGTTTATTCGCTCGAAACAGTGCAACCATGGCGGAGCCTAGTGAAGGTGGTGGCAATGGCGGCAATGGAGAAGAAGGAAGGCAATCAAAGGCCGAAATCGAGGCCTCAGGGCCACGAATCAACGATCAACCGTCAGAAGGGGCCACGTCGAGCACCGGTGCAGAAGGTATAGGGGGCAACATCGATAATGGTGGCCATGCAGCGGAGGTTGGCGGTGGTGATGGGCGGCGTACGCCAGGAGTAGAGGGGCGTACGTCAGGTATTTCTGGGTAAGTGGGCCCACAGGTTCGTCGTCTGGATGCGAGGAGTGGCGTAGAGGGTGTGGTGGTCACAGGCTTAGGTTCGGTTGTGGGCGGTAGTAGTGGCAGCCATGGTGGTGGCGATAACGGTGATGATGGTGGTAGGCCGGAGACACCGGTGAGAGATCCAGCAAGGGGCAAGGGTCCCGTGGTTGAAGAGGGCGCATTCGGGGCGATACCCATGGAGGAGGTGGAGTTTCGGCCAGTAGTGGGGTCTTCGGCGCACGTACCCATACTCGGGGGGACTTTGTTGAGTTTGTGTCCGAGGAAGAACTTGGCCGCTTGCTCCGGGAGAACCTGGGGGTGGTGGCTGCAGTGTTGGCTGCGCGGGAGGACAGAGCCCGACAAGTTGAGAGGGCGCAGGAGGAGGAGCGCTTAAGAGAGGAGGCCGAGAGGGCCAGGGCCAAGGAGGAGGCCTTTGTGAGCGAGGCCGGGGTAGCGGAGGAGGCTCAGGGGGAGGTGTGGTCCTTTGAGCGGGCGGTGACGCTCGCAGAGTCCATACAGCTGGCACCCCGTGCTAGGTTTGACGCGGCCACGTACGTTCTGCCCGAGCCACATGTGTTTATCCCGTCCGGAGTCGAGAGCCTTGCACCTTTGAGGGAGAGCTACGATGCAGAGCTTGTTCTGAGAGACCCACAGAGACACCTGTCCGTGGACTGGGCACAGGTATTCCTTTGAACTTGCTTTGATATGCATGCCTTGTCGTTTGTAACAATATGCAATTTTTGAACTGTAGTAGCTTAGCTCATAATGCATGTAGACTAGAACTTTGAAATGTAACCTGACTGAGACCGTAGAATTTGCGTTGCACGCCTCGACTTTGAAACTTGACTTGAATGATAGAACACTTGTTGTAGTTGAATCGACTTGTAGAATGCCTATGACTTCGACAAAACTGTTAGTGCCAACCTACACCTAAACATAAGCTGCCTTGATCAATAAGATTGTCCTTTGAACTTGAACTCGACCATGTAGATTGCCATGACATGTTGAATGCCCAGATGGCGTGCCTCGTAGTTTGAATCGACCATATTGATAAGCTGAAAACTTGTGCAATCGACTGAGAGATGTACCCTGAGAGAAATGAGGCCTTGTAGCTCGAAATTTGACTAAGTGATACCTTTGGATTGATTCGACTGATAGCAAAATTGGATAGGATAATATAAGTGCCCGGTAGCTTTGTTCGACCTTTATGATACCTGTTTCGACTGTAGAGTTACTTTTTGAAATTCTGAATTCGACTAACTGTTTGGATTGCAATTATTGATAAAACTCTTTTCACTGCCTTTCTTTGTCACGCAGAGGGGAGCAGCCAGCACTCGGGGCCATGGGGGTTCAGCGAGTTCACTTGAGTTGTACCGAAGCTTGCCCGAGCGAGTCAGGGCTCTAGTTGACGCTGCAGGGTTCCGGCCGTTCATCCTTACTCTGACGGCCGTGAAGAGCGATCACGCTCTGCTGACAGCGCTGGCCGAGAGGTGGTGGGATTCCTCGAACACCTTTCACTTGCCGATTGGGGAGATGACGGTGACTCCGTCTGACTTTACAGCGCTCACCGGCTTGAGGGTAGGAGGAGAGCCTATCCCGTTTGACTCGGAGATTCACAGGGATCCCGAGGCTCTGGCGTGGTTTTTAGGGCAGGCGTCGGCGGGCGAGGCAGAGACCGTCCACTATGATCAGTTCAAGCGGTACTTCCACGGTGCACCTATCCTACCTACAGGCCCTTTTTGACTTGAGCACAGCTTCGAGGTTTGACTGGGGAGGAACAGCTCTGGGCACCTACTATGGCTTTATGGGGGCGTTCTCGCGCGGAAAGAAGGCGACGGCCGGCTACTGGAGAGTGTGGGAGGTAAGAAACAAAGCCTATCATTTACTTCCTGCTTTTTCATTTCTTGCACTTGTATTTAATTTGCATATGAACTGTATTCTGATGCTTTGATTGTCTGACCATTTGCAGCTGTGGGCCTATGAGGTGCTGAAGATGTACCCACCGAAGAACAAGTGCCCGAACCTGAGGATGCTCCCTCGTGCCATGATTTGGGGTCCAATGTACAGCGGCAAGAAAAAGTCAAGAGGGAGCCTCCTAGCCTTTCGGACGTACCTCGACGAGCTGTCTGGTACTCAGGTATGCAACATGTCAAATTAATTATCCTGCCCTTAGAATTGCTTTAATGCTGTCGCTAATGCTTTACAATCTGTGCCATTGTCTTGCAGGTAGAGTGGAACCCATGGAGTAGCGCCGAGCCTGAGCCTGAGTACCTAGCACAAAGCAGGATGGTGACAGCGAGCCAAGTGCTATTGGAGTCGGCCTTTGGGTGGCGCTGGTACCTGGGTGACCGGGTGACCCGGCAGTCACTAGGCGCTCTTGACTTCCAGGTCCCAGGGCCACTGCCTCCTCACGCTTCTCACACGGACAGGTACACTCTGGCCGAGCTGAGGCGCTTCACTGTTCCAGCCGGGCTTGCTGCTTTTCTGAGGCCTGAGCGTGACTATGCTGTCTACCGGAGGCAGCACTAGGCGAGGCCGCTTGGAGTGCTGGAGCATGTCGCCGTGCAGAGCGAGGCGCTTGAGGCTGGCGAGGAGAGGCGGAGCCGGGAGAGCAGGACAGCTCAGCCGAGAGAGAGGAGCGATTATGCCACAGCGACCGGGCTGCCTCGGCTTTCTTGGACCCTAGCAGTGCGGGATGCCAAAGGAGGGGAGGCCGTAGTTCAGTTCGAGCCTGCCAGGACAGACCCGGCAGAGATCACAGGGCCGGTAAGACATTCCTTATCCCTTTGTAGTTTCCGTATTTTGCTTTCAGTATGCGCACTTGGCCTGTATTCTGACTTTGCCCAAAAATTGCATCACAGGCTCCGATGGAATGGGTGCGGGAGGCGGCTCGACTGATAAAGGCCATGGAGAAGGAGTTCCATAAGATAGCTTGCGGCGCCTCCTTGCAGTTGCACTACCCACCACCAGCTCCAGCTCCCGCTGAGCAGCCTCAGGTATAACTTTCCGTTCTGCTTTTGAATAGGATTGCTTTCGAAATTTCCTGCACTTTTGCATTTCAATATATACAATATACACAATGTATGTTAAATGACTTTTGAATGACCATGCAGGGACACGCTAGGGCGGCTCCTAGGAGGAAGAGCGTGCGGCCTCCTCCAGCAAAGAAGGCAGCTTCGAGCTCCTCTCAGCCAGCGGCGAGGGTGGAACGGGGAGTGCAGATTACTCCGGCCAGCAAGGAGCTCCAGTTCCGCCGAGAGCTGAGGAAGAGGCCTGCAGAGAAGAGGCTTGCCGAGGGACCCTCACAGAAGAAGAGGAGGGAGGAGGAAGAAGCAGAAGAAGAAGAAGAGGAGGAGGAGACGTCCCTCAGCAGCGGCTCTGACTCGGCGAGCGACCCCAGGTTCCGGATAGACCCTCGAGAGGTGGAAGACAGCGAGGAGGATGACGACGAGTAGGACCTTTTTGACGACTGAGGGCTATCACCGAGCCTTAGTCTATTTTGTTGCTGCTTGATACTTTTGATACAGATACTTTGATACTTGACACTTTGGATGGGGCCTGCGTGCCTCTTGACTTTTGGGCGAGTGTGCCCTGATACTTTTAGTTCTGCCTGGGCCGTTGTGCCGCTTGATGCTTGATACATTTCCACCGTTACACTTTGGACACAGGAGTATATAACATATGCATTTTCGGTTTATTGTTTTTCCCTTGCTTTGTCGAGATTTGGTAAAGGAATTTGAATAAACCCTCCACTAATATCTAACATGCATTGATGAATGCCCAGAATCGACCAAAGACCCTTATACACGTACATGATTGACTTAGCTCAAAGGAAAAATGGACAGGAAAGCCCTAGGATATGACACGTATCCCAGACACGCGGGAGATACGGAGGATTTGGGCGTTAGCAAGCCAAACTCCGAGGTTCTCCCCGGCGAAAGAAACTGACCCTTTTGAAAGGTGACATAGGTGTATAATGACTTGCACGAACTTCAAAAACCGGTAGAATTGCCCCGGTGCAAGGAAAATACCAAGAAAAAGCTAAAAATGCCATAAAAACGGGCATAAGATGCCAAAGATGACTCGATATGGTCCTGGACTGAAACCGACACCCCCACACAGTCACATAAGTCCTATGTAACTTGTATGGTATGATAAAACTTGGCAAAAGCCCTTGAAACGAGATTTGACCTCCCGTATCCTTGATTTTGGCTTGAAACAGGCCACCGAGGGTCTGAAATCTTCATCGAGCGTGGCTTTTGGAATCCGGCGCTTTGCCATAGTCTCAAATGACATTTGCGACTTGTAGGAACCAACAAACGGCCAAAGCTAGCCCTGGAATTGAAAACGAGCATGCGGAGGCAATAGCTGCTGCAAATTGGTTTTTGGTGAACCCTACTGGCATACGCCAGAAGTTGAGGGCAGTACGCCAGTAGGTGGGGGACACGGACACGCCAGTTATAAACTGGCATACGCCAGGTTTCTGAGTTCCAGATTCACTTGACTGATCAACTGTCCTTTTTCGAGAGCCACTTTGTTTTTACCCCCACACGGTTTTCACACGGTTTCTGAGCTCCCAAGAGGCAGTGTCCTTTGCAGGTGCATGGTTTGGAAGTTAGCATGATGCTTTGATGGTTTATTGGTGATGAAATGGCAAGGCCCAAGGCCTATAAAGCAGAGGCATTGCATTGTGGTCTTCAGGACTGCAGTGTTTCCTCTTTTCTCCAACATACCTCAACACCTTTCATGGATAACCCCCTCCCAACTTTACTTAGGCCTTGGTTAGCGCAATTTCTAAGCGTTGACTGGCTCAATTTCCAATACCACGGCCTCGCTTCGTTCCGCTTTCTTTGACATGTGCTGCTCCACCCGGCGCTCCTGCGGGCCGCACTCAGATTCTGAGACCCTGACGTCCACATCTTTCGTTTTGGCGATGACGAAATGTGCCCGACCGTTGAGGAATTCCAGGCGTACCTCCGAACCTATTCGTCCTCTACACTCGTTGTCCCGCCCTATCAAGCTAGCATGCCCAAACTGCTGGCCAGCTCGCTCGACATCTCCCGGGGTTTGGCTAGTGCTATTCTCGACGGCGGCCAAATGAACGTCATGCGCTTGATTGAGATGTACAGCCCGGACGGCGACTTGGATAACGACGAGGCTCAAGCGCGTCGCCGTTTTGCCTTGGTAATCTGCCTGCTTGCCGCTTATCTGCTCGTGCCTGCCCACGGGCAGGTCAGCCCTTCACTTGTGAGCATTGCTGCCCAGATGGGGGCACGGAGGAACGTGATCCCTTTGGTCCTGGCCGAGACGCTATTGGGTTTGGATTTAGTATATACGGGCCAGTCGGCTGTCTTCAGCGGGAGTCCGCTTTTGCTTCAGGTAATCTCACTCAGCTCATCTTTTTCTGGCTATTCGCACATTCTCGTTTTACCTCGACATTCGGCTTAGGCTGCTTCCTAACTCCTTACTTGTCTTTACGCTCAGGCTTTATCTGGCTTCTTATTTGTCTTTTCGCTCATGCAGTTGTGGTTGTCGGACAAGCTGAATCTCTTGCATCCTTCGGTAGCGGGCTGGAATCTCTTTTCGAAGAGGATCCATCAAAGGGAGATGCGGTACCCTGACATGGACATGGAAGGCTGGTATGAGTTCATGCAGCAAATGCAGCCTGATGAGATTGTTTGGAGGTGCCCCTGGATGGACCTCCCGGATATGGCTGTTCACTCTGACGGATTCGACAGGATAGTGATTGCAGGACTGTCGAGCTTCACTTTCTACATTCCGGCCGTATCCTTAGACAGCTGGGCGCCTCTCAAGAGAATCACCGTATTAGCATTGGGGATTTTCGTGTCTCGAATTTCAACGCTCAAACACTCAATGGTTACCAGAGGCGTTGGGGCCTTAGAGCCCTCCAGGCTGAGATGCCGGAGTTTACCACAGGGCTAAGGAGCCGTTACAGACAGTGGCTGAGAGCGGATGTGAATGCAAGAGAAAATGTTAACTGACTCCGGCCCACTTTGCTATGCTTAGAATAAACTGCGAGCCGTTAGGCTTCTTAAGCATTTTGTTCTGTTTTTAATGCTTTAACTGTTTTTAAGGCTTTTATGCTCAGCTTATGTATTAGAAGTAGTAATTTGCAATAAAATTGAAAGACGGTGGGTTTCCCCTTTTCTGATTCTTTTCAGTGCAACCTTGACTTGTGCTCGACCTTCCCAAACTGTGATGCGTACCCAAAAATGTCAAACCTGGATCGAACTTTTGATGGAATGTGACCGAATCTCAAGGTGAGATTGCCTACGTATCCCTTTTCAAGGAATCAGGTCAAAACGTAGTTCAGGCCAAGGTTCGCTCGTGTATTTTACCTCTCTTTTTACGCTATAACTTTTGCCTAGAACCGCCTTTTCAGAATTTTGATCTAGCGAGCTTTCGACTTGTGCCTATTTATTTTTGCCTAGAACCGCCTCCTTAGGTTTTCGGTCTAGCAGGCTGCTCTAACTTTTGCTTGGAATCGCCCACCCTTGTGATTTTCGACCCAACGAGCATCTCTCAGGGATAGTAATGCTTGAGTTGATCCAGGTTGACCAGGGTGCTGAATTCGTTGCCGTCGAGGTCAATGAGCTTAGCAGCGCCCCCAGATAGGACAGTCTTGATGATGCAAGGCCCGGATCGCTTCGGCCTGAATTTCCCGCGAGGATCAAACACTGGAGCCCGGATCTTCTTTGTAACCATGTCTCCTTCGACTAAGCCCTTAGACTTCACCTTTTTGTTGAACGCCTGAGCAATTCGACGCTGATACCCCTGAACATGATACAACGCCCGGAGCCTTCTTTCATCAAACAACATTAGCTCGACAAACCTCCCACTTAACCACTCAGATTCTTCGAGACCGCTTTCGACCATGACTCTCAGTGACGGGACCTCCAGCTTGATGGGGAGTACCGCCTCCATCCCATAGACTAGGGAGAAAGGAGTTGCACCCGTTGAAGTGCGAATTGACGTTCGGTACCCCCAAAGGGCGAGAGGCAGCTGCTCATGCCAATCCCTTGCAGACTCGGTGGTTTTCTTGATAATCATCTCGACATTCTTGTTCGCAGCTTCGACCGCCCCATTTGTTTGCGGGTGATAGGTCGTTGAGTGATGGATCTCGATGCCGAATTCCTCGAAGAGCTCCAGAACCCTTCCTTTGAAATGACTTCTGTTATCTGACACAAATGCCTGAGGAACCCCGTACCGATAGATTATATTCCTTCGAATGAACTGAGCAACCTGGACCGTTGTCAGTGTCTTGTAAGATTCGGCTTCGACCCATTTGGTGAAGTAGTCTATTGCCACTAGTATGATCTTATGGCCATTCGCAGCAGACGGCCTGATCATCCCGATAATGTCGATGCCCCAAACAGAGAAAGGCCATGGTGAGGTCATGCCATACAATTTAGACAGAGGGACATGCTGTAGGTTTGCATGGATTTGACACTTGTAGCAGTGCTGTACGTAATCGATGCATTGCGATTCCATTGTAGACCAGTAGTAACCCTGCCTGAGGATCTTCCTAGCGAGCATGACGCCGCTCATGTGAGGCCCGCAGACTCCTTCGTGAATCTCCTCCATTATCCTTGTTGCTTCGGCACCGCTGACACAGAGCTTGTGCATTCCGCAGTGAGACCTTCGATACAGTTTCCCCCCACAGATGATGTACTGAGAAGCTAGCCTTTGCAAAGCAATCTGATCCTTCTTCGTGGCCTCGGCAGGAAACTCCCCGCGTTCCACAAAGTTCCAAATGTCGTGGTACCACGGTAGGCCATCATCGACATCATCAATGGCGTTGATATACTCATAAGCAGGCAAGTCCCTCTGTTCAATCACAATCGGCCGCAGCTTAACACCTATTGGAAGTTCGATCATTGAAGCCAAAGTCGCCAAAGCATCGGCGAACTGATTCTTCAAGCGTGGGACATGGGTGAAAGTCACCTTATTGAAGCGAGGAATCAGTTCTTTCAAATTTTGGTGATAAGGCTTCATCTTTTCCTCACGAACCTTCCAATCTCCATTGGCCTGGGAAACCACCAAGTTCGAATCCCCAATTACTTCTAACTTTTCGACTCCTAACGCAATAGCAGCTCCCATTCCGACGATGCAGGCTTCGTACTCAGCTTGATTGTTGGTGACATCAAAATTCAGCTTGAAAGCGAGCGGAATGTGAGCGCCGGTGGGCGTGATCAGCAACACTCCAATCCCAAATCCCTTCTGGTTAGCAGCCCCATCAAAATAGAGCGTCCAAACTTCCTCGACCACTGTTAGAACCTCTTCGTTGGGGAACGTGAAATCTACGTCTTCCGGGCCGTCGATCGGGTGATCAGCTAAGAATTCGGCCACGGCTCGCCCCTTCACAGACTTCCTTGTGACATACTGGAGTTTGAACTCAGCCAGCAGAAGCAACCAACGTGCTAGCTTATGGGTGAGGGCAGGCTTTTCGAACAGGTACTTGATAGGATCCATCCGAGAAATCAGTCTCACCGAATAGGCTAGCATGTAGTGTCTAAGCTTTCTGGTAGCCCAAACCAACGCCCAACACGTCTTCTCGAGGGGGGAATAGTTCTCTTCGGATCCCACCATCTTCTTGCTCAGATAGTATACGGCTTTCTCGACCCCATTGTTTCCTTCTTGTGCTAGCAGACATCCTATGGCTGTTGAAGAAACGGGCAGATAGAGAATCAAAGGTCGACCCGGTGTAGGCGGCATCAGTACCGGTGGGTTCTGCAAATACCTCTGAATAGACTCGAAGGTGGCCTGGCATTTCTCTGTCAATTCGAACGGGACCCCTTTTTTAAGCAAACGGAATAATGGCTCGCAGGTTAGAGTTAGCTTGGAGATGAACCTGCTGATGAATTGGACCTTCCCTAGAAAACTTCGCATGCCTTTTTCAGACTTAGGCGGCTCCATCTCAAGGATTGCCTTGATTTTGGAAGCATCCACTTCGATTCCCCTTGCGGTGATTAGAAATCCCAACATCTTGCCTGACGTGACCCCGAACGTGCACTTTTGCGGATTCAGGCGTACGTTGTACTTGCGAAGCCTTTCGAGGAACTGCCTGAGTGAGGGAAGATAGTCTTCTTCCTCCTTTGCCTTTACAATCATGTCATCGACGTAGATCTCAACGGTTTTGTGGATAAAATCATGAAACAGGGTCGTTTGAGCCTGTTGGAAAGTGCACCTGGCGTTCTTCAACCCAAACGGCATCTTCACATAGCAGTAAGTGCCCCATTCTGTGACAAACGTTGTTTTCTCTTGGTCCTCAAGCGCCACAGAGATTTGGTTGTATCCGAAAAACTCGTCGACAAAAGAGAGCAAGGCATGCCCCGCCGTGTTATCCACAAGCACGTCAATGTGTGGCAAGGGAAAACTGTCTTTGGGGCTTGCCTTGTTTAAGTCCCTAAAGTCGACGCAGACTCGGATCTTTCCATCCTTCTTGGGAAAAGGCACGATATTGGCAACCCATTTGGGGTACTCTGCGACCCTTATGAATCCCGCATCAATCTGCTTTGTAACCTCTTCCTTGATCTTCTGAACCCAATCCGGCCTCATCCTGCGGAGTTTCTGTTTGACGGGGACAGCCCCGGGCTCCAACGGGATTCGATGCTGCACTATTTCAGGATCAATGCCGGGCATATCCTTGTGAGACCACGCGAAAACCTCAGGGAACTCCTTGAGAAGTTCAATCGTTCCAGCGTGATTTTCCGGAGACAGGTTTGCACCAACTTGCATCATGCGGGGGTCATCCTCGTCTTTCAAATTTACAAAAATTACTTCTTCTTTTAGAGGCTGAGCACGCCTTTCGTCTTCCTTTTCGATGAGGGAACGCAACTTAGCCGGGATGTCCCCGTCAAAGTCTGTTCCTTCATCGTCAGGGTCGATACAGTTTATGTAGAAGCTAGCAAAGTAGTCAGAAGCAGGATCATGCATTTCATAAAACCCAACAGGGTTGCCAAGTACAACAGACTCGAACTCAAAGTAAAAGCTACGACGTGGAGGGCCGAGAGGCACAAACTCCGACTCTGAGCTAGACTTAGACTCAATAGACGCTGTGTCAGATTCAGATTCATCGTCAATGCATTTTAGACGCGGAGTGAAAATGCAATTATTGATACTTCCCTGCGCCTTGACTATGAGAGAAGTAGGATCCTCGGGAGCATTTGATGAGTCGGGTCCAAGCATCAGCATTTCAGCCTCTTCGCCCTTGCCAACCAAACCTACTTGGGAGAACAGCATCTCCAAACCCCCTTGATCAAAAGTCTTCAGCCAGTCAAACTCTTCCTTGGTCCGACCCAGCTGTTTCTCGAATTCCCTTTGAGCAAGCTTCTCTTCAGCTGCCTCCTCTTCACCGTCGGACCAAGTGTCCGCAGCAAAGATTTCGAACCCCGGCAGCCAAGTAGAAGTCTCCGGATCCCAAAACGGTTCTATCTGTCCTGAATAAGTAGAGCCTCCTCCTTCTCGAACAAAGTAGCTATCGGGATTACCAAAAAGGGTTCGAGATTTTCCCGTGTCTTTCCTCTTTTTGGCGTCTTTGGCCGGGGGAGTGTATCCTAGGCCAAAGCGGCCTTCGGTAGAAGGAAAGACAGGGAACTCAGCGATCCTTTGTTGGTTGATCCCGAGTCCTAGGCCAGGCATGAATGACATTTTCCTCATCATTTCGAGGACGGTTGAGCTTATGGTGAAATCATCATCCATGGCGATGGCGAGGACTGAGCCAGATGTGCTGAAAGAGAATCCTCCAAAATCTGAGTCTTCCTCCCCGTGCATGATGCCCAAGACAGGCGTTCCATCATCTGTGAGCGGGCGGATCCCAGAATCTCCGCAGATTGTTAAAGTTCCGGTAGGGAGCCCCAGCATGACCTTCTGGTGCAGAGTTGAAGGCACCGCCATGATGTCGGCCCTATGAAGCCATGGCCTGCCCAGCAGCAGGTTGAAAGTAGCAGGGACATCGACTACGTGAAATTCCACATCCATCTCAAAACCCTCAGCGTCCAATTTCAGAGTTAAAGTTCCCTCCACTGCATGGCAAGTGCTGTCGTACGCTTTGACGGCCAAATTGGAAGGTGTTAAGTCACTCTTGGTGAGCCCCAAGTGGTAGGCAACCCTTATCGGGCAAACATTGATAGCAGAGCCATTGTCGATCAGCACGGTCGGCACCCAATGACCCCGGCACTTAACGGTGATGTGGAGCGGGCGATTGTGAGCGGTTCTCTCGACGGGGAGATCCCTCTCGGTGAAAGTGACAGAGTGCTTAGAGAGGAGCGCCAGCACAAGAGCAATCATGGCCTCGGGGGTGATGTCAATTGGTACTGTGAGCCGGGCCAAAGCGGAGGACAGCTTCTCACGATGCTCCTTCGATGACGATATCAAACCCCAGATAGATACGGCGATCGGAATCCTTTCAAGCTGTTTCAGAATGGCGTCTTCTTCGGGAACTCCATTCAGAAAGGGCGGATCGTTCCTTTGAGCAGCAGGAGCGGTGGTTTTCTGAGCGGGCGGATTGGACGAGCTTCCAGCCTAAAGATTGGCTGGCTGAAACACTTGGCCGCTCCTAGTGACGTTGGCCACATCCCACCAAGACAATGAGTCAATGGAATCCCACAGGTCGGCAGGCACTTCCTCTAACTTGCGCTTTCCTTTATCCGTTGATGCCACCGTTTCAGACGAGTCTGTCCCCAGAGCTGTGTCCCATTCCAAGTCCTCCATCACTTGTCCTTCCCAAAAGGTCGGATCCTGTGCAGCTTCTTCTTCAAAGTGTGCCCCCGGATTAGTGACAAACGGAACATCCCAGAATCCCCCATCGACCAGAGCAGTGTTGACGGTCCACACTTCGTTCCCCATGTCCAGATCGACGATGTTATCCACATCCCAAATATCCGCGGGCGGCGAAGTCTTAACGGTTTCCCCTACGTCCCAAAGGTCGGCGAGAGGTGCATCCAAGACCATGATAGAGCAATCATCTCCGAAAACCGAAACAAAAGGGCGAGGCTGCTTCGCAGAAATGATGTCCCGCGTAGGGTCGAACTCATGGGCGCAGCGGCCGATCACGCCGTCAATTGAATTCACCAATGGTTGCATGGCGCCGAGCGGGCGGCGGATATTGGGTACGAGCTCCCCTCCTTAAAATTGGTCTCAGTACTCCTCACTGACGCCTTCTTGGTCCAAATCAGCTTTGAGACCCTGGCCTATTTGCCATCCATCGGGCTGTGGATCCCACACATACTCCTCGGCTTCTTGCTCGACTTGGTTCAGCTCGGGTTGGTAAAAGAGTGCGAACAAGGAGAGCCCGTCCAGAGGGTCAGCCTGTGCCGCATTCCACTCTCCTTCCCATTGATCTAACCATAGCCGATTGACCTGGGGGTGCATAGGAAACCCCATGTTATATTGTTCGACCCAGTCATTGCAAAGTTCCTCCCATTCTTTGGCTTTGTCTTCCATAGCCCAGCCGGCAGCCATCATGTTAACGCTTAGTTCAGAAGGGAAAGGTACGATCGGCTTAGGGTTAATGGTTGAGGCAATATGGTCGGTGGGGTTGAATATGGTGGAGCTGAGGTTTATCTGGTTCACTTGAGGGTTGGGGTCGTGTTTGGGTAGAGAATTGGAGATGACGTTGGGTTTGGTAGGTGGGGTTGGAAGGGTACCATTGTCCACCAAATCTTGTATCGCATGACGGAGGCGATAGCAAGAGTCAATGTAGTGGTCGGGCAATCGGTGGTAAGCACAGAAAGCACTGGGGTTATGGCTAGGGGGTGGATTTTGAGAAAGTGGAGTCGGGGCTAAAGGCCTGAGATGCCCGGTTTTGACTAACTTCTCCAACACCGAGGAAAGTGGTGCCTCGAAATTGGCAAAGTTACGGGGTTGGTTGCGGTTTCGGGGTCTTTGAGGGGTTTGAACTTGGTTTATGTCGGCGATGTGGTTGGGGCTTTGGGCAGAGGGATTGTTAGCAGAGTTTGCGTTGGCGTAGTTGTTGCCACCGAACAAAGTAGTGCTGTTTCCGATGTATGCACGAGGCTTGGATTTTGAGGCTGAAGCAGAGGAGGAACTGTCACTCCTGGGCAGAACACCAGTTTGGAGGGCTTCTTCGATAGCCAGACCAGAGTCGTAGAACATTTCAAAGTTTGCCCCTTGAACCAAGACGAGGTTTTTGGCAAAGTTCGGCTGTAGGTTACGGGAGATGATGCGGATCTGATCCTTCTCACTCGGGCGATCGGGCATGAGAGCGGCTTTGGCTCTCCATCTTTGAATAAAGTCCGCAAAGGACTGCAAAGTCCTTTGCAGTCATCTTGGTGGATTCCAACTCCCGAGTGGTCATTTTGAGCTGGGCATTGTAGTTGTACTGAGCATTGAAGGCCGTGCCGATGTCCTCCCAGGTCCGTCTCTTGGAGATGTCGAGTGATAGGAACCACTAGAAGGCAGGACCGGCAAGGGTTTGTGGAAATAGCTGAGCCATGGCATCCTCTCCAACACCATGTAGCTTCATCGCTCCGTGATAGGCCAACAAGTGAGTTTTCGGATCTCCGGTCCCGTCGAACTTTGCGAAGTCGGGCATTTTGAACCGATCGGGGAGCCTAGCATTCGGGAATGGGCAGAGGCGGTCCATGTCCAGTACTCCCAACCCTTTTCTTTCGGACTTAGCAACCGTCTCTTCCAACTTGGCCATTTTGGCGACCAAAGCTGCCATTTTTGGGCTTGCAGCGGGATTCTCAACTAGCGGTTCCTCTTCGGCAGCGGCTCCTTGTTCACGCCTTCCATCGCCTTCCCTTCCTGCTGCAAGGGGAAGTCGCTCCTCGATTAAGGTTTGGAGATTAGACATAGAGGCATCGGCCTGGTCGGCCCTTTGTTGCATGATAGCCAGGTTGTGCTGCAGATCGGCCAACACGGTTGCAAGATTCGGAGGTGGGACATCCGCCATGGTTAGAACTTCTATCTTAACACGCTTTGGAGATGCCGGAGGGGACGGAGTAGACAGAGGGGACTCGTGTGGAGTAGTCGGCGATGAATCCTCCTGTGACACAGTGCAGGCCAGAGTTTCCGTTGCGGTTGACTGAAAGACAAACCCCAAATCGATCCCTCAAACGAACTCGACGGACGGCCCCAAGTAGGTTTGGCTCTTGATTTCGGAATTCTGCTTTGATGCCGGCATGACTAGACAACAAAGTACGAGAGCTCAATGATAGCTTGCAATCATTTTATTTGAAAGAATCGACAATAATGGAAAAATGATCATGCCAACGTCGTCGGTGTCCTCCTAGACTCTAGAACTAGGGGGAGTCTGCTTTACGACACTTGGACAATTGCCATAGAATCCTCAGATTTTCTTTTCGACGGTGTGTCCTTGATTGAATCGAATGTTACTAAGGGATGCCAAAATAGCCTAGGACTTTGCTTTTAACCCTTCTCGAGGTTTTAAAGTTTGATTTCGGAACAACTCGGTGTAGATGGCGTGATACTGTAACCGAAATGGCGTAAGCAGCACTGTGCCGGAGCCTAGGCAGTGTAAGTGATTAGCACTTTTAACCTGAGTGGTGTAAGCATCACGACATTTTCCCCGTTGTTCCTAATTTTTTAGTTTGAAATCTCGATCGGGCGTTAGACAAAGACTTAGAAAGCACTGATTTCCCGAAGCCTCATTGATTAAGGACTTGAAAACTTTGGTAACGTGCAACATCGAGATGCACGACTCGTCATCGGTCCAAGGCAATGCCGAACGGGCGCGAGACAGACTCGACGATAGACATCCTAAAAGCCGCCCTAGCATGCTCCTACGCAAAACGGTCATGGATGTATGTACAAGCATGCGATATGGAAAGCGGTAACACATAGAAAGGATATGGGGTTAGAAGCAAGTAATCCTACCCTGCGGGTTCCTGTCTTAGGTTGAAAGGTTCTAGTGCCTTGTAAGCGCTGTAGAGGCCGGTTTTGGCTAAAGAGGTTCCTCTGACTAGAGCCGCGATATACCTCCCACTGCAATGCGTGGAGCAAAGCACTGGTCAAACGATAGTACGACTCATCATTGTCCAAGGTTGTTGGGCGTTCGAAGACCCCGGGCTCCAATAAATTGTGCCGGTTACCCAAAACACCTCAACGGGGCTGACCAACCATCGAATACGAACGGAGAATTGCCGAAGAATGATTCGACGAGAGAGAAATGCAACGGTTTTGAAACAAAATGCCCTTTGAAGCTTGGCTCACTTTTGTTAACTAATACTTGAAGAAAACTACACAAGTGAACAATAGTAAAAGCCCCAGTTCGGATTGGTCGGACGCGGAGATCCTGTTACGTTACCATTCCGTTCTTCAGCAGCGCGAAGCGTACCATTTTGACAAGCTTTTGAAATTTGTTCAATTATATATTAATCGCCAAATATCCATCAACGCAATGAGTCCCCAGCAGAGTCACCACTGGGGGCACGCGCCCTGAAAATCGCTCGATTTTGGGTTCCCCTTTTTAAGACTGGGTGCGGCCCATTTTTAGAAAAGCGCAGCGAAACGCCTCGATTCAGAGTCGCCACTCGGGTTTTAGCGTGAAATACCCAAGGAACCGAACTCGAAAACGTTTGCCACGTTTGTTTGATTTTGAAAAGGCATGGACCGGTCCATCGTCACCTTCGATATCTGAGGTTCGGGAGCCAGGTTACGAGAGGGGAAGGGTTTTATGGCACCCCCTCTCGCCCAATCCGGAGATCGGTCTCTACTCGGGCATTTTATAAAAACGTTTGCATTTTTCTCTCATTTCATCATTTTTAGCCAGTTAGGGCGGGAGAACATTTAATGGGGATTAAAACTGTAACAACTTGCAGTTTATGTGACAAAATGTTTATGAATGATTTAATTGCAATGCTAAATATAGATTGAGAACAAGCACTGAGCAGCCCGAACAAACTGGAGTACGCTGTCACAAAGTGACGTGAGCAGATCCTGCCAGCATACACTGGCCGAGCCACGGCATGCTGACTTAGACATGCGCACGCCACTCTACAACTGGCGTACTCCACTTGCTTACTTACTCAGTCTTTGTTTGCAACCCTCTGGGCTCTGGAAAAGGACCAGCGCACACCCAGGACAAACCACACAGCCAATATATTACAGATTATATAATAACAGGCAGAAGAAATGGCTTTAGGCCATGAAAGAAAACAGAATACCCCAAAAATAGTGTGGGGACAAGAAATAGGCCAAGACTAAACTAAGATGTAAGGGCCAACCACTGAAATCAGGTACAAACTGCTGTACGCCAGTCTGATACCGCCGTACGCCACTTTGGCCTGGATCCAGTGCTTGGCTTTGCATCATCTGGGTTCTGGAGCATGACCAGAAGGATCCCAGAGGCCTTTTGAAGAGATAAAGAGCGAGCATGAATGAAAACGTCTAAGCAGCTCTAAGCATACAGAAAGCAGTAGACTGATTATTATCATGCGAGGGTGATTGACAGAAATGAAAGTAAGCTAAAGGGACGATCCATGATCCCCACGTCAATATTGCACGTACTACCATTACTGGCGTACGGCATGATGTTACTGGCGTGCGCCATATTCCCTTTCATCCAACTAACGTATTTTACCAGTTTAAGACCAGGATTAGTATTATCTACTAGCTTGGGCCTTTCTGGTCCCCCTCAAGAGCTGAAAATAGAAAAGGACGCAAAGGTGGTATACCTTTTAGTATTGTGGTTTGGAGGTGGTATTGAGCCTTAGAGGTTGAAGATGGAGGTTGTATAGTAGCTGAATATCAGTGGGGTGTATGGAAATGGGTTGCTCTCCTTTCTCTTTCAATGGAAGAAGAGAGATAGAGAGCTTGAAAAAAGAAGAGGGAGAGAGATTGCACTTCTTAATGTGGCTAACCCCTTGCAAATGAATGCAAGGGGGGTATTTATAGAGGAGAGAGACTGAGATCAGTTTTGATCTAAGGCCATGTTTGGCTGGTTGGGGCAAGGTTGGAGCCTCCCATGCATTAAATGCATGGGACTTGCCTTGATGGGGGATGTAGGAGAGAAGGGGAGGCGTCCCTGCAGAATGCAATCATCAGGGAGACTGTAGTCGACGTCAGGGTGGCACAAAAGTGTCGCCCATGTGGCTGAATAAAGTTGATTTGACTGGATTTGACTGGCGTGCGCCATATATGGAGTGGCGTGCGCCACTTGTAACTGGGTCAACGGTCGATGACTGACACGTGGCAGTTAACTGGCGTGTGTCTCCAAGACACTGGCGTAAGCCAGTTGGGTTTTGCTGGGGCTGTTTGGCTCTGGTTTGAAGGGTTTAAAATGGGTTTGAAAGAGATTCGGGACGCTCAAAGCTCAAACGCACCAATGTCCTTTGATTGTTCTCGACTATAATCATCATTGGAAAAATAAAAGATCGACAAATAATGTTATCCGGACAGTCCAGGATGGGGTGTCTACAGATTAGTGAGTAGTCGTTCAGGTAGAGTCGCAGGGTGATTAGCACACCGTGGCTAATTCGGGCACTGCTCCTTTTATCAAACTATTAAATTAAACGATTTTCGATTGGAAAATACTTTCCGCGGACGAACCCGGGCATCATCGGAGCCCATATGAACGGGAGAATGGGGGTCAAAAACTCATTCTCCGCTGCGCATGGGTATACGGCGACCATAGGGTCTCGCATCTTGCGGGGTATCTTTTTCAATCTAAAATTAAACGTTTTGAAGAACTCCGAATAGACCAGGTTAATCCGGATTAGTTACAAGTGCTATGAACCCTACGATTGTGCCTTCCTTTTATTTATTTGAAAGAATACAATCAATTTGTTAGTTTTTATTAATCTCAACCAAATCGGGGGTGGCTACCTAAGAGCCCGTTTAAATTATAACAACCCGAGTTTTTGTTCAGCACACATCACCGTCTTTGTGGATTCGACTCCGGTCTTACCGGATATTATGTTGCGTTGGTCTCCGCCCTACACTTGGGGCAACCCATTAATTTAGGACTAGGAAATCGTCAAGCACTCCGCAAACATTTGTGATGATGCTTGGGCCCGGTTTAAGGATCGTCAAATTAAAGTTGTCGCCAGCCGTCTCCGCGTATGTCTGCTCTCCTACTACAACAATGGCGTAGGAGAATTCTTCGGACTCGACGAAGCTGGGATCTGGGTCCTCATTGTATACTACTTCTGTTGTCGGGTCGACTGACTCGACCGTGTTTTTTATGGCAGTAAGAACTGTGGTCCCTGTGTAGGGGGAAAAAAGGTAAGTTTCGTAACTATGCAGGATGGTTCTGATCACTTCTATACCGAAACAAAAACATATTCTTGACAGAAAACTAGTGCTACATATGTGATGAGAATGGTCTATCTCGAAAAGCATAAAAAAGTTTTAAAAAAAAGAAGTCCCAAATGCCCAAAAATGCTCTTAGTGGAATAGTGCCTCTTTTTCGATTGAGATTATAGCCAATCTCTTTAATCTCTCTTGCAAAATTGTAGTTTGAAGGTAAAAATAAAATTCATGTTAGCTCGCTCGATTTGTTTTAGCACTTATTGACGACGTACCAATTGTCTGATTGTTGCCGCTAAGTCCCTGCCATGTAATTGTCCACCCGCCGCACTGATAGCCAAGATTGTCAGCATGAGTCCCTGCAACAAGTATTTTCGATGCCTTCTTAGGAAGTGGTAACAATGGTTTCTCAGCTGATTTACCATTCTTCAGCAACACAAGAGATTTCCTCACAGCTTCCCTTGCCAATTCTCTGTGCTCCAGTTAACGACACAAATATGAAAACTCTAGCGTTTTCCAACGAAAGAATAAGGAAAGAAAAAAATTACGCCTAATATGTTGTTTTGTATAGGGTTGGGTTGTAAATCTTCTCTAAATACGTAAAATATGATGTCCAGTGGAGTAGGCAATTGTCAAATCTCGTAAAATTATTATCTATGTTTTTATTGTGTACATGTGTATGATTATGGACATAGAAGTATAGACTTACTAACCTGACATCCCAGATAGTTAACAAAGCTATAATCACAATTGGGGCTTTCAAACAGACCTGCTGTGAACTTCACTCGCAGTATCCTCTTCACCGCATCGTCAATTCGGGTCATTGGAATGAACTCTGTCTGCACCAAAGAGGTCAGAACGTCGATGAATTCTGTGTAGTTGTAAGGAACAATGATCTGAAACAAGCCCACAGCCACATTAGTCCTTTGTTGCAACCTGACAGTAATTCGTTCTTTGTATCTTCTAACTTCGAAAAATAAGTAAAGTACGAAAACAACGAGTTGATGAGGAGTGAGTGACCATGTCAATGCCAGCGCTGATTCCTGTGAGGACAGAGTATGTGTAGTTAGCATTAGGTGGATTTGTGAGCTGATCAATGCCCTGCCAATCCGAGATGACAAATCCCTGAAACAATTGTTCGATTCATACTTAAGTTTAGTTGCATATAAATATTCCCAATCCCTCACAAACTTAAAGGACAAACATTTAGTTTTATGTCGATGATTTATTTACATTGAATCGCAGTGTGTTCTTGAGGTAACCGGTGATAAGCTTACGATTGGAATGCATTTTTACACCATTCCAGCTCGAAAAAGAGATCATCACGGTTGATACGCCTTTCGCAACAGCATTGGCATAAGCTGGCATGTGAATGCTTAACAATCCTTTCCAACTTATTTCGGTGTTGTTTGCGTTGATTCCATCAGTTGTTCCTCCATCACCCACATAGTGTTTCGCGCATGCCGCGACCTTTTTCCTGCGCAGTCAAATTCGGAAAACCAGTGAAGATTAACAAAAGATACAAGGAGTCATGACTAGTTTAAAAGCAAATAAAAAATACAAAAATTACGTAGCCTGTATCATCTACGACAACCAGTAATTGCCCAATATTTTCTAAATATAGTCTAAATGAAGTATCAAATCTCGCTTTTCCAAAGTTTTTTGTGTGGAACAATGGTTTTTTTTTAATGTCATCTCATATGAGGTGAGTCTCGGATAAATGTATGGTCCACCTCATGCGAGAGGAACATTACAAATAACTGTGAATTATAAAAATTTTCCTTCTCTCAACAAAATCTACTTCTCGGAAATTTTCATTTTGAAAATAAGCTTCAAGCATGGTCCATCTAACCAAGTTCATAAAACAGTCTAACACAACAAATGTTATCAAATCTATTTAATTTCGTTAGTTGTATTCAGAAATAGCATCGGAGATATTAAGAATGTATAATCATATGGAATTCCAACTCAAATTCAATTTCTTGAATGTCCGCTCACTAAAAAGTGACACCCCTATCGAACTTGTTTCTTTTATTGAACAACAATTTTTGTTCTCTTACCTATTAGTTAAAAAGAAAAAAGAATCTGACTTGAAAAATTACTATTGGCAGCAAAAAATTACTCCTGGCCACGAAGAATTACTCCTGGCCGTGAAGAATTACTCGTGGCCGCAATGAATTACTCGTGGCTGCAAAGAATTGCGAGACCATAAAGTAATTGGATGCGGCCAAGAGCAATTCGATGCGGCCAAGTACAATTTGATGCGGTCAAGTGTAGTTCAATTCGGCCAACTGCAATTTGATGTGGGTGCAAATAGATGTGGCCAAGAATAATTTGTAGGGGCCAAGTGAAATTCGATGCGGCCCAGAGTAATTCGATGCGGCCAAGAGCAATTCAATGCGATCAAGTGCAATTCGATGCGGCCAAAAGTAATTTGATGCAGCCAAAAGCAATTCGATGCGGCCAAGTGCAATTTGATGCGATCAAGTGCAATTCGATATGGCCAAAAATAATTCGATGCAGCCAAAATTAATTTGATGCAGTCAAGTGCAATTCGATGCAATTTGACTGATAAGTGTTAGGAAAATAAGAAAAATTTGAAAATAATGAATCAAAATAAGTGCAATTCGATGCGGTCGAGTGCAATTCGATACGGCCAAGTGCAATTTGACTGATAAGTGTTAGGAAAATAAGAAAAATTTGAAAATAATGAATCAAAATAAGTATGGGACATTAATTTTAGTTTTTCTTTCATCATTCTTCCAAATATTCATTCTTTCCAAGTAATTTTTCTAGTCTTACTATCCGTATATCTCAACTATAGAAAAACTATCTACAAAATCCAATGATCCAAAACATAGAAAATTCAAAAACCGTTGTTTCCATATTATATTGATATAGATGTTCAGGTAAGAGATTTGAAAAACAAGAAAGTTTTGCTGACTTCCGCTTCCAATTTTGAGATGGAGTATGTGTACTGTGTTTAGAGCCGGTGCGTTGAGTTGGCTTTTATCATGGTTGTATTGTTGTGGGGTTCCAATGGAGACATGGAATACCCTGTGGGGGGAGGCGGTGTCCATTGATGAAGAAACAGAGAAGGTAGCGAATTTCTCTTAAGAGGAAAGTTCAAATGTGTCACCTCTTGTCTGGTTTCATTAGCCAAGTCATCTGGTCGGATTGCGAAGGAAAGAAACCCATGATCACGGTCGTGTAGGAGCAAATGGTTATTCATAATATCATGAAGACTCAATGTCAATGCAAATGTCATTCGCCGGAGAGTTTCGTGAGATTGGTGCTGGATTCGAGGGAAACACAGCATGGATACAAATTGGATGAGGGCATGCGGGAGCTTGATTGGTCATTGGTGTGAACCAATCTCTAAGCAATTGCGAATCACTGGTGGGAGAAATGAGAGAGGAAGCCGCTCGCAAAATGATTTAAAAATCGGCAGTCAGTCAGTTTTCGTTTATGATTCACAGACCAATTCACCGCCATTACGGCCAATACTCGACCGCTACGGATGATTTCAGCACATCAAACTTTCTTTCCTCAAAAGTGAATTTTGAAAATTTACATCCGCAAAAAAAAATATTCTCATTACATATCGTTCAATACTCTCAATACTGTTACTCCTCAACTATTACCATTACGCTGCGTGATTCATAAGTCAATGGGCCTTCAAATGTACAAAAGTTGGGTCAGGTTACTCAGGTACATAATGATGTATGTTTGGTTTCACATACAGATCCATCAGAAATAGAATTGGGCCCAGTCATTGGACCTTCATAAATTCATACTGCAATATATTATCAGTTTCCCTAAGGCTCGATTTGAATGCCCGTAATTTTTTGTAGGAATCAAATTCCGAATAATTCAATACCTTGAGTAATTATATTCTGACGTTTGGAATAATTAAGTAATCTTCTTTAGGAATCATTGAATTTGAAAATATTGTAAAGTCAAACGTTTCCTTTTTATACTATAAATATATAAATAAAAAATTATGTCCGTAGTGAGGAGTATTATTTTGTGCATCGCATGAAATCACTCACCCAGACGAATTTGGAAATCTTGTACTGCAGCCCGCACTATATGGGCTATAGGGCGGTCGATTTGGCCTGTGTCTATTTTGACACCGACGGTTTGAATTTAATCCGAGCTCCTACAAATATATATGTTCATTGCTCGGATTGAAATCCGAACTGTCCATAAATGAACTGTCGGATCAGCCGCTCTATAGCCCCTGTCAATTTTGACACTGATATTAATCCGAGCTCCTATATACCGTCCATTGCTTGGATTAAAATCCAAACTTTCTATAAATGGATGGCCGGCCCTACAGTCCTGTCGGGCAACCCGTCCTACAGAATTCCCTTGTCACACTCACACATATGTGTGTATATATACATAAATTTACGCTTGCCTGGTAGCTCCGAGACCAATATTGTGGGGGAAAATGGTTGCCTTGTAGACGTTATTGTTGCCATGCACAGCGTCCATGCCGTAGATGATTGGGATCTGAAGGTGGGCGGACAGCGCACCTTTCTGGAAACTGTTTACCATCTCTATCCATGTCCCCGCCGACGCGTTTACTGCAGGAACGCTTCCTCCCCCACTCAACACGCTCCCTGCCCACATGATTGGGATTTGATTTATATCGATCTTGATTTGATTTGTTAAGGCTCTATTTGGTAAAGTTGTTAGTTTTTTGTTTTCGTTTATGTAAAACAAGAAATAAGGTTTTGTTTATTTATTAAAAAATAAAAACAAAAAACATGTTTGGTGACCATAATAGGTTTTGTTTTTTTATTTTTTGGGCTGTCGAAAGTGTTTTCAAAATAAATGAAAACACATTTTTTATGTTTCTAGAATTTTGGTAAACTAGTAAAATTGATTATGTATTTTGTAAACAAAACAGTAGCACAAATATGTTTAACAATCATGTTTATGGTGCCTATTTCAAAGAATATGGAAAACAAAAACAAAAAAATGGGAAATAAAACTTTTCCAAACAGAATCTCTAGATCAGTGTCAATCAAATTACAAGGAGAGAAAATGAATTTTCATTGCCGATCTCGAAAAAAATATTGTGAATATTTGTTACTGCTTGACTTATACTTTACTCATGATTTCAAAGTAAAAGTCAAAAGCATCAAAATGAAAGTTTTAAGTCAGCACTTTTGTTATTTCCTCAATTGACTTGCCTATAAATTGAGAAAATGGAATTGTTAAATCATCAAAGTTACGGATTGAGGGAAAATGGTTTAATTCAGAAAATATCTATAGAATCATCCATCAAGTATAATTTGGATAGTTATATTTAACTTTTGAACATCTATTCAAACTTGTAAAAGCTATGCTAAACGGGTTTAGAACTCACGTTTATTCTTTCGGATTAAGACTCCAAAATAATCTCACAAATCTATCTCTCATAATAACACTTAAAAAATCGCACGATCAAAAAGAGTAAAGATTGGAATAAGATGATCATATTTTACCAATATGGTACTTTTTGATCACTTCAGCTGAAGCAACGGTTCGTTCAATCTGAGTCATTTGGCCAATCTTCTCCTCTAGAGTCATTCGGCTCATCAAATCCTTAATCCGAACGTTTATGTGCTGTTTCAGATCCTTATCCAACAAACATGGATGGAGATTCTCGCCATTTCACCCTTCCCAAATTGTCCTTCTGGTCATAAAATTAATGCTATTTTTAAGCTAGAATCATGGCATCTTAATTCGTGAAATTCCTTTACCATAGTTGGCCGTGGGCTACGATAAGTTCTTTAATATAAACAACCAAAATTTGAGTAAATTTTGAGTCTCCATTGAGTGTAATAAAACAGACAATGTAATTTTAAGGATATAAACATTGTCTCAAATAGGAGAGGTTGTTGTGCGTAACCGTAATAAGCCATGTTAGAAGCTGTTGTGCGTAACCGTTCGAATTTTGGACTGCAATCTAATTCTGGCACGCCCGCTACTCTAGCCGATTTGGTTTTGCACTTTTTGTGGCGAAACAAACTCATTAATTTTTGCCAAATATTTTTGAACCGTGACAATGCTTTTAGAAGAGTGTCAGAAAAACCCATAAAATGAGACGCAAGGGCAGAGGGAGAAGGGGTCAAGTGGGCTCACTTGACCCAAAATGTTTTGAATTTATTCATTGATCAATTGAAATTTCGCTCCATTTTGGAATTTGACGGCAAAAAATGCGACAAATTAAATTAACCCAAGAATTTCCATTTTGTAGTGTTGCCTCCTTTTAAATCTATGATTTTCCTAACTATCGTCCAATAGGAGTGGATGATACATACATTTTTCAAATTTCAATCTACATTTACTGGTTTCATGCACTTTTCAAAGATACTGGACTCTTTTCGCACATTAACCGCCGTCGTAAATGTTATTGGTAGTGTTGTTCTATTGGTACGTAAAAATTTCGTTATTAACACGTAGGAAAAAGATCACAGGTATTAACACAGGTTCCCGAAAATCTTGGCTCCGCCCATGTGGAGACGGAGGGAGACAATATGCTAACGAGCCAAAACCAAAAGTTACAACGAACAATAAAGGCATGAGAACGTTGAGTTTGGCCATAGGACCTAAGGATCACTCACAGAGAGAAAACAAGGAAATGCGGAGAAATAAGAAACTTACAGGGAGGGCGCGAGAACCAGACAGACTCTATTCTTCTGGGGGTTTTGATCTATTTGAATAAGTGCGAATATCTTATTATTCTGAACATATTATTCTAAAGGATCATAATTAACTTTTGTCTCTAGGACTCTCATAATTAAGTATTTATTCTTTATTTAGGATCCTGTGGAGCAAAAACATGATTATTAGAGCCTTAAAGACAAAAGTTAATTATGTCTTTTTAGAATAATATGTTCAGAATAATAAGATATTCGCACATATTCAAACGGATTAAAAATTAGAATACTTAATTTTTTAGAATGTTTATATATTAAAAATACAGTTAAAAATTTATCTGCTCCAATTTTCAATCCGTTTGAACTAGTGTGAAGATTTTATTATTCTGATCAAATTATTCTAAAGAGACATAATTAAATTTTATCTCTAAGACTCTTATAATCACGTTTCTACTCCATAGGATTGCAAATAGAAAACTTAAAATTTTTTTTCTTAGCAAACGGTACCCTTTTTGGGCCTTTTTGGATGTGGGTAGGGGGTGCTGTGCCTGAGGCACAGCAGAGCCCCCGCGTCCGGGAAGGGCTTCATCCGAGCAGTTTTTATTGAACGGAAACCCTTAAAATCATGTTCTGATCACTTTGAGCGGCTTGGATCATCGAAATTCAATCGGGAAGGGGAGTCCCGCATTTTAATAAAATGCGGGATCCCTCACCGGAACCTGACTGATATAAAAAAGATAAGAGTACCGACCAAATAACTACCGATGGGGTACCGACGGTCTTGTAGATTTCTGAACTGAAATCGTTTTGAAATCTGAATGATTGGATTGAGCACCTATACATATTAGATTGAGCTGATTCTTCACGGGCTCACTCAATTTTTTCTTTAAATTATTGAATGGCTTGAATCATCTGTGCGCATCCCGTGGGGCCGTCGGCATCCCATCGCTATAAAACTAGCTTATCAGTATCACTAACAGTCCTCTTTAAGTATAAATCTCAAAGGATCCAAATATTAAATGGTCCAAGGGCACAAAAATACAAAAATTAAATGGTCCAAGGGCACAATGACTAGCACCACTCGAGACCAAAAGGATACAAATATTAAATCTCATTTATTTTCGATGGTGCTGATAATTTTCTAGTCAGAGCTATCAACAAGCGGAAAGGGATAGTTACCGAAAATGAATGATTTGTCGACAAAACGAGAAATCTTCAGTGGGATTGTCATCAAGATTCGACGCACGGTTTTAGTTGACTTCGTTCTTCTATCCGTTACGACGAATAAAATTTTCTTTGCCGATCAAGAAAAGATTTGACACACTGGCAACACTGCATTGGAGCTGGCGGAAGCCCCAATTACGCCTGAATTTATAATATACTATTAATAATATCTTATGTAGTTTTCATGAATATTGACATATATAGTAAGAACGATAGTATATTTTAGTAATTTTATTAAATTTACCATCACATTCAAACATCACACGCACAGGAGTGCGTAATCTATCCGATCACTCTGTCAAACGCTAGTTAAATTAGTAAGACTATCAAGATATTTTACGTTAGTAGTTTCGTTTGAGTTGCATAAACAATAATAGAAAAATACTTTCATAAAATGTAACGGAGCTTTTGTTAGGTGAAATATGTCCCGGACAAACTTTATTCGGACCAAAATCCTGACTCCGCCCATAATTGAACGCTTAATTATCATGAAATCCTTAATAAGGATTATCAACGAGGAACCAATGAAGTACCACGAAATCATTAATTATATCAATGAGGAGCCACCGAAGGATGACTGGCGACAGTTGGCCGTATTAAATATTTAAATTTGGAGAATAAGTTCTGTCCGGAGAAGGCTGTCTGGACAGCCCCATGTGGCCCTCTTCGGGCATTTTTTTGAAAAATTCAAATTGTGTATCTTGTAGGGCCTGCAAAATAATGTATCTACGCAAAAAATCAATTTATCCGGACATCGATGGGTATGTAAAAAGTTGAGTTTTTATACAGAAAAATGGACTACCGTGAACAGTTTAACTTTAAAAACAGTTGACAAATCACGGTCGTCCATTTTTCCATGTATGAACTCAACTTTGACATACCTATCGATGTCTGAAAAAGCTGATTTTTTGTGTAGATACATTATTTTGCGGGCCCTACAAGATGCATGGTTCGAAGTTTTCAAAAAAACACGCGAAGAAGGCCCACATGGGCTGTCCGAACAGCCCCTTGTCCAGTTGATCCAGAAAGAACTTTTTCTCTTAAATTTAACTGGTGACCTTATTATTTGTTTCGGTCCCGCTAATAGATGCCCTTGGGGCAATACTTTAGGTGCAATAAATATACTTAAAACTATCAATTGTGTTTATGGATACTCACAATTTCACCACTATTTTATATATTTGTAATGCTTTTTTTAATGACAAAACACTACCCTCATTTCCTTTTACAAATTAGGTGGGTGAAAGGTTTTCATTGCAAATAAAAAGATTACATACAAGGAAGAGGGGTTTTTTTAATGACATCACTACCCTCATTTCCTTTTAAAAATTAGGTAGGTGAAAGGTTTTCATTGCATATAAAAAGATTATGTACAAGGAAGAGGGATTTTTTTAATGACAACACTACCCTCATTTCCTTTTAAAAATTAGGTAGGTGAAAGGTTTTCATTGCAAATAAAAAGATTACGTACAAGGAAGAGGGGGTTTTTTTTAATGACAACACTACCCTCATTTCCTTTTAAAAATTAGGTAGGTGAAAGATTTTCATTGCAAATAAAAAAATTATGTACAAGGGAGAGGGGTTTTTTTTTTTTGGGTGGCTACGAGGATATATATATATATATATATATATATTCCAGTCGGCTACAAAAAGATTACGCGCAAATAAAAAAATTAGGTAGGTCATAGGTGCATGTGTTCTACTGTTGTTCCCGTAACTAATTAATTTATTCCTTAATATTATTTTGACAATATAAATTTTAAAAAATTATAAAATAAAAACGAGCTAGATTTAATTAGAGAATGTGATGGGTACTACTCATTATATTGTTTTTTGAAACCAGATGCTTGCGTAACTCAACTAATTCCAAATCCCTAAAGTTAATGACTAGACCAACCCTCCAGTGGAACCGAGGTTTAGAGTTTTTGGCCTCTAGCCAAAACACTTATTTGTTTTCTTATACCCACTTGGCCAAATCTCTTGGGTTGGTTCTACCCATTGTTCTCCTCCTCAACCTTGCTAACAAGGAATTTTATAACCTGTAAAAATCAGTTCATTACAAATAATTGCCCACCAATACATTCAATTGTAATTTACGTACCCACAAAAATTTCAGTCATAAATTATTTTAACATAACCGTATAAAGCAAACATAAAACATGGAGTAGTTAATAGTTATGAATTTTTTATAACCAAACTACATAAGTAATACAGAGATATAGTAAAATTTGATGCAGAGGTAGATTTGATGCTATTTGATACTACTACAATCATTAATTAATGACAGTAATTGGAAAACTCTTAATTTATCATTGTACGTCATTAATTATTCTTTCAAGTTAGAATGGTGCATACAACATTTTACCTCATTTAATATGCTTAAACTTGTGCCCCAGAGGAGCCGATTAGAATTGGCCTATTTGTTTTGACTATTTAAATTTAATATTTGTGCCCTCTTTAAAGAATGGTAATAAAACACTCGTAGAAAGTTTAAAAACCACAAGACTCAAAGTGGTCTATTATACTCGGATCCCATTTTGCTTTAGTAGCACTTTTTGTCTTTATTTGAATTTTTTTTGCATTTATTAGTTTTTCGTCAATCTTTTATGAAAAACCAAAAAGTGAGCCCACTACGAGTCAATCTGTGTGGAAAACCACACAGATTTAGAATATTTTTAAATATAAAAAGTGAGTCCACTATGGGTCACATACAAACGATTCGAGCCATTCATTAAGTGTAAAATATTTTTTCAAGGGCAACCAAATATCAGCTCAATCAGATATCTATAGGTGCTCGATCCAATCATTTAACTTTTCATTCAGATTTTAGGATAAGAAAAAGTTAGATGATTGGATCGAACACCCATAGGTATTGGATTGAGCTGATTTCTCACGGAGGCTCTTCAAAAAATATTTTATATTTAATGAACGGCCCTAATCATTTGTGTGAGACCCATAGTTAGCCCCACACCGTGACCCATGTGAAAAAAGTCTCAAATACAAGGTGTAGTAAATTTCACATGCACACTACCTTTATTAATGGCTTAATTAGAGTGACTTGTGAAATCCAAATTTACTAATGACACCAACAAATTATGCTTGCATTTTAAAAAAAATTAGTTTTTAAGATAACAAATTTCAAGTCTCTCAACTGAGCTTTATTACATTAAGGTTTTATGTTTCATTTGTTAGGGAAAGAAAAGTCGAGGAAAACACAATCGAAGTATGGTTCTTTTGACTTTCTTCTATATATACAAGTCCAACATTGAGATTGAATTTTTATCAAACGGCTAGGGAAAGAACAAAAAAAACTCCTATCATTGGCTAAAATAAATTGTTTGAATACTTTTAGTTGTTTTGTACAAGTCAATTTCAAGGTTATTAATCATTGGCAAAAATGACAAAAGAAAGGGAGACAAATCATTGTCGATACAACTGTTAATTGATATACTAAGAGTTTTTGATCCCTTCATGTGATGTCAAATTGGATTCATCACGGTTTATTTTACAAAATACGAATCTTTCGTTTTGTTTAGTCTCCATATCTTTCAATATATATGTAAAATATTTATATCATTAAGGCTCCGTTTGTTTCGATGTAAAATGTTTTACCATGTAAAATATTTTTTCAGAAAACAAACTTCAAACTTTTATTTTTCAGTGTTTGGTTAGCACTTGAAAATATTTTCAGAAATCAACAAAATAATACAGAGAATGAGGGGGGCTTAAATAGTTAAGAGATCTGAGATTATTGAAATTGAATGTAGGTTAGGACTGACGATCAGGGAATTGAATAGTGAGAATTGCAGTAAAAGGCAGCGGGTTCATTTCGGTAAATAACTTGCTAAAGATTTAAAGGTAAGTTATTTTCATCTAATTGATGGAAAATGCTTTATATGCAAAATATTTTTCTCATTTTTTACACAACTAAATACCGAAAAATAGGTAAAATATTTTACCGGAACACATCTTACATCCAAACAAACGGAGCCTAAATATCTCATCCTTTTTTTTGATAATAATATCTCATCCATTGGAAAGGTGTGACTCGTTAATAGCTTGGAGCGGATCTTATTTCCTAGCACGCCCACAGTTTCTCCCGCAACTCTTGGAGATATCCACTCTTACGCCAACTTGCGTCTAAGGTAATCCCATTCCACAAACAACTTTTTTCCTTTTTTTCCACTTTTTCCACTTTTTTGGTTTTGTCCTTATTTGAATTTTCTTTACGTTTGTTAGTTTTTTTTAACTTTTTCCCCGGGCTCCGGGGACGGTGGTGGCAGTGGCCCGTCTCACTCCAGGTGCCCGCGGGTGGTGGTTGGTAGGGTTGAGGTTTAGGCTTACCCATGTTGTCTATGTGCTAGTCTCCAGCTAGGCATATGTTATCTACGGGCTTTTCGTTTTTGGGTTAGGGTTTAGGTGTATTTGGGCTTAATTGTTATATTTGGGTTTTGGGTTTCTCGTGGGCTCTATTAATTCTTTTGTACCCATTTAAACACTTTTGATGTTCTGGGTTTAGAGCATCCATATTGTAATAAGCAAATTGGTATGGATAAGCAAAATTAACAACAATGCTAAAAAAACACCTCACATTGTAATAAGCAAAGTTACAAGTCTTTTAGCAAATAATCAAATTCCATCTATTGCATAACCAAACTTAACAATTTTTACCAAAAACCAAAACTCAATAACCAAAGTCAAAACTAAAAAACTAAAAAACACCCCACATTAGAATTGTCTCATCGAAACGAATAATTTGGTGTGGTCGGGTGCGTGATTAAAACTCGTTTGCAATTAGACATAGGTGTATTGCGTATTGTGGGGGGTTTTTTTTATAGGGATGCAAAAATAACCAATGTGGAGGTAAAATTTGTTAAGTTTGATTATGAACTAAATGGATAATCAAATGCTGACGTGGCACATTTTGGTTATTGATTTTGATTATTCCCATTGCGGATGCTCTTAGTCCACTAAGTACTCTGTTGGTTTCTTGCTAACTTGAGCTTTGCATTGTAATTTTTTTCTGATCAATAAAATTTTTGCTTTGTTGTTCAAAAAAAAGGACAAAACCATAACTTCTGAAATCTTGTTACATAATTTCTATCCTGTTGCCTCAAGCATTCATTGAACTTACCATCTAGGATCTCGAATCATTGTTCCTGCAAATAACTTTTTGAATTAGTCCATAGTACAGTAGAAAAAGAAATGCATTGAGCAATTTTTTCTCGCGAAATGTCAACCTACTATTTCGCTCTTCAATTTTAATAAAAATCCTGCCAGTGAGACGCAAGCAAGACTCAAAGCCCAAAAACTACATCTAATATTTGAACCAAACCCCAACTCACCCCTGCCCAAATCAAATTTAACCCAAATGCAACCAAATTGGGCCAAGCCCATAGCTACTAAAGCCCCTAATAAATAAATACACGGCCGCACTACCCAGTGGAACGGTTCTTTGCCATTTGATTAATAATGAAGTGCTTTTGTGCATAATTGTTTCCATATCTTTGCACCAAAAAAAAAAAAAGAAGAAGTGAAAAATGGAGTTTTTTTTTATTTATTTATTTCATATGTGTTTGACCTTATTTATGTGAGTAATAATGATTTTATTTGCCGCATCAGACCTGCATGTGAGACTAATAATAAGATATTTTTAACTCGTGAAGAAGCTCGATCTTAACTAAAGCCTAGGCTAGTTCACCTAGCTCGACCTCGGCTGCCAAATTTCATTGGGCTCGAGTTCGGTAAAAACATAACAAATAAATTGGAACATTCTAAAACTTGGCTCGGCTCAAATCATCCTATTTACAACCCCCTGTTTACAAGCGTTATAGTAATTCTCTTCAGAGAGTATCTATAGTATTATTCTCATCTTGGAATTATAATTATCAATAACTTCAACCATGGTTAACTTCGATTTCTATCTTTTATAAGCTAATCGCCTCACCGTTTTATAAGGTGAAATTATACAATAGTCTGGGAGTATCAGCACGTAATACTTCGATTCCAAACCATTATAAATCACCCATTCCGGGGGTGTCTACCACTAAGTGTATGGACCCTACATAAACACGTGGTTGTAAAATGGTTTGAAGTACCACGTGGCGGTACTCCCGGACTATTGAATAATTAAAGTTTGGTTTTAGGTGACATGTCAGTTGGATACGAGCTGGCTGTATGATTCCAGTGAATACGCGAAAGCTCCATGTAGAAATATTAAAACTCTTGATAGAATAGCATCAAAGTTGATCCATCTTCTTCTCCTCCTGGAAACGTAATCGATCAAGGACTTCGAACCATGCATAACTTTGATTTTCAAACTTTTTTTTTTCCCCTCAGCAAAAGAAATTTTATTAAATTCTAAAATTGAAACAGATTAAAGGTAACAAAGGCAAACAATAGCAACCCGAGACCCACAAAAAGACGTTGGCTAGATACCAAACTTTGATTTTCAATCTTGAAGGTGGTTGATCGTCTCACCATTTTATATTATTTTGATTTTGGCTAGTGATTGTGGCGTTTCAGTATAAAAAATAATTAATCTACAAGTGGCGAGAATTAATCTACAAGTTTTCGCTTAGAAGATGAAAATCTCTCTTTGAGTGGCACGTATTCTATGTCTATTAGTGACAATCTGACAATTGAAAATGTCCTCCGACATTGAAGTCAGTTTCCTCTCAGGGCAAACTATAGAATACTGATGGTAGTCCAAGAACTCTCAAATTACGAATGAAATAGTAGATTTCTTGATCACCATGCTCTCATCACGTTATTTTTTGATGCCTAGCTCTATTGTGTGTATTCTTCAGCTATTTTTGGGCGAGAATTAATATGGCCACCAACTCGGGATTACCATAACTTTTGCCATCGTTAGGTGGCAAAGATTATATATATATGAATCGAGACATTCCTGAATTATTCAAGTCTGATCTCGACACATTAAGAAGTTTGTTTGGATTCTATTCGTTAAGCTAACCGAAATTGAGCTTCACTTGTAGGTCGTTTAATAAATATTGCTAAAAACTTAATAAACGGACGTGAATATTTTGAAGGTCGATTCGATTCTACTCATTTAGAACCCTATATATTAGGTGCCATCATTATTACAATCTTTCGCACGAGCTATACACGTACGCACGATCCTGACATGTGCCCAATTCATCTCGGACACTATGGTCAAGACCTAAAAAACTCTTCATATAATAGCAGGTTGTTACATCTTTTTCTCCTCCTGGGAACCCTAATCAATGACTCCAACCGTCATTAAGTTGGGAAAGTCTACAATACACACCCCTTAAAAGGGTGTACCATATGCACATATTTTAAGGTTCATTCATAACATTTTAGTGTGTTTCGTAACTTTTGTTCTAGAATTCATAACCTTTCAACAATACGATTCGTAACATTTTCATTTTGATTCATAACAATTTAGTGTATCTCGTAACCTTTTATATGCTTCGTAACTTTTTAGCAATACGATTCGTAACATTTTCTCTACAATTCATAACATTTTAGAGGATGCATATGATACACACCCAAATAAGGGGTGTGTATTCTAGTCTTTCCCCATTAAGTTTGATTATTGATTTCAATCTTCTAAGAGGTCTAGTCATTTTATACTATTTGGTTTGAGAAATTAATACTTATTTCCGGCTGTGCTGTACACAGGGTGTTTATAGTACCAACCAATCTTAGCCATTTATTCGCACAATCAATGACTGAGATTTGTTTTCAATTATGACCGGTCACAATTAACTCTTACCTAAAAAAGTTTCATTAAAATCCTGACCGTCCAGAACACTTTTGGACGATTACGATTGAGTACTGTAAATACTTGTTTACATCACAACCGGAAACAAGTTTTTCTCATTTGGTTTTAGGTGACGTGTACTGCATTATATCAATAATTATGCATGCTAGGAACACAACGCTCCATCGTAACATCAACCACACTTGCCTACGTGATACTACATAATTAATGGTTACAAAGTAGTTTCCAAGTGGTTGTTCTACAATTACCAATCATGCATTGTCACGTTGGCAGATTTGGTCGATGTTGTGGTGTTATTGTATATCAATATGCAATAGCTTTATGTACTATACTCTATAGAGTGGAAATTGGCTTCACATCATCCGTTGGAACCTTACGTACGTGATGTCGTTTCTTTTTTAAGTTGTGATTCAAAAAAATATGTCACGGCCGGTAACCCCTCTCCCTTCGTCCCTGCCTATAAATCCAGGAGTACTTTTCCCTGCTTTCTTTCCATAAATATTGTCATCTGTCCTCTTCATTTCCGTTCATGTGAGCTCTCCACAGGCAAAAGGTTCCACCATACTTCAACAGGCTACTTTGGCTAGCTTGTAAGATTTTGGCAAAAGGTTCCACCATACTTCAACAGGCTACTTTGGCTAGCTTGTAAGATTCAAAAATCTTCACCTTTTCCTTATGTACATTAATTTCAGATATATATATATATATATATATATGAGTTAGGTTCCGGTGAGGGATCCCTCATTTTATTAAAATGCGGGACTCTCCTTCCCGATTGAATTTCGATGATTCGAGCCGCTCAAAGTGATCAGAATGTGATTTTAAGGGTCTCTGTGAGAAATCAGCAAAAAAAATGACCGGGAAGAGCTTCATCCGAGCAATTTTCATTGAACGGTTCAAAAAAAACTGCTCGGATGACGCCCTTCCCGGTCATTTTTTTTGTTGATTTCTCGTAGGGACCCTTAAAATTACATTCTGCACACATTGAACGGTTCGGATTTTCAAAATTTGATCGGGAAATGAAAGTCCCTCATTTTAACAAAATGAGGGATGCCTCACTTGAAAATTCCTCTATATATATATATATATATGTATATGTTTGTAGGATCGGTCTGAATCTTACTAGAGAAATTAATATATCTTAAAGAATAGATGTGTTGGAGAGGTTAGGAATAATCAATGAACAGGAGATGAGATAAGTGATCTAGCTAGAAAGGGTAAAGAAGAGAGCAAGGGTGAACAGAAGGGAATAAGACAGTGGAGTCCTTTAGTCCGAAATCTTTAGGAGGAAAGAAAATAGAGCACTGAATGAGGGATAGAATTTCGTAATGAATTCAGAGGCTCCTCCTTCATGTCTATAAAGTAGTCCTTCTGCTTTGTTTCGACAAACCGAAATCGAAAACTCGATCTTCTTCTTCTAATACTTCTTTTGTTCTAGAGAGAGTACAAACACAGTTCGTTCGACTGGCAGTCCAGGCAGTTCTTTTGCGACTAAGGGTGACCCAGTAGCCTTAGGAGACGAACGCCGACACAACCTCCAGCTCCTCCGGTGAGACGATGAATTTGTCTAGAGTGCACCGTGTGAAATAATGCTTTGAGAAACACGTGCCTCTGTTTGAGTATCTATTTCATATACAGTTTATATTTAACTCAATTCATATTCTGTAATTTCTACTCATGTTGTTAATTTCCAGAAATTCACAAATTCGTTTATTGTTTTTTTGCACTGTTTTTCCTACAGAACTTCAGTGGATTATAACCACATAAACCTTTCCAAACTAGCTACATGATCGCCTTCCCATGGTTTAATTTAATGTTCTTAAACCATCTACTCAGCCAAGTTGCCATAAACATGCCCAAATTGTTACCTCTCATCCTTTTGAATCTTGCTTTTTCAATAACCATTTGTCATTTCTCACACCTCAACAAAGTTTTTGTGCATCTTTTAATCTTTTTCTCCTGTCCTATTTCTTGAGCTTAAATAGTATATATGCGTACGTCCAACAATTTATTTAATATGTGTATTTATATATTTCTTTTAATGAATGAATTAACAGGGAAAAGAAATTTACGACAAGCATTTGTGGCATTTTGGATGGGAAAAGAATTTGAGCTAAAGCTTCTCTGCTGCATTTGTTCGGGGTGTGAGAGAAAATTGAAGAAACAACTTAACTGCTGAAAATACAAGGCGTGGATTCCGTTGACATAGACGGAGGAGGAAAGAAGGCAAAGATTTCAGGAGATGTGGTCCCCCAAATAGTCATTGACGAGCTTCTAAAGCGTTGGAAAAAAGCTGAGCTTTTATGAAACAGGAGAACACCCGCCGATTAGGACTCCTAAACGAACCAAACTACTCGAGTTTGAATTTGTGTTCGTTCGTTAAAAATTTATTTAAGATTGATTTGTTACATAATCAAACCAAACTTGAACATTTATTTGAAGCTTGTTAAGATTTCAAGTTAAGCTTGAACACGCAACTACTAGGCTAGCTCATTCGACTTACTATGTATAAAATTTTAAGCTACTTGAGATTGGCTCGTGTTTGACTTAATTAAAGTTTGTTTGAGATCAACTTGTCTCATAAACAAGCTAAGGTTGAACATATTCTTGAAACTCGTTAAGTTATCAAACCAAACTTGATCAGCTACATGTTTAGCTCATTTATCACTCCTATGCCCGATAGCGCTAGCTTGCAACATGATACGTTGTTTAGGAATGATTTTCTTATTCTTATTCTTATTCAATTATTTTTTGCATTGATTTGTTTTTTGTCAATTTTTATGAATTATTGTTTCATCATGATAAGAAAAATCTAAAAGTAAAAATTTAACATCGAAACTGATTTTTTTAATAATGACGAAAAAATAAACTGCTTATTCGCTTATTTTTGTCTTTATTCAAAAAATTTTGGGTTTCGAACGTAATTTTTACTTTTTAGATTCCTCTCATCAAGGCGAAGTAATAATCCACAAAAAATTTACAAAAAACTAAAAACTGTGAAAAAATTTTGAATAGGGATAAAAAATAATCCAATAACCAAAAAAACCCGTAATGCTCTAGGAGGAAATTTGTTGGCTTGCAAGCCTTGCATAGTGTTGTTTTTATACTATTAGATTATTAATTGGGCTTCTTAGAGAGGCCAGTCGGCATTAATTCATTAATTCCTCCCAAATTCGACGCAAATAAACCTGCAATATATATAATACTGTTCCGTACCGACGGATAGCATACCGACTGGGGACCGACGGTCTCGTCGGGCTCACTCTGGCCACTGGACAGCCAATCCGAGCTGTCTAAAAATTTTAAAAAAAAAAAGAAAGCGTGGGGGCCCTCGTGGGAATCAACGGCATCCGCTCCGTATAGAGTGCTCGATTCAAACACCATATTTTTTGCATATGTAGCAGCGAATGCCGTCCGGTGGTCAAAATGGGCCCGGCACGGCCGTCTGTCCCGGTCGGTATGCGGACCGTACGTGGGTGTGGATATCTTTATTGTATAATTATGGAGCGGAAGAAAATAATGGGAGGAGCCGAGACATGTGGGCGGGTGAGATTAATTTATCTGATGGCTTGGATTCTATAATAAGGAATAAAAAGGAGAAAAAAAAGTACAAATGGATGTAAGACGGAAACTAAAGTTTCATCTTTCTAAGACTGATTTGTGGTGGATTCTTTTGAGTTTGGTTACAGAGAATAACTTATTCACGGAGCTCTATGAATAAATTATTACGAAGATCAATCTCGGCCGTCTTTGGATTATTCGAATTAAAAATAATTAATTAACGTTAATAGATTGTTTTTAATTCGAATCGTGCAAAAGTGTTTTGGACGACCGAGATATATTGAACACTTTTCTGAATAACATATTCACGGCTCCTCCGTAAATCACTTATTCTCTTGGTCGTAAGTCTAATAAGGGTATTATATAGTAATTAGGAAAGAAGGGAAATATGTGTTATATAAGTAAGGTGGTAAAAATGAGTGGAAGTTTCGATTTCTATTGGAACTTAAGATTACGGAGTGCACCTAAACTACGCAGAATAAAATTAATTAACACACTTGTTCACATGTAAAAAGTTTTATGTATAAAAATAATTTCAAGTAAAAAACTATTTTATGTCAACACAAATGGAGCCTAACGTAGCAATGTTTTTAGAATCCACATGTTCATGTATGAGCTCAGATGGGTCATACCTCATTTCTTACTTAATTATGGTGAATACGACACACTTTAATACTAAGTAACTGATGAATGTATAACACAATTATAATACCTGGAATAGTTATCAACTTGGGACAACTCGAGATATCTAACTCCTGGAGACGAGGGAAGCACTCTATCATACTCGTGGCAACAAGCAATGATGAAACGTCTGACCATTCTTCTAGCTGGGGTAGATCAGAAAGTTTGAATTTCCATAAGGGAAAATTTTAAAATGGTACCTGAACTTTCACCCAAATGTCACAGAGACACCTGAATTTAAGTTTATTTCAATTAAATACCTAAACTAACAAATCCCCCAAATTTAGGCCTCTACCGTTAGACTCCATCCACTTCTTCCCCAAAATTGCTGACGTGGCATCTTCTATCAGTTTAAGTGGCCCCATTGCACATGTTACCAATAGGGGATGATGCACCCAATCCAACCCCATTACTTCACCACCATTCCTCAGGCCAGTTTTAGTTTCTCCAAAGAGCTTTTGTTCCAATCCTGGCCATCATCACTGGCGACTCCAAAGAGCTCTCCCTAAACCTCTCCATGTTCTTCTCCTCAGGTCCATCTCTCAAACTCGCTTAAAAGCCCAACGACTCCCTCAACCCCTTCACCCTCGTGTTCCAAACTAGAATCAGACACTACGGGTCCCCTATCAACAGTTCCATGAGCATGAGCGCCAAATTCAAACCTGATAAGGACCTAAAACCCTAGGTTTTTCACCCATTTTAAACCCAAGTTGGGCGATTTCTCTTTCAAGAAGTCTCAGTCGTCTGACTTTGTTGTCATCAAAGTCGAACGGGGGTAAGTTGGACGATGACATTCTGGTTGAAGCGGCGGAGGGTGACAGACGGTGGAGGAATGGGGTGAAGTAAAGGGTGGGGTTTGGATTGGGTGCATCGTCTTGTGTTTCTAACATGTGCAGTGGGTCCACTTAATGGGTAAATTATGCCATGTCAGTAATTTTTGGACGAAATGAACGGAGTGTTAACGGCAGGGGTTTAAATTTGGGGGTTTTGTTAGTACAGGTGTAAGCCCAAGTTGGGCGATTTCTCTTTCACGAAGTCTTAGTCGTCTGACTTTGTTGTTAAGGGTGTGACACCCACATCGAAGTCGAACGGGGGTAAGTTAGACGATGACATTTTGGTTGAAGTGGCGGAGGGTGACAGACGGTGGAGGAATGGGGTGAAGTAAAGGGTGGGTTTGGATTGGGTACGTGCATCGTCTTGTGTTTGTAACATGTGTAGTGGGTCCACTTAACGGGTAAATTATGCCATGTCAGTAATTTTTGGACGAAATGAACGGAGTGTTAACGGCAGGGGTTTAAATTTTGGGATTTTGTTAGTATATGTATTTAATTGAAATAAACTTAAGTTCAAGCGTCTCTGTGACATTTGGGTGAAAGTTCAGGTGCCATTTTGAAATTTTCACTTTCCTTAATGCTGGAAATATTCTTGCAATTGCGGCCCCACTACTACCGCAATTACCAACAATCCCTTCGTCTAGTCCATAAAATTTGTTACCAGTACACTTCAAGTTATGCAAACCCTTCATTACGATAGTCGCAAGATGTGGAAGATGTCATATGAGGGCTATAGTTGTGAACATAACTCTGAATTCGTGTGTGTATCCATATCCACAAGTTAAAGAAATTTCACATTGGATGAACAATTCCTTACGGGAATGACTTCGGTGTCCCCGGTTATTTTGGGGACACCGTAACTTTTGACATAACAAAATCAATATAAGCATAACCAAAACTCATTACAAGCATAACAGAACCATAACAAGACATAACTTGTTTGTTATGCCTTGGTTGGGTTTGGTTACGCCTTGGTTGGGTTTGGTTACGCCTTGGTTGGTTTTTTGAATATTCTTTGGTTATGCCTTATTTGGGTTCTGTTATGCTTATAATGGGTTTTAGTTATGCTCATAATGGTGAAATTATGCCAAAAATTACAGTGTCCTTAAAATGACCGGGGACACCATAGCATCATCCATTCCTTACACGAAGAGCTGCATGCAATGCAACGGGTTAGCAAAAAAAAAAAAGAGAGTTTGAAGAAAAAAAGTCTTGCTCATCTTCCACCTTCCACGGCGATAAATTTTTAACACTTACATATGCTGGAGTCTTTTGTTCTAATTTTTTTTTTCGAACTACACATACACTAGATTTTGGTCGCATTGATTACGTACTTATTCTTTCTTGTAAAGACTGATTGATGAATTCAAGTCCTAAATACAATTAAGAGTTCATAGTTCACATTGGGGCGGGTCTAATTTTAAGCAGCTGGTACTATTATGTTGTTTGTTTCATCTATCTATATATCTATCTATATGAATACGTTTGGGTAATGGGTATATACGTTGGTAAGCTTATCTCAAGATGCATCGATCTCTAGAGGTCAGATTGTGATCATTCTTCGTACTGTCATAATACTTGCTGGTATTAAGATCGAGGTCAGATTGTTGAGGACCTCTACAACGGTGGGAGGCGCGGGCGCGTAAAGGATGATTCTTGAGAAACCTTTGTAGACACTCCATTCTGGACCATCCAGATAGCGCTACTTTACGGTCTTTTATTTCCTCAATGATGATTATGATCAAGAACAGTCTAAGGACGATGGTGTGTTTGAGCTTTTGAGCGTCCCGAACCTCATTCAAACCCTTCAAACCAGAACCAAACGGCTCCAGCAAAACCCAAATTGGCTTACGCCAGTACTGTGCTGACGTACGTCAGTTAACTGTCACGTATCAGTCATCGACCGTTGACTCAATTCTCACTGGCGCACGTAGGTCCAAATGCGGTGCACGCCAGTCAAGCCCAGTCAAATTAACTTTATTCAGCCACATGGACGAGACTTTTGTGCCACCCTGACGTAGGTTACAGTCCCCCTGATGATTATATCGTCCAGGGCCGTTCCCCTTTCCCTCCTACAAGATCCATCACCTTGTCCCATGCATTTAATGCATGGGAGGCTCCCTCCCTTAATCCAACCAGGCCTAACCCAACTGGTTACAACCCTTCCTCAGTTCCTCTCTCCTCTATAAATATCCCCATTGCATTCATTTGCAAGGGATTAACCACATTAAAGAGAAAAAGCCCTCCTTTTCTTCTCTTTCTCTCTCTTTTCCTCCATTGAAAGAAGAAAGAAATGAGCTTTTCAGTCACAAACTCCACTGATACATCCCTCACATTGTCATCATCCAATTTCTACCTCCCCAAGCCAAAGTTCAAGTCATCCATCCATCCCAATCAAAGGCATACCGCCTTTGTAGTTCCTTCTGTTTTCGACTCCTGAGGGAAACCAGTAAGGTCCAAGCTAGTAGTTAATACTAGTTCTGGCCTTAAACTTGTAAAATACAACTATCGTGCGAGATGATTTATGGCGCATGCCAGTAATAGTAAGCCGTACGCCAGTCATGGCAGTATGTGCGCTACTGGCGTGGGGATCATTGATCGTCATTTTTGCTTACTTACATTTCTGTCAATCACCTTAGCATGCTAATAACCAGTCTACTGCTTTATGTATATTTAGAGCTGCTTAGCTGTAATAGTTAGCGCTTATTCCTTATCTGTTTAGAAGGCCTCTGGGATCCTTCTGGTCGTGTTCCAGAGAGCCCAGAAGATGCAAAGCCAAACATTGGACAAATGATGTTACTGGCGTACGTGGTCTCATGACCGACGTACGGCAGTGATGTCACGATCCAGTGGCTGGCCCTTGTGTCTCGCCTTGATCTTGGCCTCTTGTTATTTCCCCCACTCTGTTTATGGGGTTTCCTGTCTATTTTCATGGCTTCAAATCATTTCATTTGTCTGTGATCTGTATATATGCTGCTATTTAACTGCGTGGTTTGTCCTGAGTGTGCGCTGGTCCCATTCCAAAGCCCAGAGGATTGCAAACAAAGACTATGAGATTAGATAAGTGGAGTACGCCAGTTTAGTTGTGGCGTGCACAGGTCTCATCAGCATGCAGTGGCTCGACCAGGGCATGCTGGTGCGGAGCCTGCTCATATCCCTACAGGGCAGCGTACTCCAACTTATTCAGGCTACTCTCAGTGCTTGTTCTCAATCTATATTCATCATTGCAAAGCAAATTATCCATAAACATTTTGTCACATAAGCTACAACTTGTTACAGTTTTAATCCCCATTAACTGCTCCCCCTCCCTAATTGGCTAAAAATGATTAATAAGAGAAAAATGCAAATATTTTACAAAATGCCCGAGTAGAGACCGATCTCCGGATTTGGCGAGAGGGGTGCCATAAAACCCTTCCCCTATCGTAACCTGGCTCCCGAACCTCAGATATCGAAGGTGACGACGGACCAGTCTACAAGCCTTTTTTTAAACCAAACGAACGTAGCAAACGTTTTCAAGTTCAGTTCCTTGGGTGGTATACCGCAAAACCCGAGTGGCGACTCTAAATCGAAGGGTTTCATCGCGCTTTTCCGAAAGAGGGCCGCACCCAAGTTTTTCATAATAAAAATTTTTCGGGGCGCATGCCCACAGTGGCGACTCTGCTGGGGAGACATTGCATTGATTGGTATTTGGCAATTAATACATAATTGAACAATTTTCAAAAGTCTGTCAAAACAGTACGCTTCGCGCTGCTGAAGAGCAGAATGGTAACGTAACAGGATCTCAACATCCGACCAATCCGAACTGGGGCTTTTACTATTGTTCACTTGTGTAATTTTCTCCAAGTATTGATTAATAAAAGTGGGCCAAACTTCAAAAGGCATTTTTTCCAAAGCGTTGCATTTCTCTCTCGTCGAATCATTCTTCGGCATTCTCCGTTCGCATCGATGGTTGGTTAGCCCCGTTGAGGTGTTTTGGGTAACCAACACAATTTATTGGAGCCCGGGGTCCTCGAATGCCCAACAACTTTGGACGATGATGAGTTGTACTACCGTTCGACCATTGATTTGCTCCACGCGTTGCAATGGGAGGTATATCGCGGCTCTAGTCAGAGGAACCCCTTAAGCCAAAACCGGCCTTTACACGCTTACAAAGTACTAGAACCTTTCAACCTAGGACAGGAACCCACAGGGTAGGATTATTTGCATCTAACCCCTATACTCTGTCTACGTGTTACTGCTTTCCTTATCGCATGCCTGTATATACATTCACGACCGTTTTGCATAGGAGCATGCTAGGGCGGCTTTTAGAATGTCTTTCGTCGAGTCTGTCTTGCGCCCATTTGACGTTGCCTTAGACCGATGACGAGTCGTGCATCTCGATGTTGCATGTTGCCAAAAGTTTTCAAGTCCTTAATCAATGAAGCTTCGGGAAATCAATGCTTTCTAAGTCCTTATCTAACGCTCGATCGAGGTTTCGAACTGAAAAACTAGGAACAACGGAGAGAATGTCGTGATGCTTACACCACTCAGGTTAAAAGCGCTAATCATTTACACCGCTCAGGCTCCGGCACAGTGCTGCTTACGCCACTTTGGTTACGGTATCACGCCATCTACACCGAGTTGTTCCGAGATCAAACTTGGAAACTTCGAAAAAGGAAAAAGTCAAAGGCTTAGGCTGTTTTGGCATCTCTTAGTGACAGTCGATTCAATCAAGGATACACCGTCGAAAAGAAAATCCGAGGATTCTGTGACAAATGTCCGAGTGTCATAAGGCAAACTCTCTCTAGCTCTAGAGTCTAGGAGGACACCGACAATGTTTGACATGCTCATTTTCCATTCTTTTCGTCTCTTTCAAATAAAATGATTGTAGGCTATCACTGAGTTCTTGTGCTTTGTTGTCTAGTCATGCCGATGTCAAAGCAGGGGTCCAAAATCAAGAGCCAAACCTACTTGGGGCCGTCCGCCGAGTCTGCTTGAAGGTTTGATTTGGGGTTCGTCTTTCGGTCAGTCACAACAGAAGCTTAGGCCTGCACTTTGTCGCCACCGACTACTCAGCACGAGTCCCCTACGTCAACTCCGTCGCCACCTGCATCGCCAAAACTTGTTAAAACAATAGTTCTAGCCATGGCAGATGTCCCACCCCCGAATCTAGCTACTGTATTAGCGGATCTCCAGCACAACCTAGCCATCATGCAACAAAGGGCCAACCAGGCCGATGCCTCCATGGCCAATCTCCGCACCCTAATCAAAGAACGACTTCCTCTTACAGCAGAAGGGGAAGGCAGTGAAAGGCGAGAGCGAGAGATCGCTGCTGAAGAGGTCCCTCTGATCGAAAATCCTACTCCAAGCCCGAAAATGGCAGATTTGATCTCCAAAATGGCAAAATTGGAAGAAGCAGTCACTAAATCCGAAAGGAAAGGGGCAGGAGTGCTAGACATGGATCGCCTTTGCCCATTCCCGAATGCCAGGTTGCCTGATTGGTTCAAGATGCCTGACTTCGCAAGGTTCGACGGGACTGGAGATCCGAAAACTCACCTACTGGCTTATCATGGTGCAATGAAGCTACATGGTGTCGAGGAAGATGCAATGGCTCAACTATTTCCGCAAACCCTTGTTGGCCCCGCCTTCCAGTGGTTCTTATCACTCGATATTTCCAAAAGACGGACATGGGAAGACATCGGCACTGCCTTCAATGCTCAGTACAGCTACAACGCCCAGCTCAAGATGACCACCCAGGAGTTGGAATCAACTAAGATGAATGCAAAGGAGTCTTTCGTAGACTTTATCCAGCGGTGGAGGGCCAAGGCCGCTCTCATGCCCGATCGCCCTCGCGAGAAGGACCAAATCCGCATCATTTCCCGCAATCTGCAACCGGACTTTGCTAAGAACCTCGTGTTGGTTCAAGGAGCAAACTTCGAGACTTTTTACGACTCTAGGCTGGCCATCGAAAAAGCTCTCCAAACCGGTGTTCTACCCAGAAGTGACGTTTCCTCTTCTACCTCAGCTTCAAAGTCAAAACCCCGTGCGTACACTGGAAACAGCACTGCTCTGTTTGGTGGCAATAGCTATGCTAACACTGGTTTTGCTAACAATACCTCTGCCTAAAGCTCCAATCACATCGCTGATGTCAACCAAGTTCAAACCCCTCAGAGACCCCGAAACCGCAACCAACCCCGCAACTTTGCCAATTTCGAGGCACCACTTTCCTCGGTATTGGAGAAGTTAGTCAAAATCGGACACCTTAGGCTTCTAGCCCCGACTCCACTTCCTCAAAATCCACCCCCCAATCATAACCCCAATGCTTTCTGTGCATACCACCAGATGCCCGGCCATTACACCGACTCTTTCTATCACCTTCGTCATGCGATACAAGATTTGGTGGACAATGAAACCCTCCCAACTCCACCTACTAAACCCAATGTCATTACCAATTCCTTGCCTAAACACGACTCCAACCCTCAAGTAAACCAGATAACTCTCAGCTCCACCATATTCAACCCCACCGACCATATTACCTCAACCAGCAACCCTAGACCAATCATACCCTTTCCTTCTGAGCCAAGTGTTAACATGATGGTAGCCGGATGGGCCATGGAAGATAAAGCCAAAGAATGGGAAGAGCTTTGTACCGATTGGATTGAACAGTACAACATGGGGTTTCCCGCACACCCTCAAGTCAATCAGATGTGGCTAAACCAGTGGGAGGGAGAGTGGAATGCGGCACAGGCTGACCCTATGGACGGACTCTCTTTGTTCGCACTCTTCTGCTAGCATGAGCTAAACCAAGTCAAGGTAGAAGCTGAAGAATACATATGGGATCCACAACCCGATGAATGGCAAATATGTCAGGGTCTCAAGCCTGACTTGGACTAAAATGATATCAGTGAGGAATACTGGGATTACTATTAAGAAGGGGAGATCGTGTCTGATGTCCATCGCCCGCTCGGTGCCATGTTGCCTTTGGTGAATTCGATCGCCGGCAAGATCGACCGCCTCATCCATGAGTTTGACCCTACTCTCGACATTGTCTCTGTGGAACAGCCTCGCCCTATTGTTTTTGCTCCCGGAGATGACTGCTCGATCATGGTCCTGGATGCACCGCCCGCCGACCTTTAGGATGCAGAGGGAACCGTCAAAACTCCGCCGCCTGCCGATATTTGGGATGTGGACAATATTGTCGATCTGAACATGGGAAACGAAGTGTGGACTGTCAACACTGCCCTCGTCGATGGAGGATTTTGGGACGTTTCGTTTGTCACCAACCCGGGGGCACCCTTTGAGGAAGATGTTGCACAAGATCCTACCTTTTGGGAAGGATTAGTGATGGAAGATTTGGAATGGGACTCAGCTCTGAGGCCAGACTCGACCGCAACAGTTGCATCAACAGACAAAGGAAAGCGCAAGTTGGAAGAGGTGCCAACCGATCTGTGGGACTTTGTTGACTCGTCTTCCTGGTTGGATGTTGCCAACGTCACGAAGAGCGGCCGAGTATTCCAGCCATCTAATCTCTAGGCTGGAAGCTCGTCCAATCCGCCTGCTCAAAAGACCACCGCTTTCACCGCTCAAAGGAATGATCCGGTCTTTCCAAGTGGGGTTCCCGAAGAAGATGCTATTCTGAAACAGCTCGAACAAATTCCGACCGCCGTATCTATCTGGGGTTTGATAGCATCGTCAAAGGAGCATCGTGAAAAGCTGTCATCCGCATTGGCCCGGCTCACGGTACCAACTGACATCACCCCCGAGGCCATGATTGCCCTTGTACTATCGCTCCTCTCTAAGCACTTCGTCACGTTCACCGAAAGAGACCTGCCCGTAGAAGGAACCGCTCATAACCGCCCGCTGCACATCACTGTCCAGTGCCAGGGACATTGGGCGCCAACTGTGCTAATCGACAATGGCTCAGCTATCAACGTTTGCCCGATGAGAGTTGCCTACCGCTTAGGGCTCACAAAGAATGACCTAACACCCTCCAATCTGGCCGTCAAAGCATATGACAGCACTCGCCGTTGTAGGTGGACAAATTCAAGTAGTGCTTTGAACAGCACTAGATTGTAACGGTTTCTCGTGCCTTTTGACCGGAACCTTAATTCGTTGTCGGAACTCCTGATCTGCAAAACAGACAAGGTGTGAGTGCACCTTTGCCTCTCGTGGCAAAGGCCCTCCGATGCCTTTGTTAGTATCTCATACTGATAATAAACCCTAAATATCAATAGGAAGTCACGTGAGAATGCAATGTATTGCGTACTTTTCACCTCTATGCCCAAGGATCCATATTGCCCTAGGTTTCCTACCTCGTATAGGACAACCAGGATATCTTGGATTCTCGTTCCCTTATCAGTTCATTACCTTAATCCTTGTAGGACTCTTTTCCATAACAAGCTGATCATCCCATTCCCGTTGGGTATCTTTTACAGATCCTACATTTTTGGGATCTCACTCTTTAACGAAATACCACTGTTTCTGGACTCTTCCAGAATGTTCCCTTTACTTCAACATCTGATAGGACTTCTCTCCTTGTTCGGCCATCTCATGGCCGAACAGACGGCCTAGACCAGTCACTTCACATGTAACTGGTCCTTTATCAATTATTTGGACCATTTCCTTCTTAGGAGCTCTCCTCTTGTTCGACCATCTCATTGCTGAACAAGTTACTTGAATAGTGGCTTCACATGTCACTATCCTTTTATTTGGTCCAATAACTTCTCATGTTTTCGGAACCAAGACTCCGTACAACCTTCCTGGACCAGCGACTTCTCATGTCTCTGGTCCATATTGCTGAATACTATACCTTCCCCGATGACCCCCCCTTTACAACGTGTTCAGGCCCTCCTTGGACCTGTTCGAGAATACCTTCCTACAATTGCTCCCTAGCTTTACTCGTTAGTTTTACTCAAATGATGAGTAAAGCTCTTAATTTTCTGAGCAAATTCATTCTTTTTCTGCACCTTATTTCACGTATCGATGCAATTTTCATCATTTTGTTTAAGGCAAAAACATCTCTTCATTTGGCCGGGACAGGCTTTTTAGTCCTAAGCTTTACACGTGTCGATCATTGTATTGCTCTGTTCACCATCTCGAGGCTTCTTCTTTTCTGCTTTAGGGATTCCATCTTCCAATTCGTAAGTCACCATTCTTCCCTTTGCTCCATTTCTCTCGTTGATTGCTTACAGTCGTTTTTAGGGTTTCGTCGTCCCGCTTTTTTTTATTGAATGAATCAAGATTTTCTGGTTATGGGGAGATTTCGGAGGCATTGTAATACTCCTCAGACCATGTCAAGTTTCAGATCTCGTTACGAGATTTTTGATAACGTGGCTACTGCTTTGGCTCCTGAGGATGTCATCTGTGAAAGTTTTGATTTCGACACCCTTCACATTCCTGTAGTAGCCGTCGTTGAGGGCGGAGTTAGGTTTCCCTTAGCTCCCCTGCTTCTTCAGGTTCTGGCATACTATAGGCTTTCCCTAATGCAGGTCTCTGCCAATTTCTTTCGAGTGGTTATGGGTATAAATGCCTTAAACCAAATGTTAGGGACTTCTTTAGGTGTATATGACATCCACCATTTATACAGCATTTCCAGAACTGGGGATGCCCTCACATATTATTTAAAAAGTAGGGATTCTAGAAAGAAACTTGTCCTCGAACTCCCTGATTCTGCTCGAGGGGATGATGATGACTTTCTGATTGTTACGGGCAACTTCGAACCCAGAAATGAGGACGGCCAAGTGATTGGTTTTCATGCTCCTCACATATTCGGAAGCCCACGTTAGTACTTTCCTCCTAATCCATATGTCCTTCTTTTTCAAAAAAGAAGAAACCTTCTCATGCTTCTATTTATTTGTGTATTGTGTTTATGTTACAGCGTCAAACATCAATCGAGGCCATAATATCATAACCCCTCAAGTTCATGTAGCAGATATCAGACGTGCACTTGCTTTCAACGGTGAAGGGACATACCTTTCAGGCTGAGCAAGGGCAGCTCAGGTACTGCTTAGTTACAAAGCTTCATACGGTGGTTTCATTGATCGGCGTACCCGCGCAGCTGACAATACTGTTTTAGCTGGTCCTTCAAGACCGTTCCCCGAGCAAGAAGAAAGACGTTCTCGAACACCTCCAGTTCCTGACGAGCCAATTCCTCTCGCCGAAGAGGCTTCCAGTTCCACATCCAGCTCTTCATCTAGCGGTTACTCTTCATCTAGCGGTTACACCCCTTCACCTCCAGAAATGAACCGACCAATTGACCTCGGGAGCCTTCTTACCATTCCTGGTCGGGGTCGTAACGTTGCTCGGAGCCAAAGTGGTTCTCAAGGTCATGGTCGTCATGCCCAGATTCAAACTGATGCTCCTCCAGGATTTTCCCCAGAAGAAATTGAAGCCCTCCACCGAGAAAAACGTCAGCAAGTGGAGGAATCTCAGGAAAGGCCCCCATAAGCCTCTTCATCTCCAGCTCTTACATGGGCTCCTTCTTTTACTCACGGGAATCGAGCTATCACTGCTCGGGATAGTGTTGAATCTGAAGGTACTGCTCTTGCTCTGTCTCAAGCCTTTCTGCTACCTGGAGATATGCAGAAAGAAGTGGCAAGCTCTCCTGACAACCTTCTGAGCTCATTCATGTCCCATCATGCCAAGGTAAAATTTCCCGTTATAAACCATATCTTTTGGTATTTGTGTTTAACTGTTTGGATGTTTCAGGTAATGCAAAAGATGGTGGCTATGGCCCAGAAGCTCAGCCAGTCCGAGCCCCAGCGTGCCAAGCTTGTAAGCGAAAACACCAAACTTCAACGGACTATCATCAGGCTCGAGAGGGAGAAGAACCAAGCCCTGGGGATAGCTGATGGGCTAAAAGGCAAGCTGAAGGGGGCGGAAGACAGTCTGAACCAAACTCTAAAAGAACTAGAGGCGAGTCAGAACGAAGCCAAAGCTGCATTCGAGCGAGGATATAATGAAGGAATTAAAGTAGCTACGAAAAGCTATAAGAACCAAATGCCTGGGATACAAGATTAGATTTGGGTTGCCTCCTAGACAGCGTGTCTTGCAAAAGCTGAGATACTTGAATCGTCTCCCCTTTAGACCAACATTGAACTACCAAGTGCAGCTGCTGGTCCTGAGGAAGACATTACGGAGGAGCAAGACGTTCATATGTCCGAACAACCTGCTGCTGATGTTGAACCAGGTGATGACGTGACCAACCCTGGCCAGAAGGAAGTCAGTGGTGGTCATCCTGGGGGAGAGAATGCCACGGAGGATACTACTGCACCAGCGACTCCTGCAACCGTTCAAGATCTTACTGAAGACGAATGAGTATAATTTTCTTTGACAGAAAAATCTTAGCCATCTAAATAGTTTGAATTTGCATGACACAAGTTCCAAACTTGGTTTATCATAGGTGTTTTGGTGGCCATGTGTGGCCTTGTATGGCTTTGGAATACTGTTTGTGTGTTTGATACCCCGTCTTCTTCCCTGGGTGCAAATGTAGCTAAGTATTTCGTACTGATTTAAGTTTCTCGTACTTGTATGTATGCCAAGTGTTTCGTACTTGAACTATATTTGCATTTCTCGTATGCATCCCAAGTTTTAATTCGTGCTTGGATATATGCCTAAGTTTATTCGTACTGTAAGCAATCAAACTACATTTCTCGTATGTACGTTTTCAAAAGAAAACCAAACAATTCGTATGGGACCAATCTCTGCTCCCCAATATGAAGGATGGTTGAAAAAGAAGTGGCAAACTTCATATTCTATGACCCAAAATAAAAATTGTTTGAAAGAAGAACATTCCATTATTCTGAATTGGAGTTCAAAACTCAAGGGGGCATTACTCGTACCCCTTGCAACTAATAAAACACAAGAGAGTTTTGTTCGTAACCCTCACGCAATCACGATGTGCATAAAAAACATATTCAAATAAAGAACTTTCTCAAATTGTGGACATTCCAAGGTCTTGACACTGGGTTCCCGTCCAGGTCTGCCAATCGATAAGCCCCAATGCCCACGATTTCAGTAACTCGATATGGGCCTTCCCAATTAGCTCCCAACTTTCCCTCATTGGCGACCTTAGTGTTGCCGAGCACCTTTCGAAGCACAAGGTCTCCAACACCAAACTCTCGTGGGTGTACATTCTTGTTGGAGCTCTTCATCAACTGTTCCTGGTAGGAAGCCAAATGGATCAAGGCCCTTTCCCTCTTCTCCTTGGCGAGATCAAGCTCAATTTCAAGGGCCCTGTCATTGCCCCCACTTTCGACTAGCGCGGTCCTATTGGTCGGAAGACCAACTTCCAGAGGTATAACAGCCTCTGTTCCATATGCCAACGAATAGGGGGTTTCTCCCATAGACCTCCTAGGCGTTGTTCGGTGAGCCCACAGCACTAATGGTAACTCGTCAGGCCACTTCCCTTTGGCTTTGTCCAGCCTTTTCTTGATCCCGTCAAGGATAGCTTTATTAGAAGCTTCTGCCTGCACATTACTCTGAGGGTAGGCTGGGGTTGAATAATAATTTCGTATTCCATACTGGACACAAAAAGCCTTGAATTTCTTCTGAAATTGGGATCCATTGTCTGTTATTAATGAGTAAGGGACCCCAAAGCGAGTGATAATGTTCTTCCACATGAACTTTTCTATCATGGGTTCAGTGATTTTTGCCAGTGGTTTTGCTTCAATCCACTTAGTAAAATAGTCTGTTGCAACTAACAAGAATTTTTGATTCCCAGTTGCTTTGTGTAGTGGACCCACGATGTCCATTCCCCATTGAGCAAACAGCCAGGGACTTGTCAAAGGCACCAGATCCTCGGCGGGTGTTCGAATCATTGGTGAGAATTTTTGACACTTCTCACAAATCTTCACATACACCTTTGCATCTTCCTGCATGTGTGGCCCCCAGTAGCCTTGGGTAATTGCTCGGTGGGCAATGGATCTGCCTCCAGCATAGCTCCCACATGTTCCCTCGTGTATTTCATGAAGAAACTTCTTCACCATCTCAGGATATACGCATAGCAAATACGGTCCTATAAAAGATTTTCTGTATAACTTACCCTGTGGGGACAGCCAAAACCTAGCAGATTTGATCCTTATCTTATAAGCCTCCTTTTTGTCAGAAGGGAGTATCTCATCTCATAAGAACTCCACGATTGGGTCCATCCAACTTGGTCCTTGGTTCACGTCCAAGACCAAGTCTACATTCCTCCCAATGCTCGGCTCACTCAAATATTCTACTGCCACCTTCCTTTTGAACTCAGTTGGTATAGCTGCAGCCAACCGAGCTAATGAATCTGCATGAGCATTCTGTCCAGAACTTATCTGTTCAATATACACCCTTTCGAAGGTATCAAACAGATCTCTGGTTGCCTGTACATAGGACGCCATCTTTTCGCTCTGGGTTTCATATTGCCCGGACAGTTGATGGACTACAAGTTGTGAATCACAATATACCCTAACCCGTTCTGCTTTTAGGATTTTTGCACTTCTCAAGCCAGCTGAGAGTGCCTCGTATTCTGCCACGTTATTTGATGCATTGAACCCTAGCCGAACAGATAGTTCTAACATTGACCCTTCATGGGGTAAAAGCACAACCCCGATTCCTGATCCAGTGTTACAAACCGACCCGTCAACGAACAGCTTCCATTCCTAGGGATCTTGTTCGGCTGGAGCCTGTTTCTCCTTTAGGGGTAGTTTTGTTTTTTGCTCCTTTCTCGTAGGAGGCAAATGTGCTACTGTGGGTGAGAATTCTGCCACAAAATCAGCCAACACTTGGCCTTTGATTGCTGTGCACGGCTGATAATCGATGTCATATTAGCTCAACTCAACGGACCAAGTTGAGATCCTTCCCGAGAAGTCTGCTTTTCGTAGCAATGATTTCAATGGGAACTCAGTATAAACTACAACTTTATGGCTCTGGAAATAATGTGACAATTTTCTGGTTGCTGTTCTTAATGCCAGGACTAATTTCTCGATGGGCAAATATCTTGTTTCTGCATCTAATAACGTTTTGCTCACATAATAGACTGGGATTTGCTCGGATCCCTTATTTCTCAAGAGGACTGCACTCACAGCATGCTAAGAAACGGCTAAGTACAAAACTAGGGACTCACCTGGTTCCAGAGTCGAAAGAAGGGGAGGAGAAGCCAAATATCCCTTCAGATCCTTGTAGACACCCCATTCTGGACTGTCCAGATAACGTTATTTTTCGATCTTTTATTTTTCCCCAATGATGATTAAGAGTCGAGAACAGCCTGAGGACGATGGTGTGTTGAGCCTTGAGCGTCCCGAACCTCTTTCAAACCCCTTCAAACCAGAGCCAAACAGCTCCAGCAAAAGCCCAATTGGCTTACGCCAGTACCTTGGTGATGTACGCCAGTTAAATGCCACATGTCGGTCATCGACCGTTGGCTCAGTTATAACTGGCGCACGCCGGTCCATATGTGGCGCACGCCAGTCAATCCCAGTCAAATCAACTTTATTCAGCCACATGGACAAGACTTTTGTGCCACCCTGACGTCGGCCACAGTCTCCCTGATGATTGCTCTTGGCAGAGGTGCTCCCTCTCTCTCCTACACCCCCCATCAAGGCAAGTCCCATGCATTTAATGCATGGGAGGCTCCATCCATGTTACAACCAGCCAAACAAGGCCCTAGATCAAACTGATCTCAGTCTCTCTCTCCTCTATAAATACCCCCTTTTGCATTCATTTGCAAGGGGTTAGACACATTAAGAAGCGAAAGGCCTTCTTCTCCTCTCTTCTTGTCCCATATCTCTCTTCTTCCATTGAAAGAGAAAGGAAGGCAACCCACTTCCATACACCCACTGATGTCCAGTCACCATACAACCCCCATCTTCAACCTTTGAAGCTCAATACCATCTCCGAACCTCAACACAAAAGGTATACCACCTTTACGTTCCTTTTTGTTTTCAGCTCTTGAGGGGGACTAGCAAGGTCCAGGCTAGTAAGCAATACTAGTCCTGGCCTTAAACTGGAAAAATACAACAATCGTATGAGATCACACATGACGCACGCCAGTGAACCTATGTCGTACACCAGTCATGGTAGTGTGAGCACTACTGGCGTGGGGATCATGGATCATCATTTTTGTTAGTTTACATTTCTGTCAAATACCTTACCATGCTAATAACCAGCTTACTGCTTTCTGTATATTTAGAGCTGCTATGTGGTAGTAGTTAATGGTTACTCATTATCTGTTCAAAAGGCCTCTGGGATCCTTCTGGTTATGTTCCAGAGCCCAGATGATGCAAAGCCAAGCACTGGATCAAGGTCAAAGTGGCGTACGGCCCTCCCCGACTGGCGTACGGCAGTTTTTCCTAAGATCCAGTGGCTGGCCCTTGTATCTCGTCTTAATCTTGGCCTCTTTCATATCCCCACACTGTTTTTGGGGTATTCTGTTGTCTTTCATGGCTTAAAGCCTTCTCGACTATCTGTAAATATATATACTCTGCTCTATTAATTGCGTGGTTTGTCCTGAGTGTGCGCTGGTCCCTTTCCAGAGCCCAGAGGATTGCAAACAAAGACTGAGAAACTAAACAAGTGGAGTACGCCAGTTGTGTCATGGCGTGCGCAGGTCATATCAGCATGCACTGGTTCGGCCAGTTCATGCTGGTGTAGAGCCTGTTCTCGTCTCTTCAGGGCAGCGTACTCCAACTTATTCAGGTTGCTCAGTGCTTATTCTCAATCTATATTTATCATTGCAGGCAAGTCATCTATAAACATTTTGTTACATAAATGCAACTTGTTATAGTATTAATCCCCATTAACCGTTATCCCTCCTTAACTGGCCAAAAATGATCAAATGAGAGAAAAATGCAAATGTTTTACAAAATAAAATGCCTGAGTAGAGACTGATCTCCGGATTGGGCGAGAGGGGTGCCATAAAACCCTTCCCCTCTCGTAACCTAGCTCCCGAACCTCAGATATCGAAGGTGACGACGGACCGGTCTATGCCTTTTTCAAAATCAAACAAACGTGGCAAACGTTTTTTCGAGTTCGGTTCCTTGGGTGTTTCACCGCTAAAACCCGAGTGGCGACTCTGAATCGAGGCGTTTCGTCGCGCTTTTCTGAAAGGGCCGCACCCCAATCTTTTAAAAAGGAACACTAAATGCCGAGCGTTTTTGGGGCGCGTGCCCACAGTGGCGACTCTGCTGGGGAGACATCGCGTTGATTGGTATTTGACGATTAATACATAAATGAACAATTTTCAAAAGCTTGTCAAAACAGTACGCTCCGCGCTGCTGAAGAACGGAATGGTAACATAACAGGATCTCAGCATCCGACCAATCCGAACTGCAGCTTTTACTCTTGTTCGCTTGTGTAATTTTATCCAAATATTAATTGACAAAAGTGATTCAAGCTTCAAAAGGCATTTGTTTTAAAAGCGTTGCATTTCTCTCTCGTCGAAATCATTTTTCAGCATTTTTCCATTCGCATCGATGGTTGGTCAGCCCCGTTGAGGTGTTTTAGGTAACCGGCACAATTTATTAGAGCCCGGGGTCCTCGAACGCCCAACAACCTTGGATGATGATGAGTCGTACTACCATTCGACCATTGCTTTGCTCTACGCGTTGCAGTGGGAGGTATATCACGGCTTTAGTCAGAGGAAGCCCTTTAAGCCAAAACCGGCCTCTACAGCGCTTACAAAGCACTAGAACCTTTCAACCTAAGACAGGGACCCGCAGGGTAGGATTATTTGCATCTAACCCCTATATCCTGTCTATGTGTTATTGCTTTCCCTATCGTATGCCTGTACATACATTCATGACCGTTTTGCGTAGGAGCATGCTAGGGCGGCTTTTAGGATGTCTTTCGTCAAGTTTGTCTTGTGCCCATTCGACTTTTGCCTTGGACCGATGACGAGTCGTGCATCTTGATGTTGCACGTTACCAGAAATTTTCAAGTCCTTAATCAATGAGGCTTCAGGAAATTGATACTTTCTAAGTCTTTATCTAACGCCCGATCGAGGTTTCAAATTGAAGAACCAGGAACAACGGAGAGAATGTTGTGATACTTACACCACCCAGGTTAAAAGTGCTAATCACTTACACCGCTCAGGCTCCGGCACAGTGCTGCTTACGCCACCCCGGTTATGGTATCACGTCATCTACACCAAGTTGTTCCGACTCCAAAAGTTGAGACTTCAAGAACGGGATAGTCAAAGGCTTAGTCTACGATGACATCTCTTAGTGATAGTCGATTTAAGTAAGGATACATTGTCAAAAAGAATATCCGAGGATCTCTGGGCAACGTCCGAATGGCACAAGACAGACTCCCCTTAGTTATAGAGTCTAGGAGGACACCGACGACGATGACATGCGCATTGCATTCCTTCAAATTCTTTCAAAAGCTTGTTGTAGGAACGCCACTGAGCTCTTATTTACTTTGCTGTCAAAGCTCTAGGCTATTTCATCGAAGGAAAGAACTAAACCTACTTAGGAGCATCTGCCAGGGCTATTTTAACTGTCACTTCCAAAGCCATATCACCCTCCTCAATCATTAATCCAAAATGGCAACACAAATAGAGTTGGCTGAGCTGAAGAGGGCTGTACAAGAAATGAACCAGAAAATGGATAAACAAATGGTTATGGTTCAAGGGCTAGTTGACCTTTTTACCTCCGTCATGTCAAAACCGGATCTGGGGCTAATCAAAGAACCTCCATAGGCCTGCCACACTCCTACGGTCGGGACCAAGCTGTGCTCGAAGGACATGTTCAAAGACCTGGTTGAGTTTCATGAAGCCATGACTCACCCAAAGGAGAATGCTGAATCCGTGTTCAAAGCCAACACCGAAAGGAAGGATATGTGTGACAAAGAAGTCAATCCCAAAGGCAAAAGAGTGCATCATGCGGAGGGCGCAATGTTGTGCAACTGCAAAGCAAGCAAAGGTTCCACCTTGAACCCCCAATCCAATTGCCGGAAACCACCAAGGACCTTCTCCCGTTTCTCCACACCTTTGTCCTCGGTTTATGAGAAGCTTTTTGAAGCTGGCTTCCTCAAGCCACTCCTTCCAACTCCTTCACCTCGAACATTCCCGGCATCCTACAGTCCAAACGCCTATTGTGCTTTCCATTAAATGCCTGGCCATCCCATTGATGCCTGCTTGCGCCTTCGACATGAAATTCAAAATCTCATTGATAATGGCACCATTCAAGCTCCACTCCCATCGAAGCCCAATGTCATATCCAACTTCATGCCTCAACACGGTTCCAACCCATGTGTTAGCCAAATATCCATCAGCTCTACTCAAATTAACTCAAGCTCCACTCAAATCAAACCTAGTTCCACCATATGCAATCCAACCCTTTTCATTATCCCAGAAAATCAAACCAAGCCAATTTTGTCTCTCCCATCCGAACCCGAGGTTAACCTGATGGCCATAGGAGCAGTCGAGATCCTTACCGCCGATACCTGGAAGCCTACAAAGGAAGAATTCAAGAGGAAGCTTAATCAATCAAAGGAGAAAACGGACTAGCTGAGATCCTTCAATCATGAGAATTTGGGGCTATTGTTCAAGGAGTTCTCTCAAGTGGGTTTGGACGAAGAAGCTGAAGAAGCCGAAGTGCTGTTGCTTGAGCCTATTGTCCTCTAGCTCCCACCTCTCTGCGAGGAAGTCAAATGTAACTATAAAAGTTGCATTTTCAAATCGCGTCTATTTTGCATTGACACTTTCAAGTCTGAGTCTGACACAGTGTCTGTCAAGTCGTCTAAGTCTAGCACCGAGTCGGAGTTTGTGCCTCTTGGCCCTCCATGTCGTAGCTTTTATTCTTAATTTGAGTCTTTTTGCTGTACTTGGCAAGCCCGAGGGTTCTTATGATATGCATTATCCTGCTTTTAAGTACTTTGCTGGCTTTTGAATAAACCATATCGACCCCGACGACGAAGGAATAGATTTCGATGGGATCATCCCCAAGGAAATGTGTTCCCTCGCCGAAAGGGAAGGCGAAAGGCATGCTCAACCTCTAAAAGAAGAAATAATTTTAAATAAACTTGAAAGATGGGGCAGACCCCCGGATGGTTCAAATTGGTTCAGCGCTGTCCCCATAAGAGTATTGTGCCCGTTCAGACTTGTTCAAAGAATTCAATAATATCTTGGCATGGTCTCACAAAGACACGCTTGGCGTTGATCATGGGATAAGGGAGTATTAAATCCCTTGCCGCCGGATGCCAAGCCAGAAAGCAGAAGCTCAGAAGGCTCCAGGCCTCGTACCACGTTCAAAACAGTAACAGCAGTGTTCCATCAAGCGCACATTAAAAGGATGCAAAAGGGGCCTGGAGCGAGGCATTTCCAATTGTAGCAGTCAGGACCCTTTCACTATCAAAGTCATTCTATCTGGGGCTACAATCAAAGATCATCGACCTCGACAGCAACAAATTCAATACCTTGGTCAACCCAGATCAACTCAAGCGTTATTATCCCTGAGAAATGCTCGTTGGATCGAAAACCACAAGGGTGGGCGATTCCAAGCAAAAGTTAGAGCAGCCTACTAGACCGAAAACCTATGAAGGCGGTCTAGGCAAAGATGAATTGGCAAAAAGTCGAAAGCTCGCTAGACCGAAAACCTAAAAGGGCGGTACTAGGCAAAAGTTAGAGCATAAAAGGAGAGGTAGAACACATGAGTGAACCTTTGCCTGAACTACGTTTTGACCAGATTCCTAGAATGGGATATGTAGTTAGTCTCTCTTCGAGACTCAGTCATACTTTGTCAATTGGATCCAAGGTTGACGTTTTGGTGCACATCAAAGGTCAAGAAAGGTCGAGAACAAGACAATCCGAAGTGCTGACTGGTAGGCTGTGTAGACACCCCATCCTGGACTGTCCAAATAACGTTATTTTTCGATCTTTTATTTTCCCAATGATGACTAATGGTCAAGAACAGTCTGAGGATGATGGTGTGTTTGAGCTTTGAGCGTCCCGAACCTCTTTCAAACCCACTTCAAACCCTCAAACCAGAGCCAAACAGCCCCAGCAAAACCAAACTGGCTTACGCCATTGATCCCCTGGCGCATGCCAATAAACTGCCATGTGTCGGTCATCGACCGTTGACCCAGTTATTACTGGCGCACACCAGTCACATATGGCGCACGCCAGTCAAGCCCAATCAAATCAACTTTATTCAGCCACATGGACGAGACTTTGGTGGCCACCCTGACGTCGGCCACAGTATCCCTGATGATTACTCTCGGCAGGGGCACTCCCTCTCTCTCCTACACCCCCCATCAAGGCAAGTCCCATGCATTTAATGCATGGGAGGCTCCCTTCTTGCCTTGAAATAGCCAAACAAGGCCTTAGTCCAGCCTGATCTCAGTCTCTCTCTCCCCTATAAATACCCCCCTTGCATTCATTTGCAAGGGGTTAGGCATATCAAGAGGTGCCATCTCCATTATTCTCTTCTCTTGCTCTCTATTTTCTCCTTTTCTCTTGAAAGAGAAAGCAAGGCAACTCACTTCCATATATCCTACTGACATCCAATCACCTTCTAAACCTCCATCTTCCACCTTTAAGCTCCATACCATCTTCAAACCTCAATACAAAAAGGTATACCACCTTTACGTTCTTTTCTGTTTTCGGCTCCTGAAGGGAACCAGTAAGGTCCAGGCTAGTAAACAATACTAGCCCTGGCCTTAAACTGGTAAAATATAACAATCGTATGAGATGAGACATTGCGCACGCCAGCACACATATGCCGTACACCAGTCATGGCAGTACGAGCACTACTGGCGTGGGGATCATGGATCATCATTTCTGCTTACTTACATTTCTGTTAATCACCTTAGCATGCTGAATAACCAGTTTTACGGCTTTCTGTATCCTAGAATTGTTTAGCTATAGCATTCAATATTCGCTTTCCTCCGCTTTAGAAGGCCCCTGGGATCCTTCTGGTCATGTTCCAGAGCCCAGATGATGCAAAGCCAAGCACTGGATCATGATCAACGTGGCGTACGGCGTTCCATAACTGGCGTACGGCCATTTGTCCCAGGATCCATTGGCTGGCCCTTGCATCTTAGCTTAATCTAGGCCTCTTCTATGTCCCCACTCTGTTTATGGGGTTTCCTGTCTATTCTTATGGCTTCAAGCCATTTCATCTGTCTGTAACTATGTATATTCTGCTCTATTAACTGTGTGGTTTGCCCTGGGTGTGCGCTGGTCCCTTTCCAGAGCCCAGAGGGTTGTAAACAAAGACTGTGAAATCTGATAAGTGGAGTACGCGAGTCTAGGTGTGGCATGCGCAGGTTGCACCAGCATGCAGTGGCTCGGCCAGCGCATGTAGGTGTGGATCCTGCTCATGTCCCTTCAGAGCAGCGTGCTTCAACTTGTTCGGGTTACTCAGTGCTTGTTCTCAATCTATGTTTATTATCACAAGCGAATCATCCATAAACATTTTGTCACATAAATGCAACTTGTTACAGCCTTAACCCCCATTAACTGTTCCCCCGCCCTAACTGGCTAAAAATGATCAAATGAGAGAAAAATCCAAACGTTTTACAAAGAAATGCCCGAGTAGAGACCAATCTCCGGATTGGGCGAGAGGGGTGCCATAAAACCCTTCCCCTCTCGTAACCTGGCTCCCGAACCTCAGATATCGAAGGTGACAACGGTCCAGTCTACAAGCCTTTTTCAAAATCAAATGAACGTAGCAAACGTTTTTTAGTTCGGTTCCTTGGGTGTTTTCACCGCTAAAACCCGAGTGGCGACTCTAAATCGAAGCGTTTCGCTGCGCTTTTCAAAGAGGGCCGCACCCGATATTTCAAAATAACAAAATTGGGAAAATTTTTGGGGCGCGTGCCCACAGGCTGAAGTCCATTGATTCATTGGAGAATCAGAAGGGGGAAACCATTCGTCTTGCAAGTTTAATGCAAAACTGTTGTTTCAATTTTAAAGCTGAGCAAAAGTCTTAAAATATTTTGAAGCATCAAAAACAGAACGAAATGCTTATGAGGCCTAACGGCTCACGGTTTATTCTAAGTTCAGCAAACGTTTGTTTTAAGCGGCTGCAGCAACTTTGCAATCTCACGCGCTAGTTTGAGGCTCACACACAAAAAAAAAAAAAGTGATCCGTGTTGGTCTCAAGCCCGCGCGCGCTTCTTCAATTTCTGCATCAGACAGCAGTAGGCAGCCACCACGCCTAACAGAGATTTTTAGACCCTCGGGGGCACATTTCAAATTCAAAGCACCTCGAATCTCGTTCAAGGGGCTTTTACCAAGTCTTGTCATGCTGTGCAAGTCATATGGTCCTAATGTGGCTACACAGGGGTGTCAATTTCCGTCCGGCCCTATATGAGTCATCATTTGCGTCTTTTGTCCATCTTCACGACACTTTTCAAGTTTTTCAATCTATTGTCATGTCGGGATGCTTTTCCTAATTTTACCGATTTGTACAGGTCCATGTACATTTATTGGACCTTATGCAAGTGTCAGTTTCACCTGTCATAGGGATACTGTGAATTTTTGGCATATTAATGCCCAAAATTTCATTGTTTTCCATATGGCTAGGAGTCCGTGATATATTCGGGGCTCTGCTTCCTTTCTCATTTGAGCTAGGCGAGTCTGTACATATATGTGTTTGTTTGTCAATTCAGTTCGCTTGTCAATGCAAATTAGATATTAGTGATTGGTTTATGCATTCTTTTAGACATTCTCAAAAGAGAGTCAAATAAACTAAAAAATGCAATTTACATTGATACCCTACCATCTGTGGTCCGCAAGCAGTGGAATCTTGTGAACAGCGAGGGCATGTCGGCTCAGAGCCAAGCAAAGCTTATCTATGGGGCTCATCCGCCCAAGCATCAAGGAAATGGCACGTAGGCCCAACACCGTTATTAAATGTCAACTGGAGACATGCCAGCCCACTCAATACCCTTCTATTTTAACACGCAAGCCTGAAACTCAAACGTAGAAGGCAGTGAAGTAAGAAGGCTCAGTGGTAGTCCTCAGGCGTCGTCGTCCTCTTAGAAGCCGCCCTTAGCTTGCGTCTGTACTTTCAATTTGTGCATGCAATTTAGTATATATTATTGCATATTATATATCAACTGTTAAAAATAGGGAAAATCTATCCAGTGTCAAAGCATGCCTGTCCAGTATCGAAAGCAGCAAGTAATCAGGATTTTGGGGGTTCATACCTGGGATCTAGTCACTACTGTAACTGGAGCCGGAGCCGTTACTCTGGGATAGTGCAATTGTAAAGCGGGGTGCCACATGCCGCTCTCCCTATCCATTTCTCCATGGCAAATGTCAAACATATAGCCCACTCTGCTAGCACTTCGAGCACACTTTAGGAATCAAAATACAATTCAAAGCAGCAATGGCATGTGCAACTCAAATCCAAGTTCATCGATGGCACGTTCATCCTAAAGAATGATCCTCCGGCCCTGTCCAAAATCAATGATGATCAGCCATGTCGTCCTTCAAATCAATTCAATCAACGACGATCAGCTATGTCGTCCTTCAAATCAATTCAATCAATGATGATCAGCCATGTCGTCATTCAAATCAATGACGGTCAACCCGTCCTTCAAATCAATTCAATCAACGACGATCAGCCATGTCGTCCTTCAAATCAATTCAATCAATGATGATCAGCCATGTCGTCATTCAAATCAACGACGGTCAACCCGTCCTTCAAATCAATTCAATCAACGACGGTTTACCCGTCCTAAAAATCAATTCAATCAACGACGATCAGCCATGTCGTCTTTCAAATCAATTCAATCAACGACGATCAGCCATGTCGTCCTTCAAATCAATTCAATCAACGATGATCAGCCATGTCGTCATTCAAATCAACGACGGTCAACCCGTCCTTCAAATCAATCAATCAACGACGGTTTACCCGTCCTTCAAATCAATTCAATCAACGATGATCAGCCCTGTCGTCCTTCAAATCAATTCAATCAACGATGATCAGCCATGTCGTCCGTCAAATCAATTCAATCAACGATGATCAGCCATGTCGTCGTTCAAATCAACGACGGTCAACCTGTCCTTTAAATCAATTCAATCAACGGCGGTCTACCCGTCCTTCAAATCAATTCAATCAATGACAATCAGCCCTGTCGTCCTTCAAATCAATTCAATCAACGACGATTTTCCCGTCCAATTTCAAATCAACGACGGTTCGCCCGTCCATTATCAAATCAACGACGGTTCGCCCGTCCAAACTTCAAATCAACGACGGTTCGCCCGTCCAAACTTCAAATCAACGACGGTTTACCCGTCCAATTTCAAATCAACGTCGGTTCACCCGTCCATTATAAAATCAACGACGGTTCGCCCGTCCAAACTTCAAATCAACGACGGTTCGCCCGTCCAACTTCAAATCAACAACGGTTTCCCGTCAACTTCAAATCAACGGCGATCTATCCGTCCAAAATCAAATCAACGGCGATCCACTCGCCCAACTTCAAATCAAACAGGTTCTTTAAAATTTACGTATTTTGGATAGCCTTGAAGAGGGTGTCTAAGAAACCTTTGACGTTACTTGTCTCCAGTCAATGGTGCTTCAAGTGCCGTCAAAGGGGGGCTTCTGTAGACACCCCATTCTGGACTGTCCAGATAACGTTATTTTCTGATCTTTTATTTTTCCCCAATGATGATTAAGAGTCGAGAACAGCCTGAGGACGATGGTGTGTTGAGCCTTGAGCGTCCCGAACCTCTTTCAAACCCCTTCAAACCAGAGCCAAACAGCCCCAGCAAAAGCCCAATTGGCTTACGCCAGTACCTTGGTGACATACGCCAGTTAACTGCCACATGTCGGTCATCGACCGTTGACTCAGTTATAACTGGCGCACGCCGGTCCATATGTGGCGTACGCCAGTCAATCCCAGTCAAATCAACTTTATTCAGCCACATGGACGAAACTTTTGTGCCACCTTGACGTCAGCCACAGTCTCCCTGATGATTGCTCTCGACAGAGACGCTCCATCTCTCTCCTACACCCCCTATCAAGGCAAGTCCCATGCATTTAATGCATGGGAGGCTCCATCCATGTTACAACCAGCCAAACAAGGTGCTAGATCAAACTGATCTCAGTCTCTCTCTCCTCTATAAATACCCCCATTTGCATTCATTTGCAAGGGATTATACACATTAAGAAGCAAAAGGCCTTCTTCTCCTCTCTTCTTGTCCCCTATCTCTCTTCTTCCATTGAAAGAGAAAGGAAGGTAACTCACTTCCATACACCCACTGATGTCCAGTCACCATACAACCCCCATCTTCAACCTTTGAAGCTCAATACCATCTCCGAACCTCAACACAAAAGGTATACCACCTTTACGTTCATTTCTGTTTTCAGCTCCTGAGGGGGACCTGCAAGGTCCAGGCTAGTAAGCAATACTAGTCCTGACCTTAAACTGGAAAAATACAACAATCGTATGAGATCACACATGGCGCACGCCAGTGAACCTATGCCGTAAGCCAGTCATGGCAGTGCAAGCACTACTGGCGTGGGGATCATGGATCATCATTTCTGTTAGTTTACATTTCTGTCAAACACCTTAGCATGCTAATAACCAGCTTACTGCTTTCTGTATATTTAGAGCTGCTATGTGGTAGCAGTTAATGGTTACTCATTATCTGTTCAAAAGGCCTCTGGGATCCTTCTGGTCATATTCCAGAGCCCAGATGATGCAAAGCCAAGCACTGGATCAAGGTCAAAGTGGCGTACGAAAGTTTTTCCTAAGATCCAGTGGCTGGCCCTTGTATCTCATCTTAATCTTGGCCTCTTTCGTATCCCCACACTATTTTTGGGGTATTCTGTTGTCTTTCATGGCTTAAAGCCTTCTCGACTATCTGTAAATATATATACTCTGCTTTATTAACTGCGTGGTTTGTCCTGGGTGTGCGCTGGTCCCTTTCCAGAGCCCAGAGGATTGCAAACAAAGACTGAGAAACTAAACAAGTGGAGTACGCCAGTTGTGTCGCGGCGTGCGCAGGTCATATCAGCATGCACTGGTTCGACCAGTGCATGCTGGTGTGGAATCTGTTCTCGTCTCTTCAGGGCAACATACTCCAGCTTATTCGGGTTGCTCAGTGCTTGTTCTCAATCTATATTTATCATTGCAGGCAAGTCATCCATAAACATTTTGTCACATAAATGCAACTTGTTACAGTATTAATCCCCATTAACCGTTATCCCTCCCTAACTGGCCAAAAATGATCAAATGAGAGAAAAATGCAAATGTTTTACAAAATAAAATGCCTGAGTATAGACCGATCTCCGGATTGGGCGAGAGGGGTGCCATAAAACCCTTCCCCTCTCGTAACCTGGCTCCCGAACCTCAGATATCGAAGGTGACGACGAACCGGTCTATGCCTTTTTCAAAATCAAACAAACGTGGCAAATGTTTTTTCGAGTTCAGTTCCTTGGGTGTTTCACCGCTAAAACCCGAGTGGCGACTCTGAATCAAGACGTTTCGCCGCGCTTTTCCGAAAGGGCCGCACCCCAATCTTTTAAAAAGGAACACTAAATGCCGAGCGTTTTTGGGGCGCGTGCCCACAATCCTGGAAGGCTTGTTCACACTCCGCTCCCCATTTGAATCTTTCCCTTTTCTTTAACAGCTGAAAGAAAGGTCTGCACTTGTCACTTAACCGGCTAATAAATCGATTAAGAGCCGCTGCCATCCCAGTCAACCGTTGGACTTCTTTCGTTGTCCAAGGACTCTGCAGATTCTGTAGGGCCTTTATCTGGTCGGGGTTCGCCTCAATCCCTCTTATGGTTACAAGGTGGCCCAAAAACTTTCCAGAACCGACTCCAAATGTACATTTCTAGGCGTTGAGTCTCAGTTTGTACTTCCTCAAGTTTTCAAAAACCTTTTTCATATCTGCTATATGGCCTTGCCCAGTTTTACTCTTTACCACCATGTCGTCTATGTAAACCTCCATAGTTTTGCCGAGTAGTTTTTTGAACATGATGGTTGCCAATCTTTGATATGTTGCCCCTACATTCTTCAATCTGAAAGGCATGACATTGTAACAGTATAACCCTCGTGGTGTAATAAAAGAGGTCTTCTCTCGATCAGGCCCGAACATGGCAATTTGATGATATCCTCGATATGCATCGAGGAAGCTCATTCGTTCGTATCCTGCAATTGCATCAACTAACTGGTCTATCCTTGGAAGAGGGAAACTGTCCTTTGGGCATGACTTGTTTAAGTCCGTAAAGTCCACGCAGACATGCCATTTTCCATTTTTCTTTTTGACAACAACTGTATTAGATAGCCATTCTGGATAGTAAACTTCTCTTATTGCTTTGGCTTCTAACAAACGATCTACCTCTTCGATTACAGCATCAACGTGTTGTACGGCTGCCCTTCTTTTCTTTTGAATGACTGGCTTATGCTGTGGATCTACATTCAAATGATGATAGATAACGTCAGCATCCACCCCAGGCATTTCCTCTGGTGTCCAGGCAAATACGTCGACGTAAGTCTTTAGGAAACTTATCGATTCGGCCTCTTCCTCTGCTGGCAACGATTTCCCAATTAAAGAATACCTATCAGGATCAGTCTCATTGATCTGTATTTTCTTCAAACCCTCAATTACCCTCTCGGCTGGGTTTTTTTCGATATCCTCGATGGTCGGCTGATCTGGGATTTCCACTGAATTGATATGGTGGGCGTTATGGATTCGTTTTACGATGGATACTAAACATTGTTGAGCTACCTTTTGGTTACCCTTGATCTGTTCAATCCCATTGGATCCTAGGAATTTACCATTTGATGGAAAGTAGAAGAGACTGCCCTCATCTTGTGTAACCATGTCCTCTCTATAATCACGTTATAGGAGGACGGTACATCCACTACCAGGAAGTCAGTTCGTAGTACCACTGTCCCAGCCCAAACAGGTAAAGTTACCTTTCCTAATGGCCAAACTGCTCTTGCTCCAAATCCAACCAAAGGGGTTACTGATTGTACCAAATCTTCTTGAGTTAGTCCCAGCTTCTTGAATGCATCGTAGTATAGTATTTCGGTGCAACTCCCTGAGTCCACCAGGATTCTTTCCATATCATATTCCCTAACTCGTAGGGTTATGACTAAAGCATCGTTGTGAGGTACGTGGACTCCTCCCAGATCTTCATCTGTAAAAACTATGCCCTCGTAGCATGCTTCTTTGTTACGCCCTCTTTTCTTTCCCAACTGCATCACATGTTGGTCATGTTTAATCTGTCTCTGAAGCAATCTCACCTCATTTCTCGTATAAGGTTTGGCCAATCT